>CM066989.1:718464-1285257 GCA_033977485.1 Hydrangea macrophylla
TCTGTCCAGAGATCTTGTACGATTTTCTAAAAATAGTAAAAAAAATGAGAAACACTTAGATCTTTTTAGGGTATCTTCCTAACACATTAAGGTACTTAGAAAAAATTATTAGAGGCCCGGGAAACTCCATTAAGGTTCTGGTTTATGAATTTCAAAATGGACTTGTTGTTCTGAAATTCTGGACAGAGAGTTGCATGTTTTGAAATCATAAGACCAAACTATCTTAGATATGGAATTTCATCAAAACAAAAATCACAGAGGTACTTAAATGGGTTATGAACATCCTCCAATTTTTCTCATCCATTTCCAATGAATCATAACTCTATAAAAAAAACTTTGATCACAATCGGTTTATGGATTCACTGCACCTTTGTTAAGTTGATGTTCATATTTCAAACCAAACTTAATCTAATACTCTAGAAAGAATCTAGATCAAGTATGATTGTGATTATTCAAAAGTGAAAATGAAATATAAGAGAGATTCATGGACTTAGCCTTAGAAGATCTCCTTCATAGACCTCAAATTGAGGATCCAATAAGAGCACTTCTAGGTCTTACTCAATCCTATGAAATTAAACTAGACCAACATCTAAATCCTCTCTCAAATGAATGATCCTTGAGGAATATAGATTCAATTCTCCTCCCAAATTAATGGTCCTTGGAGACTAAAGAAAACAAATCTACTCTAATCTCCATGGAATATAGTTATGAATTCCATAAGATTCATAGTAAAGAGATCCTAGTCATGAGTTGATACTAGTATCTCACCAACTATGTGTAGATATGACCATGATCAACTTTAAACTCCATATGAGTCATAAGATCATAGGAGATCAAGGGGTCAACCAATAAAAAAAAAAGAAAGACTCAATGGAAAATATACATAAAATTTGTGAATCTTCAAAGGAAGATTGAAACTTAGAAATCAAAGTTCACTTTAGAAAAAGGACAAACTCCTTGAAACCAACCCAATTCATTTAAATCCAAGATCCATTTAGATCCAAATTAGTGAATTACCATGAGATTCAATCACAAATTCTATGTGGTGTGTGATGAAATGAGGTAGGAAGAGAGGTTTTGAAAATGTGTAAAGTTCCTAGATCTAAGAATTTGTGATTGAATTGCCTAATTCTACCAAGTGATTGAGAGGTTACCTCTATGACCTCAAGGATTTCTTCTATCTTTGTGAAGTTCTTCCAAAATCTTCAAACTCTTCTTAAAATTCTTCAAATTCTTCAAGAAAACTCCTCTTTTCTTCTCAATTCTCTCTAATGTATATATATGATTCTTGTATATCTCCCTCTCTTTTGATTCAAGTATCTCAAAATGAAGATGAAAGTTTGTTTATATAGACCACCAATTCAAGGTTAGATGGGTAAATTCGGGTGAAAACCCATGTGCAAAGTTTTCTTCTAGAACATGTGAGAAAAGCAGTCTGTTACAGCTCGCGGCACTCGACGGCTTCCGGCGGCATTCGCTGAGTGCCGGGCGGCACTCACTGAATGCCGGGCGGCAAATAGAGAGTGCCGGCGCGACACTCAGTGAGTGTCGCCGCGTTTGCCGCGTGCCGGGGCTAACTGAATTTTATCTTTCTTTTTAATTTTCAAAAAAATATGTTGATGTAAACCAAATTTTTAATCTATATATATCTATATTTGTACTAAGACCCCCCATGTGCATGGTATCATCCATGTGCATGGTATATACTTAAATATACTACTTTCTTTTTGTATTTTCTCCTTTTTCAAAATCTTTTTCATTTACTTTGTCTTCCTATTTTCTTCCGAAGAAACTCTGTTTATTATCCCTTTAAAAAAAAAAAAAAAAACAGGTTCCCAGACTGGGTTTCTCACACGTTCTTCATTATTCGAATTTCTCCCCGAATGCCCAAATCCTCTCCTTTTTATTTTAATTTTAACTTGAAGAACATCTTGAAGATTTTGAATTTCTTGGAAAATCTTCGAACGTCATGGTCATCGTCATCATCGGCCTTTGAGAGGTAACCAATCCCTAGATTTGACGTTTGGTCAAAATTGGGGTGTCTACAGAAATAGTCATTAACCCAATTAGATATTGGGATGGTTAATATAGTTAAAAGGGGGTTTCATAATAAATGTTAGGAATATTGGGGGGTGTAAACAAAAATCAAGAAAAAAGAGATGTATATCATCTCTTGATGGTAAAAGGAAAGAAAAGAGAAATAGAACCAGAGAGAGAGCTCGATGAGAAAGAGATAGAGTGTGGGTTTCCGTCAAGCTTTCCGACATTGTATCTTCATCGTTTGACGTTTGTTTTGAGAATCGAAGCCATATTCGGATTCGTGAAGGTAAGACAAATATTTTTATACCTTTTTTTTTATTCGGTATTATCATCAAGATTTTGTGTACTTCCCTTGACCATACTTGAATCTTACTTTCAATCGATCGAAGTTCTTTCAAGCGATCGAGAATTTCTAAGTTTAAGTGATCGAACCTTGTTCAATCGATCGAAACCCTACCGACATGAATTTATTACGTATCCCCTTTTTCAATCGATCGAGTCGGTCTCAATTGATCGAAACTGGCCGATCTGCTCTCAAGCGATCGAAGACGCTTTGATCGATCGAACATAGCACAATATCTTGATCCCAATTTGTGCGCTGGAATACCACCTTGTACCATCTCCCTTATATATATAGATGTGTCTGAATTGTATGTGTGAGTTTTGTTTGGTTCATAGATTTTAGAGAGAGAGTTGGTTTTATATATACACTCATACACACACACATATATATATATATATATATACACACATATCCATACATATATACTCAGTCAAAAAGAGAGACAGACAGATAAGAAGAAGAAGATGAGAAGAATGAGACGCAGAGGCAGAGGCAAAGGCAGAGATAGAGAGAGAGACGAGGAGCCGCCATTAAAGCTTAAAGCTTCAAACGCGCCCTTAACGACGTTCGGTGAGTTCTGAACTCACTTGGTACCATTGATATGATGTTTTACAAGTATTAGATATAAATAAATAGACCCAACCACATCCTAACCCCTCTAAACGTTCACTACCCAGAACCTCTGGAGAAGTAGATTCTCGAGCGATTGAACTGGGTTCAATCGATTGGACTTTCAATCGAACGAAAAGACTTCGATAGCTTGAACATTATTTTCCTAATCAATTGAAATGGTTTTAATCGATTGAACTTTGCAGAACATGGTTTGTTTATCTTGTTTATTATATATAGGGTTCGATTGTTCGATTCTCGATTTGGACTTTCAGTATATGATTATGGGTTGATCAGGGATAATGTGACAACAAAGATAAGTACGATTAAGAAGAATGAATTAATGTGATGCCGTTAGATGTTATGTGGTTCATATATGAGTTCGATATCTGTTCATTTCAATCAGAGTAGTTAGGCCAGAATGGGATGTCATGTATCAGTCCTAGTACGAAACTTAGATAGGTCTTGATAAGTTTCTGGGAATATGTACGTGGGTGGATGCTTGGCCATATTATGCCCTTAGCGAGCAGTGGACAGTGAGATGTCCTTAATGAGCAGTGGGCGGGACCAAGTAATTTAGAGATAGCCAGGTGATCTATGATATATTCTTAACGAGCAGTGGACAGGTATGTCCTTAATGAGCGGTGGGTGGGGGATCATTGGCAATATGTCGCTAAGTTGTGGAAATAAAATGATATGCCATTGCTCGAAGCATTGTATCCATGACTTGCAGTGGATTGAGAATATGTACTCTATGTTCTCAATGCAGTCGACAGAGCAGTGGTGTATCGAGGAATATTACAATCAGATCAGTGTCTTATGCGTCATTGTCTATAGGTCTTTGTATAATAAGACGTGGATTCGAGTAACGCAGGGTTGAATAAAGAGAAGATATTACTTAGTAAAACTATATCTTATGACTTTCATAACTTGTTATTACGTTATTTAAATGATACCTTGTGAGTTTCTATTCACTCAGCTCTTAGTAAGCTGACGATCATTATATAACACCCGCATTTGTGTTTTTGCATTTCATTATGTTGTCATTCATGATAATGTGATGTGTTGTGCATTTCTAGCACATGTGTGAGTGAGTTTTGACTCACAAGTTGATTTGGGTGTCTGTGTTAGACAACCCTCTGAGAATTTGTTGATGAGTGTTTTGTTGTTGTGAAGTCTCTCCGAGTATGAGACAGTCACTGTGGAATATCTGAAATGTTTATTTGAAAATAAATGTTTACCTGTGTATTTTACTATCTATATTATTTTCTGGCTTATAATATATTTCTGTTGTTAGATTTAGTATCTTGTTGAGGACGAATTAACGCACTATTAATTTGGTAGGCTAATTATCAACTTCGGAAAAGTCACGTAGAAATTTGCGTTTTAGCAACCAAACGGAACTTAGTCGGAAACTTTTATAATTTTGAGGTTTCACTTGTAAAGCTATGAATTAGCTGCGTAGAAAGTTTCGGAGACTAATCAGGAGTTTTGAAAGCTTGCGGAGAGGTAAACACAATTTTTGAAAGTGTTGCCTATATATAGATAGAGATGATCTTGATATTTTCATAAACTTCTAACCTAAGTTTCAAAAAGAGGCCAAAAGGAGATTTTGATTGCTTAGAGCTTCTCGACGCTAAACGACGACCATTCGTCCGTTGGTTTTTCACCAAATTTCGTATTCGAACTCCTCGAGCTAAGGCCGTCGTTTTGATACCTATTAGGCCCTGTTTGGCTAAGTTTTTCGAAAAGTTATTTTCTAGAATTTTTCATAAAAGTTGATATTTGGACTTTTGATCCATAGGAATTGTAGAGTTTTGCACGTTCTTTGTGCACGGGTTTTCTTCGAATTGAATTATAAGAGCGTTATTCGGAGGTGAGTGATTCAACCTTGTATTTTAGAATGATTTCTTGACATGCATTCATGTTTGATATGAAGAGCATGTGTTAGTTTTGAGATATATATTGTGTAGTTCATATTGAGCGATTATATTGATAAGTAGGCCCAATTGCACGGTAAAATATTTTGATTACCGAAAGCATGGTGATATGGGATTTGAGCATGTTGAGTTATTATTTGGGTCAAAGGAGTGCGTGTATCAAACCATCGCTGTGGAGCCGTTATAGGCATAAGGTCGCACGATTGAAGAAAAGAATCGTGGGTCTTACCTTTTCGCGTGGACTTATTAGCGAGGAGTCGCGTATTAGGAAGTATGGAACGTACACGTGAGACTCCAGAGACTAGTATGAAATGTAGAGATGTGAATGCAAGCATGTTTATCATTCATGTACATTTGTTGTTTTATTCACTAAGCGTTAGCTTAAACAAATCGAATATGTGTGGTTATTCAAATAACCATTTCAGGTGTTAATGCCGGCGAGGAATCGCAGAAGTGAGCACATGGGCTTGGGAGTTCACTTAGAAGACGACTTGTCATTTTTATCCCTTAGTTTTGTAATCGAATCGTCTATTTCATGGTTTTGTTAAGGAATTTGTAATAGAAATGGATAATAGTCTTATATACGTTTTATTTTAATTCCAAGTCCTGTAAGGAATTACTACGTTTTGTATTGACTTTGAAAACATGGAATGGGTTGGTTAAGTTATTATGAATCTGAGTCTAGAGTTCACGTTTGAATGTTTTGCTTATGGATTTAATGCCTTGATTCAGTGATTGAGGTAGTTAAAAATCATAAGGGTTGCTTGAACGTAGGCAATATCCTAGTGCAAGAAGGATTGTTGTCAGAGGGTCATTTGACTGGTCGAAGGGGACAGCTCGACCGGTCGAAGTGCCCTTTGCTGTGAAGGATTACTGACGAGTGGTCATCCGACCGGTCAAACGGAGAATCTCGACCGGTCGAAATGACCCTTGCATGAAAACTTTTTATACCCCTTTCGCAACTTATTTAAATGTTTTGATTGGTTCTTAGGTCACCTTTGGGACCCCTTTGAATATAAATTCATTCATTTCAAAATATAATTACGTTTTCAAATTTATACGGATTTTACCGACTTCGGGTGTATTATTTCAAAAGAGCGACTACTTGTTGTTATCTTTAAAGTTCTTTTTTTGCTGCTACAACTTTGAAATGAATAGGAAGAGCCTCAGTGGCGTGCCACGGGTTCTGGTTCTGCTATTGTGGGACCGGGCTGTGACACGTTATTGCCTGGACATTCCCCATCCAAACTATCATGTTCCTATTAATGCATGTGATGGAGCTGGTGATGATAGCTACTACCCAGAGGAGGAGTATGCAGAGGGTGTCCCTACCGGGGAGTGTTACGCCGGGGGAGACTACTACGCTGTCGATGACGTCTACGCCAGCTAGAGATAAAAAAAGTTATATTTAGTTTTATATTACTGTTGAACTTTATTAGTTGAACGGGTACTTGGGCATATGTTGCTTTCAAACCTATTATGTTCTTGTGGATGACTCTGATTTTATAATAGTTAGGACTTCTGTAATATATTCAGTTTGTTGTATTTATTCTCTTATTACTTCTAGTTGACTAGTACTATGTGGTGTGGACAATTAGTGGCATTCACCCGTCATTCCCTATGGATCAAAAAAAGAAATTTATTTTTCTCTATTTTTGCTATTCCGGGGCGTTAAAGGATTTTTGGTATCAGAGCTGTAGGTTGTGATACTTTCATCCACTAACGGTTGCACACCATCTGGTCCTAGTATTTTAAGATCTCTAAGATGAGATATGAGTTTAAGATAAGTTAATCCTCCTGACAATAGATAGTTCCTTTGCAGGTTAGCGTAGATCCGGATTTCCACCTGTCTGTGGATGATTCATATAGCGGACATGTTATTCATGGTGACACAATGGAGCCAACCATTCCAGAGATATACCAGAGTCACATTTTCCAAACAGCTAGTCGATACTTGGAGGAGAGGATGTGGACTTCTCTCTATGTGGTAGGCACGACACACCTGACAGAGATATGCATGAATGCGTATCACTACACTATGACCCGAGCGGCCATTTACCAGGAGATGGCTAGATTGATTCAGAGTAAGCTGGAGGTAGACGAGATTGAGTTACGAGCTATTATAGCTAGGCATGTTTCGCTAGAGCCTGCAGCTGCACCAGCACCAGCACCAGTACCAGCACCAGCACCGGTAGCCCCACTATCACCGGTACCCGATGTATCAGTTCCAGAGTCTGAGTCGATTAAGGATAAGGAGGACCCAGAGCCAGAGGATGGGGACGATGAGGATCCACAGAGGAGGAGCCTGCAGACGATGATGATGAGCTGGAGGATGACCCGAAGGAGCCCGAGTATGCTTCCGTCGAGGAGCTAGGGCCAGAGCTTGAGCCAGAGGACCCAGTAGAGGATCCAGAGGACCCCGCGGTCGTTGAGGTGGATATCATGGTTGGAGAGGATAATGCAGTAGTAGTGGGAGACGTGATCGTGGAGGTAGTAGAGGAGGATGTTCCTGACGAGGAGATAGTTGTGCTGAAGGTACCCGTTGTGCGTGAGTTACCAGCCAGACCTATAGTGCATATGCCAGCCATAGCTGATATGGTAGTAGGATGGATAGTTGAGATGGTCGGACAGCCAGCTGGATTTGTTATGGGAGAGGCTGCATTAGTAAGGGCATTGGACATAGTTGATGGATTTGCTGTTTTAGCCGTCGACGTCGCTAATTAGCCGATGATGGCAGACATGGTAGAGGACGCAGATGTAGAGATAATTGAGAATTGGGATATCAGAGTGGTAGTCGAAGATCTTGCCGCACCGGTTGAGGATGTTCCCCTTGAGGAGATGGATATCGTTTCAGAGGGCGAGGTACCATCAACAGGATCAGATGCTGACGACTTTTGAGTCAGGATCTGGAGGAACTTTAGTTTTTGCTAGTTTTATATCAGGACATGTTGTCCACATGATTTTTGGAGCTTGAGAGATAGCTATTGGACCATAGCTTTTGTATAGATATTATCAGTAGTAGTAGCATTGTAAATAGCTGACCTTAGTACAGTATTAGCCTATGTCCCATGTGGTACACAATTTAACTAATGTGTACTATGTGGTACATCTTTTGATATATATATATATACACGAGCAGTATTTTTGATATATTAGTGGCATGATTGAGTTATTATCTGCTGATTAGTAGAACTGTTAGTTCATTCCATCTCTTGTTCTATCTTGATTTCATTTCTCGGAGAAGACTTTCCGTTAATCAATAGGTCTTTTGTAGGTACATGACACACATTATCACTTTGGTTAGACCGAGGAATCAAGCACGATCAGGAGCCCTTATTCCGGAAGGCATGGATCCAACGGGCGTTTTTTAAGCCTTCATGCAGAGGATGGAATATATAGGAAATACTTATAACCACTCTACTCACCAGAGACCTGTTGTACCACCGCCACTGAGACAGACTGGTGATAAGTTAGTCGAACATTTCCGTGGATTACGCCTGGAGAAATTTGACGGATTGACGGAGCCATGGAAGGCAAAGCAGTGGATACGGGAAATGGAACTGATTTTTGAAGTTTTGGAATGTACTGATCAAGATAAGAGCCCTCTTGCCACCTTTCAGCTCACCTACGCTGTCGCAGATTGGTGGGAAGCCGAAAGAGCTACAATAGGAGCTGAAGCTGCATAGAGAATGCCTTGGAGGATATTCTGGGAAAGAATTATGGAAAAGTACTTCCCAAAAGATGAGAGAGATCAACAGGAGATGAACTTTCTCAGTCTGGTCCAAGGAGGATGGACTGTGCGGGAATATAACACACAGTTTGAGCGTCTATCTCGATTTACTCAACATAAGTTAGATACCCCACAGTAGAAGGTAAAAAGATTTCACCAAGGATTGAACTCCCATCTCAGACATATGATGGTTGGTCATCTGAATCAGTCATTTGAGGGGATTGTCAGATTTGCTGCAGGGTTGGAAAGATGCTTATCCAGCACAGTGATCATAGATACATCGACCCCAGTCATCAAGAGGTTTTCAGCAACGAAACTTCCAGAACCAACCACCGAGAAATACCCAAGGTTGGAGACCTCAGGGTAATTTTCAAGGGAACAATCGCACCTGGGAGGGAACCAGGAAGCCTCAACAGGGTTATCCTCAACCCTACCAATATCACCAGTAGGGACCACAGCCTCAGGCACTACTAACAGCCCTGCCAACCAACAATGGAAGGTGTTTTAATTGTGGTAAGTCAGGGCACATTGCCAAGTTCTGTACAGCTTCCAGGGTTAACCACCCGACGGATGCTATCTACCGCAACTGCAACATGCCAGGGCATGTGAGCAGGGATTGCTGTGTACCACGCGGAGAATACTTTGAGGATACAAGGACCCCTAGATCAGACAAGGACGAATGCTATCATTCCCACGGAAGCAAGCTTTAATGCTGATGAGCAGCAACATTTGGAAGGTACACTTGTACTCTTTCACAGTCAAATTAAAGCTTTATTCGATACTGGAGCTGCACCTTCATTTATTACTGTTAAGATTGTGCGTCAGTTGGGTTTAGAACCCCAGACACTCGAGCCACCACTTAATGCTGTGTCACCATTGGGAGTGACTATTAAGTTGGGTATAGTGTGTAAAGATTGTCCATTAACTCTAGAAGATAGGAATCTTCTGGCAGACTTAGTAGTTCTGTCAATATTAGAGTTTGACGTTATCCTAGGGATGGATTGGCTTACCAAGTACAACGCCAATTTGGACTGCCCTACCAGGACTATTGTGTTTCCGATACCAGGATGTCTGACGATCAGATTTTAGTGTCATTCAACTAGGGGTGGGCATTCGGTCAGTTCGGTTTCGAACTGAAAATTTTGGTACGGGTTGTTCGGCTCGGGTTGGAAATTTTGGTACCGAAAATCGAACTGAAATAAACTTCGAAAAAATGGTTCGGTTTCGAAATTTAACTTCGGTTTCGGTTCGAAAATTTGGGTTGAAACTCAACCGAAATTATTTTTTATTTTTTATTTTTTTTTATTTTTATTTATTTTATTTTTATTTATTTTTATTTTTATTTTTTTTTGTTTGGGTAAAATTAAGTAGAGTAAATTAGTACAGATTCACCACTTTTGAGATTCTGTTTTTTATTTGTTATTTTTCATTAACAATATGAATCATATGACCTTAATTTATCTAACAAGTCTTTATATATTCTTAAAATTTTGGTTATTCGGTTTCGAACCGAATTTTTTTTACTTTTGAAAACCGAACCATACTAATTCAAATAGTTCGGTTTCGAACTAATATAATTTCGGTTCGGTTATTATCCGAACCAAAATTTGAAAATTTTCGATTTTGGTTCGATTTTTCGGGTTGGCCCGAAGTATGCCCACCCCTACATTCAACAAGCGACATATTTCTAACAAGTGGTTTGGCTGAATCGGAAGTGCGAGTATCGAACTCATGATGGATCAGATTCCTACTGTACGAGATTTCGAAGATGTATTCCAGGATATTAAAGGACTTCCACCAAAAAGATAAATTGACTTCTACGTGGAACTAGTATCTGGCACATTGTTAATATCTAAGACTCCATATAGGATGGCTTCGATTGAGATGTTGGAATTGAAAAAGCAAGTTCAGGAACTTAAAGATTGGAATTTGTTCGCCCAAGTATGTCATCTTGGGGAGCACCAGTTCTGTTTGTGAAGAAGGACGGAACACTTCGACTTTGCATAGACTATAGGGAGTTGAACAAGGTTACGATCAAGAATAGATATCCACTTCCTCGGATAGATGATCTATTTGACCAGTTATAAGGATTAAGGATCTTTTCAAAGATCGATCTGCGTTTGGGATATCATTAACTAGTGGTTCGATCAGAGGATGTGACGAAGATTGCATTTAGGACAAGATACGGGCATTATGAGTTTCTAGTTATGCCTTTTGGATTGACGAATGCACCAGTAGTATTCATGGACTTGATGAATAGAGTATTCAGGCCACATTTGGATCAATTCATTATAGTATTCATCGACGACATATTGATCTACTCAAGCACAAGGAACACTTACAGATTGCTTTATAGACACTTCGAGATAGTAAGTTTTGTGCAAAGTTCAGCAAGTGCGAATTTTGGCTACAGGAGATGAAATTCTTGGGAAATGTGATATCTCAAGATGGTATCTCTATGGACTCATCTAAAATCGATGTAGTCTTAAGCTGGAATAGACCAACTAACGCGACAGAGGTCAAAAGTTTCCACGACCTAGCAGGATATATCAGAGATTTGTCGAAGGATTCTCCAAGATTGCATTTAATGAATTTGACGAGAAAGGAGATAAAGTTTGAATGGAAAGACAAGCATAAGGGTACATTTAAGGAGTTAAAGGAAAGATTGACTTCTGCACCAGTACACGCGATACTTAAGAGTGGAGAAAGGTATATGATCTATAGTGATGCATCGCACCAAGGACTTGGTTGTGTGCTTATGCAGGACGTGTGTCACGCCCTGATGTTGCATAAATAGGGAAAGCATTTAATTTCCTTTATGGACCCGTAGGTCGCGACAATTTGAAGGATCGATTCTGTCCCAAACGTCAAACAGTATAATAACTTATATTAGAGTAAGAGCAATCAAGACTAATAAAAATTTTCAAAGATAATACTTATTACATCACGTAGGAATCTTAAGGCACAATCCGCCTTGCAAAAATATTAATATCTATTACATCGACCCTTTTTACAAGTTCAGTTTATAAATAAAAGCAGAATTTAAATCGTTTCGCTTCACGAGTAGTTGTTCTCAATTTGCATAGTCATATTGTCTATCATGATCATAACCTGAAAAGCCTAGACAAAAATGTCCAGGGCGCATCAACGTCGTCAGCTTCAAGAAGCTGGTGAGTATTAAAAATATATGCTTGTAATGTAAAACATACTTTCTTAGCATTTCCGTTTCACAGGTTTATTATTCAACATGTTAGAAATACATGAGTGAATTCGTATTTAAACAGAAATAAAAGGACAACATAATAATATTCAATCAATACCACATGTGACCGTGCATGAAACAATGCAGCAAACTCATATCACTGACTCTTTTACCTCGACTACGAAACCCAACACAAACGGTTCCCCTGAACCACTGGCCCACGGCCGTTAGGTTTAGAATGTCTATCGTATCCAAGTCGGCCTGGACGTACCTAGACATTCAAGGTTATAACCTGATCGGTCTACCGTATCTGAGTCGACCTGGACACGATCGGACTGGCCTGCCATATCCGAGTCAACCTGGGATCAATCCCTCTTAATTAACCTACCGTATCCGAGTCGACCTAGGATAATTAAGGCTATAACATAACGCTAATTGGCCTACCGTAGTTGAGTTGGCCTGGGCTCAATCCTTCCTAATTAACATGCCGTATCCGAGTCGGCCCAGGATAATTAAGGTCGCCATGAAACATAACTCACACTCTCGACTCTTCTCAACTCACCATCACACGCCATGCATGTCAACATAACTCAAACAGGTATGTCACATGACTTATGCGAGCAATACATAATTACTAGAAAGTAAACACAAATGAGCGTACGAGAAGTCAAGTCTTTTTAACTTAATCTTTTAAAAATAGAGTCGGAAATAATATATTTCCCAAACAGTGCCTTAAAAGCCTTTAAAAACTTTTCCAAACAGTTCTTTACATGAAAATAGACAAAACCAAAAAAATACCCAGTCGCGCGAGCGGGTTGCTCGCGCTGGCTATGCACTCGATGCGCTTGTTTTTCAATTTTCTTTTAAAATTTCCTAAATAGTGAAAACCTCCTAGGTTTCGCGATTCTCGCTCCTATGGGTCGCGCTCACGAAAAACTACAGAGTTGTCTTCTACTTCATTTTTCTCCCCTGTTTTAATTTGAAAGACTGATTTTGACCCATTTTGAAATCTGAAACCATGCATGTCTTATGATATATGGTTCTCTTTGTTTTTATGCAAGGATTACGATTATGCGATCAGATTAAACTAATTCGATCTGTAGGTCTAAGAATTTACGTAAAATCGAGAGGTGGCGAAATTTCATTTCCAATACACTTTCTAGTATGAATGAATTAAGCTCTAATACTTTAACCATGGCTTCTAGGGACTGTAATATTTCATTATTATCTATCAAAACAAATTTTGGTTAAGTTTGGTAAAATCACATTTTCAAGCTTTGAGCTACATGAATGAAATCAACAATGGCACTCAAAATTCTAACCATATAAATAGTAAAGTAAACATGGATTACATTTCAAGTGAGTTAAAAAAATTCTCACTGTGATATAAGATGGTGTGTTTGTTGAGAAAAAAATAGCAAAATAAGCTCTCTCTCTCTCTCTCTCTCTAAAATTATTTCTGTAAATTTATGTATCTCACTCTTTGTTTTCTCTCTGATTCTTTGTATTACCATAATTACCCCCCCCCCCCCCCCCCCCCCCCTTTATGTGAGAGGGAGTGTGAGTGTATAGATAGCAAATCAAATGAACAACTTGGAGGCCAAGCACCTTAAGCTTCACACTACAAATTCTAGATAATCTATTTTTCTAAATTATAAATTCACAGCTCATATATGCTGGTATACATATACAATACATATTACAATATGAGGATCTAGTTTGTAGGAGTTCATAGATTAACTAGGGGTCACATAGGTGTGTTTGGGTAATTAGCTTATGACTACAATTTAATACATACTCTAGTTTCATTTCCAAACAAGCTTAACGCAATCATTGGTTTAATTAAATGAGCTTAAAGTACATGTCAAATACTGATTTACAGAGATTTCCTAAATTTGTGGAACTACATTCCCAGTGCGGACAATTTTCATTCTTAAACTGGTATGTTCGCGGCACGATGATTACTACAAAAATAAAGGAAAATTAAATTAATGTAGGGAACAATTTTTCGGTTGTATAAAAATACAGTTTGAATCAAAAGTAAACATTTTCACCGTCTTGAAAACACAGTCTAACTCAAAAGCAGGTATTTTACTTAAAAGTACAATAATCAATAGAAATACATTTGAAATTACATATAGCAATTAATGAAAATACAGGTTGTTACATCCTTCCCCCCTTAAATAAGATTTCGCCCCGAAATCTAGACTAACTAGTCATGAAACAACTCTGGGTACTTCTTTCTCATATTAGTTTTGACTTCCCACGAGGCTTCGTTCTCTTCATGGTGGTTCGACCACTGGACTTTCACCAACGGGATGTCCTTCCTCCTCAACTTCTTAATACTCTGATCTAAAATTTTCATGGGCCTCTCCTTATAGGAAACGTTTTAGTTTGTCTCGATGTCATCAAAACTAACCACATGAGAGGGATGTCGTATGTATTTTATTGACATATGTGAACCCCAGACATCTTTGGTGGCAGTACGAGTCGATAAGCCACTTTCCTGACACGATCCAATATATCAAATGGTCTGATGAAACACGGGGCTAACTTCCTTCTCTTGAGACCAAATTGCACCATTCCTTGGGTTGGGAAAACCTTAAGAAGTATGTGATCTCCGACACTGAATTCCAAATCCTTTCAGCATCAATCGTCATAACTCTTGTACCTGCTCTGTTCAGTTCTCATCCCTTCCTTGACTAGAGAAATTTTCTCGTGGGTTTCTCTAACCAAATCCGGTCCCAACAATTCTGTGTCTCTGACCTCTGCCCAACATAATGGAGAACGACATGGTCGTCCGTACAATGCTTCAAACAGAGCGATCCCAATACTCGTGTGATAACTATTGTTATAAGTGAATTCAACCAAAGGCAAGTGTATCTCCCAAGATTCCTCAAAATCGATAACACAAAGCCCTATGCATATCTTCCATGATCTGATTAACACACTCAATTTGTCCATTTGTCTGAGGGTGAAAAGCAGTACTCATCTTAAGCGAGGTTCCTATAGCTTCTTGCAGATTTTCCCAAAATCCAAAAGTGAAACTTGCATCACGATCTGACACAATCTACATAGGTGCATCGTAAAGTCGCACAACTTGAAGTATGTACATCCGACTCATCCTTTTAATCGGGTATGTCATACTATAAGCAATGAAGTGAGCAGACTTAGTCAATATGTCCACAATTACCCAAATGGCGTCATGATTCTGCTGTGACCGGGGTAATCCAACTACAAAATCCATGGTGATATATTCCCATTTCCACCCTGGAATAGGTAAGGGTTGTTGAGAAATAGTTTTCATTTTATGGCCCTTATTTTATTTTTATGTTTTTTAGTTATTTGTATGGGCCCTAATGTAACTTCCCTTTCGTGTTATTATTCTTGATTAATAAAAGAGAGAGTCACATATTGTGCTCTTTAAGCTTCTAGAAAATACAACATGGTATCAGAGCTGCCCTAAACCTAGGGATTTGATCCTCACCACAAATCCTCACCACCGAACGACCCAAACCACTACTCAGCCACTGACTGCATCTCCTACATCAGGCCATCCCCTCGCCGGAACTCATACACCAGCCCAGCCCCTTGCCACACCCTCCTGCACCCTCTGCGTCATCCCTCTGGCCTACTAGGCCATCGCCGCAACCTCCTCATCTCCTCCCACTTGCGTCGTAACCTCCTCATCTCCTCCCTCTTGCGTCGTAATCCAGGCCTGATTTCCCCTCTTCAAAAATTCTCCTTTACCCTAGTTTTTCAACCCTAGGTCAGATTAGTAACCATAAACTGTATTAGTTTGATCACAAGTCATCTCGTTTTTTCCTCGGTCCGAATTCGGACCACATGATTTGTCCATAAATCGGACAATTGCACCAAATTGGTGCTTGTGATTACTAGGTGAGCCTTGATTCCATCACCAATCGTTTGTACGAGTCCTATCGCAACATGACGAAGGAAGATTTAGCACAAAAAACTACTATCGGTATGAGTTCTCCTATAGGTAATGAGAGGCTAGCCATTACCGAGAACCCTGGATCCAAGATCACCACTGTGTTATTGAATGGTGAGAATTATTATCTTGGTCACAATCTGCAATGTTCTGGCTTAAAAGTAAATCGTAGTTTGGTTATGTGAATGGCTCAATCAAGGCACCTAATATGGAAGATCCTACTTATAGTGTCACGCCCCGGAACGACAAAAATAGAGAAAAATAAATTTTCTTTTTGGGTCCAAAGGCAGCGACGGGTGAAGTCACATGATTGTCCACACTACGCAGTGCTAAGTAACAAGAAGTAATAGTGTAACATGAATGTAATCTAGGTTCTGATCACAACGTAACATAAAGTCAACAGAAGTTACTAACTATTACACATCAGAGTCTCGAATCAAATATAAGACGGCGGAAGTACAAATGTCAAGGCAATATATGCCTGACTACAAAAGGGTTCTAAAACAGTAAAGACAATTAACTACAATTCTAGTCTAGTCTTCAGTTGGCGTAAAGGTAGTCCTCGGCGTAGTAGTCTTCTTCGGTCTGACCTCCGTCAGGGTAGTTATTAGCAGGGACATCACAACCGGCATCATAGTCCTCACCCGCAGGTCCTTCACCTGTATAGTCATAACCAGGGTGCGCTGGAACGTAGAAATGTCCAGCGGCATAAACGCCGTCACCTTAATGAAAGTTGAGTGAGTTAGATACTAACAGGGTATCAACTATTGAAGTTATTACAAGTTTTAACACGGTAATCATTATATTCAGTGAGGGTAACTCCTTTAAATTAAACCGATTATTCGATTACTAACGTCTTACTCATTTTAAGACTGATAACACGTCTTGATAGGGGAACAGACTCGACGGCAGTTCAACTCTATAAATACACCATTGCTCATCCACCGCTTTTAAGAACATATGCACAGTCCACCGCATGTCAGGGATATAACGCTTTAAACAACAGTACATCATCCTATGCCACGACTTAGCAACGTCTACCAGTGATCACGGTCCACCGCAGTCGTAGACACCTTCGTCTTTCTACCGCTTTTAAGAACATATGATTAGATCATCTGGCTATCTTAGGGAAAATGCCCCGGTTCACCACAAGTCATAGACACCTTCGTCTGTCTACCGCTTTTAAGAACATATGATCGACCAAATCCCGCCCACGCAAGGTTCTCGAATCTTAGCAAACCTACTTAAGTTCAACTCTATCACCGATACATGACAATCCCAATGTGGCCTGACTACTCTGAATGAAATGAACGTTAACTCCAAAGGATTCACGACTATTTCGTTATCTAACATCATAAACATTATCCGTTAATCTTGTTGTTACTACGATCCTACGTTGCATTAACTCATCATCACATCTATATTACAATAATAAAGCATGCTGGGAAATACTGAATAGTAAATAAACAACTAAACAGTTATTATAAGAAAACAGTATTCTGAAACTTCCAATCGATTGGTATAGAGCTTCAATCGATTGGTATAAAAGTGGCATCAATCGATTGGAAAACTTGTCAATCGATTGGATCATAATCCATGCCAATCGATTGCATAAAGTGTCAATCGATTGGGACCTGAAAGATGTCAATCGATTGGTAATAGGTTCAATCGATTGGAACTTCGTCTTCTTCACAGTGAAGAATGTCCAACAACATAGAAACGGGAATACATGGTTTACACTCCATTTCTTCATTCAAAACACGTTCTAACACCAATATAAAGCTACCAAGTGAGTTTAAAACTCACCTTAGGTGTCTAGGGTGTGTTTGGGAATGTGTAATGAAGCTTGGAGCTTCAATGGTGGCTCATCCCTCTCTCCTCTGCTCTGTCTTCTTCTTTCTTCCTTTCTTCTTTCTTCTCTTTGATCTTCTTCTCTTCTTCCTTCTTGTCTCAGTCCATGGATGTGTGTGTGTGAGTATATGAATATATGTATATATGTGTGTATATATATAAACATACACACAAGCACTCCCTCTCACTCTCTAGTTTCTGTAAACAGAAAATGGGCGAGATTGGGTCGCATATATATAGATGGGGAAGTGTTCACGTGGACAAACCCCAGCCAGAGCAAAAGAATTTGCTCAGCTGCCTCCAATCGATCGATTGGTATAAGCGTCAATCGATTGGTATAAAGTTCAATCGATTGGTATTAGGTATTAATGCTCCAATCGATTGATAAAAGTGTCAATCGATTGGTATCCAAATTATACCAAAGGTAAGGCCAAGCCTATACAAGTATTAAAAGAAACACACAGGGTCCTATTCACATAATATATAACAGAAATACAGGGTATTACGTATAGTAAGTGGGAAGTGGATAATTTCTTGGTCATGAGTTGGCTCACTCATTCTATGGAGCCAGAGATTGCCGATGGTTTTTTTTGGTATGGAGACTGCTTAGGACATCTGGGAGACCTTTGTCGAGACTTATTCTCGCAAGGGAAATGTTGCTTAGGTTTATGAGTTACGACGAACAGTTGAAGCTGAGGTTCAGGGCGATCGGACAACTTTACTATACTTTTCTGCTTTGGGTTCTCTCTGGAAGAGGATTGACCATCTAATAACCCATCACCCAGTATGCCCTACTGATGCTGCTATCTTTAGAACATATATTGAAAGTGAGCGGATTTTTAAATTTTTCGCCGGCCTGAATCAAGAGTTTGACCCCGTACGAAGCCGGATACTTGGTATAGAACCTTTACCATCCCTCAGGGAAGTTTTTGCCTACGTTCAAAACGAGGAAAGTCACCACTCAATTATGCTTCCACAATCCTCTACCGATAGGTCAGTTCTTATTTCCTCTAGTCAACGAGGTGGTAAACTACCTACTCAGCGTAAGGAGTTTAATTTTGAGATTGGAGATGACAAAGACAAACTTTGGTGTGATCATTGCAATCGGCCCAGACATACTCGAGAAACTTGTTGGCGACTTCACGAACGCCCGCCTATACCAAAAGGACGGGGCAGTGGTCATGGTAGCCGAGGTGATGGCCCACGTGCTCACTTGACTACTAGCTCGGATTCTATATATCATGAGGAGTTACCAGCTTCCATGTCTTCATCAGTGCCTAGGAGTATTAGTAGCACTGACATTGAGACTCTAAAGCACATTATGGCACAGTTGGACACCTCCACTAATGCCTTTACTTCCTTTGCTCAAAAAGGTAATTCTGCTAATTTCTCCAATAATTTAAGTGTAGATTCTTGACAGCCATGGGTCATTGATTCTGGAGCTTCTGATCACATGACTAGACTTTCCGCCATTTTTCCACTTATAATGCTTGTTCAGGGAAGGATAAAGTTAAACTGGCGATGGCAATTTTTCTTCGATTTCTGGTAAAGGTGTCATTAATATTTTGAATTCTTTTGCCTTATCCTCTGTTATTCACGTGCCTAATTTTTTGACTAATATTCTTTCAATTAGTCAAATTACTCGTGATCTCAAATGTAGTGTGATGTTCTTTCCGTCTTATTGTGTATTTCAGGACTTCTCCACGAAGAAGGAGATTAGCAGTGGTAAAGAGGAGAATTGTATTTATTTCCTAGTGGAGTATCAAATGAAGGGTATACACAAGTTGCTCATACTACATAGAGAGAGACTCTTCTCCAAGATACATGGCCGTGGCACTAGAGATTAGGACACCCTTCTTTCTATTTACTTCGTTTTTTGTTCTCGTCTTCAGTTCCTAATAAATGTATTTCTGAGATATCTTGTGAGACATGTGAACTTGGAAAACATCACCGTGCTACATTTAATTCTAGTTTATATAAAAGTACTACTCTATTTGCTCTTATTCATACAGATGTTTGGGGTCCTTCTCATATTCCTACTTGGAATGGTTACAAATGGTTTGTTACGTTTATTGATTATTACACTTGCACAACGTGGGTGTACTTAATGAAAGAGAAGAGTGATGTTTTTTCTATCTTTAAAACATTCCACAAGATGATTGGTACCCAATTTAGCACAATTGTTAAGATTATTCGTTCTGATAAGGGGGGAGAGTATATTTATGGTGGTCTCACTCAATTTTTTTTTCTGAACATGTCATGATTCACCAAACATCGTGCACAAATACTCCACAATAGAATGGGGTTGCTGAGCGAAAAAATCGTCAGTTGTTGGAGTCTACTAGATCTATGTTGTTCTCTATGCAGATTCCAAAGTCTTATTGGGGAGAGGTTGTGTTAACCGCTGCTTACCTCATCAATCGCCTCCCTACCCATGTTCTTGGTAAGAAAGCTCCTATTGAACCATACTAATCCAGCTTCTATTTTTCCTATTCCTCCTAAAGTTTTTGGGTGTGTTTGTTTTGTTCATAATCATTCTCTGTCTAGACGTAAGTTGGATCCACGAGCACTTAAATGTGTCTTTATGAGCTATTCCCCCACACAAAAAGGGTACAAGTGTTACCATCCTCCTTCTCATAAATGGTTCGTGTCTATGGATGTTACTTTCGATGAGTCCTTGTCCTATTTCCAATCTTCTCAGCCATCTCTTCAGGGGGAGAAATAGTCTGGTGAAGAGAAGTTTGTAGCAACAGTTCCATTTATTGTAGGAAGATAGGAAAGTGAAGAAGAAAAAGAGAGGAGAGTGAAAAAAAGATAGGAGAGGGAAGTGAAGAAGAAAAAAAGAGGAGAGTGAAAAAAATAAAGGAGAAGAAAGTGGAGAAGGTAGAAAAAAAGAACTGTTGACTTACTCCAAAAACAAGGATGGAAGAATTTTTGGAGCAACAAAAGATAGGGTCATTTCTCCAATTCCACTGCAATTGCCTTCTTCAGAGAGTGATGGTCCAGGTATTCCTAGTTCTTCCCCTCCTTCTACTTCTACTCTTACTTCTACCACTGATAATGAGTTAGATGTTCCTATTACTCTTCGTAAGGGCACTAGGGAATGTACTAAACACCCGCTTTCAAAATTTGTTTCTTACTCTCGTTTATCTCCATCTTATAGGACGTTTGTGTCCAAACTCGATTATGTTTTTATCCCTAATAATGTCCAGGAAGCTCTCTCTCATCACAGGGAAATGTGACTGCTTTGATTGTCTATGTAGATGATATTGTTCTAACAGGCAATGATTTAGAGGAAATGAAGTGTCTAAAATTGTACCTTGCTAAAGAATTTCAAATAAAAGATTTAGGTAATTTAAAGTACTTCTTGGGAATCGAAGTGGCGAGATCCAAGGAAGGAATATTCATATCACAGTGAAAATATGTTTTGGATTTACTCAAGAAGACTGGTATGCTTAGGAGTAAAGCTGTAGATACGCCCATGAATCCTAATTTGAAACTCAGTGATGATCCCAGTGGAGAACCTGTTGACAAAGGAAGGTGCCAAAGATTAGTAGGCAAACTAATTTACTTGGCACATACTAGACCTGATATTACTTTTGCAGTCAGTGTGGTTAGTTAATTTATGCATGATCCTTAGCAACTTCATCTTGATATTGTGCTCCGAATTGTGAGGTATTTTTGAAGTTAGCTCCAGGAAAGGGGTTATGTTTTTCTAAACATGGTCATACATTTGTGGAGGCCTATACGGATGTAGATTGGGCTGGGTCTATTACTGACAGGAGATCTACCACAGGCTATTGCTCATTTGTTGGTGGCAATTTACTGACATGGAGGAGTAAAAAATAGTCAGTAGTGGCAAGGTCTAGCACAGAGGCAGAGTTTAGGGCCATGGCACAAGGAGTGTGCGAGTTATTGTGGGTTCAGATTGTGTTATCAGACTTGGGGTTTGAACCAAAGGACTCAATGAGATTATATTGTGATAACAAAGCTGTGATTGATATTGCCCACAATCCAGTTCAGCACGACAGAATTAAACATGTGGAAATTGATAGACATTTTATTAAGAAGAAGCTGAATAATGGAAGCATTTGTACACCGTTCGTGAGGTAGGAGAGCAATTAGCAGATGTTTTGACAAAGAGTCTAGCCGGACGGTCGTTTCATTTCATTCTTAGCAAGTTGGGCATAAGAGATATCTTTGCACCAACTTGAGGGGGAGTGTTGAGAAATATTTTTTATTTTATGGGCCTTATTTTATTTTCATGTTTTTTAGTTGTTTGTATGGGCCATAATGTAACTTTGCTTTCTTGTTATTATTCTTGATTAATAAAATAGAGAGTCACATGTTGTGCTTTCTAATCTTCCAGAAAATACAACAAGGGTTGCAATAATCCCAAGGGTCTTTGATGTTTGGCTTTTACCTATTAACAAGTCAAACACTTAGATATGAATTCGGCTACGTCATTCTTCATATCTTTCCACCATAAATTTCTCTTCAAGTCCTAATACATTTTTGTTCTTCCCCGGGTGAACTGTAAACCTTGATTTATATGCTTATTCCAGAATGTCCTTTTTTAAATCTCCACCATCTAGTACACATAATCTGTCTCTGCACCAATGTCCTCCATCAATCCCTACTTTCCGTTCTGTCGGGTCCTCTCGACATCTTAACAAACCGAGTTCGAAACTTCTCATCTTCTTTCTGTGCTTCAATGATGTGGCTAATAAGGGTGGGCTGTAAAATAAGACATCCAAAATGTTGCCCTTCTCCTTCTTTGGCAATCTTTGCATCAAACTCAACTATAGTCTCCAATGCTCGCCATTCCCTAATCATCAAGGAGGTAATTGTTCCATGAGTTTTCCAGCTCAAAGCATCAGTGACCACATTAGCTTTACCAGTGTCATATTCTAACGTGAAGTCGTAATCTTTAATCATCTCCATCCATCTATGTTGCCTCATATTTAACTCCTTCTGCGTAAACAAGTACTTAAGACTCTTGTGATCTGAAAACAAATCAAACTTCTCACCATAGAGATAATGTCTCCAAATCTTGAGTGCAAACACTACTGCTGCCAATTCCAAATCATGGGTAGGGTAATTCAACTCATTTGGTTTCAGTTGTCTAGATTCATAGGCGCTAACTCGACCATCTTGCATAAGTACACACCCCAATCCTTGATATGACGCGTCACTGAAGATAGTGAGTCACTGAAGATAGTGACTTCTCATTAGGCTTGAGTATAGCCAATACCGGTGCTGTGGTGAATCTCTCTTTTAACTCTAGAAAGGCGCGCTCATCCTTCTCAGTCCAATCAAAATTCTGAGCTTTCTTAGTCAGTCAATGGTGTTGCTATCTTGGAGAATCCCTCAACAAACCTCCGGTAATAACCCGCGAGTCCAAGGAAACTCCTAACCTCCGTAGGGTTGTCAGTCTAACCCAGTTTGATACAACATCTGTCTTGTATGACTCCACAAAAATTCCTTGGGATGATACCTTGTGTCCCAAAAATTTCACTTCTTGCAACCAGAACTCACACTTACTGAATTTGGCATACAAGCGGCGGTCCTTGAGCGTTTGCATTATAATCCGTAGATGTTGCTCGTGCTCTTCCTTTGACTTAGAATAGATCAAAATATCATCTATGAAGATGATGACAAACTGATCCAAATAAGGCTTGAATACTCAATTCATCAAATCCATGAACATAGCAGGGGCATTCGTCATTCCGAAAGGCATTACCAAAAACTCGTAGTGACCATATCTGGTTCTGAAGGTAGTTTTAGGTATGTCTTCTTTCCGTACCCTTAACTGATGATATCTTGACGGTTGATCTATCTTGGGGAATGTTGTAGCTCCCTGTAGTTGATCAAACAAATCATCGATTTGGGGTAAGGGATACTTATTCTTGATAGTCACTTGGTTCAACTCTCGGTAGTCGATACACAACCGAAGTGTTTCGTCCTTTTTTTTCATGAATAGTATTGGTGATCCCCAAGGTGATGTGCTTGGGCAAACGAAATCCAAATTCTTAAGTTCCTAAAGTTGTTTCTTTAATTCCAACAATTCGGCGGGGGCCATCTTGTAGGGAACTTTAGTGATTGGTGCAGTACTAGGTGTAAGTTCAATACAGAACTCTATACTCCTCTCAGGCGGTAACCAGAACTACAGGTATAGACGACACTGTCACTTCTGTACCGACGACTTCGATGTTCGCTAGGCATCTTGTGAGAATGTTCGCTAAGCATCTTGTAAGAATATATCTCCTAAAGGGTTACATTGGAAATCAAAGGATTGATTCCTATTGTCGGAGAATGTAATTCTTTTCTTCGCACAATCCAACTTTTCCTAATTTTTGATGAGCCAATCTATCCCTATGATTATGTCAAATTCCTTCATCGATAAGACAATCAACCTTGCAGGGATCTCACGGTCTCCTAGCCAAAGGGGACAATTTGTGCACATATATCCTAACTTGACTATGGCTCCTAATGGTGAGGTATCCTTAAAAGCCTTATCTAGACAGTGGGATAGAATACCCAATCTCTGAATGGTCTTAACATATATGAATGAAAGTGCGGCACCCATGTCAAATAAAACTTAACATGGAAGTTAAACAATGTTAATGTACCTTCCACCGCTTGCTGTTTAGGATGTTCTTCTTTATAATTTACCTCTTCATAAACAATTTCATCATACCCAGCAACATCAGGAATAATAACATTCAAGTGAGTCTGACACTGCTGACCATAAGTCACTCGTTTAGGAGCAGTGCAGTACTTGCTAATGTGACCAGGTTCACCACAATCATAGTAGACTATATACTGACGGTCGTTGCACTTAGGAGCCTTCCAGTCTCGAGCCAAATGACCAGGGGTGCCATAGTTAAAGCATTTCCCAACACAACCTCGCTCTTCCACTCGGGGCTGAGTCGGATAGGTGACAGTTTGGGGTTTATTGCTTCCATCAAAATTTCTCTTTTGCCCTTGGGCACGATGTATCGGTGGCTTATTCCCAGTATTACCTCTCTGAGGCAACTGTAAGCCAAATTGTTTGCGATTCACACGAGCATCTTCTTCCAAATCAGTAGCCAAGCTAACTAGTCCCTCAAATGATTTATCCATGTGGCCGATAGTCAGGCGACGAATCCGGTGTCAGTCCTTGATTATACTTGCGTATATTCTTCTCTTCCGTATCAACCATATGAGGAGCGAACTGAGATAGCCTTTCGAAGTGTGTAGTGTATTCCTGCACAGATTTATTCCCCTGAGTTAGATCCATGAATTCCTTCTCCCTTATGTGCCTCTCAGTAGGTGGGAAGTGCTTTTCCAAAAAAATTTCCTTAAATATAGTCTAAGTCATCCCCATAGCAGCTTCATTCCCGATGGTGACTTTTACCGAGTCCCACCAATCTGTAGCGGCATCGGTCCATCTGCCTCAACCACTGTTCAGCCTTCCATGGTTCTATAGTTCCCGCAAACTGTTCGGGTCGTAATGCACAGAATCTCTCTAGCAGTTTGTCCCCTGTTTGGTGGTCACGCCAATTTTCATTTGGATTCCCAATCCTTTTTGAGGTGTTGGACAAATGCTTCAAATATTCTCGCGGGGTCAACAGCCAATGGTGCCTCCTCGATCAGATCCTATTCCTGCTTGGTCTTCCAGCCATTCTATGTATATCATAACGATTAAAGAATTAGGATCACGAATCATTACCATAATAAATTAGTTTAGACTACACTAATATCCAAAAATATCATTTTCTATATACAACTTCATGTCAAGTGGTTACATCAAAAGGTATGATCAGTTCAGTGTCTACCCTATCTATATGGGTTGGGATATACATCGCCCATTACATGAGTGAATACCAAAAATACGAGTCATCACCCTATAGCTAGATGCATGCATTACAATTGCAAAACATAGGGTCATGCGTCAATATAGTTAATATGTACAGAGCTATATCTAACATATCAAGCATCTCCATAGGTATCCATCAGAAGGTCCAACGAGTCGATGCATCAGAAACGCTGGACCTGAAATGGCTCCTTCACAAAGAAGCTACTACTCTACGAGCCTGGTGATGGGGCATGATTCATAACATCAACCTCGACTAACACCTCCGCTGGAAAATCTCGTATAAGTGCCAACTCTCCCTCGAGGTTGTCAGCAAAGTCATCCAAACCAATACCCTCCTCATCATCCTCGTCATCCTCCATAACAAAAGGGGTCGCAATGACGACTCCGCTGTCAATACCCTCAATAATGGGAATTACCAGATCCTCCACTGGAACAACCGGTGGGGGTATAGCTAGGTGTGCAAGGTGAGCCTGCACAATATGAATCTCTAAGGAAAGGTAGAAGGCATCGCTATTAACCAACTGAATTATCTCTAATAGAATCAACCGCTAAGCCTCTACGAAGTATAAAAGCCTTAGACAGACCCGGGGTAAATCAACCAATCCCACTACGTGGACCTGGTGCCATAAATCCAACTTTACTGCTCCTACTGCCTACTGCTCTATCGAGGTGTGGTATAGCCCAACAAAAGCTAGAACCACTGCCCCTGGTGTAACCCAGTGTCCTCCGAACGTGTCTAGACTAGATCCATACCTGACAAAAGGCACTAACTTATATTAGGTCTAATCTTAAAAGAGATAATCTTAAGCGTTGGGCTGCAGGTTTGTCCTCTTGTCATATCATCGGGTATGCGAAGCTTAAGCTGGTAGAATGTGGAATCGGGTCTATTCTTGTAAACCCTAACCTGGTATGGATAGTGGCATTTGGGCCCACTTTTAATTTTAAAACAATTTTCAAATTCAAATTCAAATTCAAATACAAAGAGTCGCCACTTAATTTTTAAAAGGAAAACTAAGAAACTATTTTAAAAGCAAATTGATCTTTTGCGAAACCAAAGATAAACTGGGTCTGGGGATCATGGAATGAAAGGGGAAAGAGCCCGGCGGACTAAAACACCCCCTTTCATCCTATCTCGTGATAAGCCTCTACTCAACATCCTTTTTAATCGAATTATTAGTCTAAGTATGCCCTCAACTAATATATATACATATATATTACAAAAGCATATTGAAAAGGGTGTAAGATTGCTAACGATAAAATATCATTCAAAAATCACATAATTCAAGTAGCAAGCAAGATGATGTGCAAATAGGGAACTAGGAACGTTTATTAAACGTGTAATGCATACAAAATAGAAATCCTAAGAAAAAGTCTCTAGCACATATATACACATAAGGCAAAACCTAATTCTAAGGTGTCACGCATGAAGTCGAAAATCAATCAAAATCAAAGAAGTAAATTAAACTAGAGAAGGAGTTGAGAAATTGTACCTCAAATGCGCTACAAAACAATAGATAGTACACATGCCTTGATCAAAAGATATCAAATAATCGAACCTAAACTTCTAGCTTAAATCTATCAAGAAGGAAAAGAATTGACCTATTTATGGGTTCCTTCTAATTTGTTGAGAACATATCACCTCTATAGATATGCAAGTCTCAACTAAGAGCCAATGCAATGTCCATATAGAGGTAGTATAATCCCAACATGATTATTAGGAACTCACAACTAGGTTCAATTAGGGACAAAACAACCTAGAGCTAGATCATAACTACAAGTATAAATATACATGGATGAATGCATGGATATGTATAAGAACAAGTTATGAATTATTCACTAACTTGGATCACTTAACCTCTGGATTTAAACTTAATAATCATTATTCAAAACATGATTTGAGTCCCCAAGCATTAGGAAACCATTTAAGTTAAAATCAATGGTAAATTACACTGACCTCCCCTGAGGTTTGACGTAATTACACGGACCTCCCCTCTAGTTTGCAAAATTACAGTGACCTCCCTCGTCGAAAACGGAGCTAACAGAGCAAATAAAAAGTCAATAATGCCCTTTACAAAATGACGTAGTTTTAGTGTTAAAAAAGGGTAAATTGCAAATCACTCCCCTATAGTTTGATGGTTGTGACAGTTTGGTCCTTATGGTTTCAATTTTGGCAATTTACACCTTATAGTTTGAAAATTGTGCAAAATCTACCCAATTACAAAAAAAAAAAAAAATGGGAATATCACATTATTTCTAGCAAAAAATGACCCAATGTGTAGGGACAGACCCAGGAGTGTAGTTCAATGGGAGCAGAAGCTTATACAGGGGTTCTAGGGAATATCACTTCATTATTTTTAATTTTTTTATGGTTAGAAATAGTATAATTTTATGTGGTTACAAACTAATCTATCCCATAAATAACTTATAATCTCTCAAACAATTTGATACACTTAAAACTTATAATATGATAATTTCTTACAGTCTATTAAATCATCCGATAATATCTTATAATCTTTTAAACAATATGATCCATTTCAAACTGGACATCCACTGCCACACAAATATTTTGATAAATATAAATAACGAACTATGCTTATAATACAAAATTTCTGTGAAAGAATTATGGGACAGATTAGTTTGTACCAAAAAAAAAAATCTCATAGAATTATACTATTTCTAAAAAATAAAAAATAAAAAATAAATCGGGTCAGGGTGCTGCTCTTGAACTCCCGTATAAGCTCTTGCTCTCACTGAACTACACTTCGGGGTCTGTCCCTGCACATATGGTCATTTTTGGCTGGAAATAATGTGACATTCTCATTGTGCCCTTGCCTTTTTTTGTAGTTGGGTGGATTTTGCACAATTTTCAAACTATAAGGGTGTAATTTGCAATTTATCTTTTTTTTAAAGATGTTTTCTCGATGCCCATATTAGTTTTTTCTTGAAGATTTGTTTCTTTCTCAATGGTTGATTTTGTTAATTAATGAATTTGGTTTATCAAAAAATTGTTCACCCATTGCTCATCCAACTCTTCTGGTTAATGTAGTGGGACCTATGACTTTTTATTAAGCAATGGGAGAGTTGGATAAGCAATTTTGGGGTGAGCAAAACTGCACTCCAAATGTTTATTCTATAAAATCTCCAAACTGTAAGAATCAAATAGCCCACTAATTACAACAGACAATGAAAACCCAAAACCCAATTCGGTGTTCAATTATTATATCTTCATATGCATGTGTGTATTTATAGGGAAAGACATAAAATTGATTTGGGTGCTACGTTTGGTCAATTTATTGAGAATTGAGGGTACTTTGGTCTAATTAAACATTATCTTTCATGGTGAGGGCAAGTTTGGCATTTTGTTAACAAAAAATGGTGACATCAGCTAATTCCGTCACGGAATACCCAAGTTCTCTAACGGAGGGGAGGTCCGTGTAATGAGAACCCAAACCTCAAGGGAGGTCAGTGTAATTTTTCAAACTAGAGGGGAGGTCCATGTAATTTCATCAAACCTCAGGGGAGGTTAGTGTAATTTACCCTAAAATCAATCAGATTAGACAAAAATAGTGACATTTTCACATGAATTACAGAGAGCAGACTAGACTTTCAAAAATATAAATAAAATACTTCCAACGGTTGGATCTTAATTTTTTTTTTACTATGTTAAGACTCTGTGAGTCTAGTTTCTAACCCAAAAAGAAAATCAAAGATCCAACGATTAGATCTCTGGGAATAAGGAAAACATTAGACATCAGTCAAGAATCTGCAACTCTCTGTCCAGAGTTTTGTATGATTTTCTAAAAATAGTAAAAAAACGAGAAACACTTTGATCCTTTTAGGGTATTTTCCTAACACATTGAACTACTTAGAAAAAATTATTTGAGGTTAAGAAAACTTAATTAAGGCTCTGATTTGCTCATTTTACAACGAACTTACTGTTCTGAAACTTTGGACAGAGAGTAACATTCTCACAAATCATGACGCCTAAACATCCTAAGTATAAGATTTCTTCAAAAACTAAGAGTATGGTGATAGACATATGAGTTATGAATACCCTCCAATTGGTCTCACTCAATTCTTATGGACCATGATTTAATTAAAAATCCTTGATCATAGTTGGTTAGTGAGTTCATTGTACTACTAATAAAATAATGTTCATGGTTTTGAACAAACTTGAATAACACTTAATTCCTCTCCCAAATATATGGTCCTTGAGGAGTGAGAGTTCACTTATCAATTCCCCTACCAAGTTAATGGTCCTTGGAGACTTAGGACATGACTCAAAATTATTTGAACTTCATAGAATATAGAAATAACTCAATGAGATTCAACTTGAAGGATTCAAGTTCTAGTTCAAAACTTGGACTCACAAGAACATATGGATGCAATCATGACCCATCTTAATCTCCACATAAATCATGAAATTATGGGAGACTAAGGGATCAACTCCAAAGAAACCTCATGAGGTATTAGAGATCTCATAGGTTCCCAAGGAAAGAACTAATGACATGGAATAAAATCAAAGTTTATTTAGGCTTAGTCCCAAGTAAAATCTCATCATAAACTAAATTTTTTTTAATTCCTCTCTCAAATGCATGATCCTTGAGGACTAAATATGATTGGATCCACATGAACCTTCATAGAGTATAAAGGAAATTCTATGAGATTCTCAAGTTTTAAAGCTCTAAGTCATGGAATGAGACTTAAACCCTCCCTAGCTTGTGTGGATGTAACAATGATCAACCTACTCCCCATATAAATCATAGGATTATAGGAGACTAGAGGATCAAGCTCAAAGAGATTTAATGAGATATTGAAAATCTCATAAATCCTATGAGAAGAAACTAAACAAAAGAAATGAAATCAAAAGTTATTTAAAAGAAATTCAAGTCAAAACTCTTTTAATCTTAAATCCAAAACTCTATTTAGATCCAAATCAATGAGAATAACACATAAAAAGAATTCAATCACAAATTCTATGTGGTGTGTGATGAAATGAGGTAAGAAGAGAGGTTTTGAAAATGTGTAAAAATCCTAGAACTATGAATTTGTGATTGAATTAGCCTAATTTTCTATAAGATTGGGAGGTTACCTCTCATTACCTCAGGGAATTCTTGATTGTTGGATGAAAATCTTCCAAATTCTTCAATCCTTCTTCAAATTCTTCCAATTCTTCAAAGTTTTCTTCAAGAAATTCTTGTTTTCTCTCAATTCTCTCTCTAGATTTCAATGAATAACTCTTGTATATATAAAAATGCTTCAAGTCCCTCACAATGGAGAAGAGGCCTGCTTATATAGACCTCTCATCCAAGGGTTACTTGGGTAATTTCAGGTGAAAACTCATGTGTAAGAATATTCCATACGTATTTAAGACAAAACAGTCTGTTACAGGGTGCGGCACTCACTGAGTTGTCTGCGGCACTCAGTGAGTGCCGGTGCAGCACTCAGCGAGTACCGCCGGCCTTCTCGCGTGCCGCGGCTAACAGAATTTTCACCTTCTTTAAATTTCCAATTATTTCTTAACTTATACTTAATTACTAATGTATCTACATGCCAATATACTTACATACTTTAGTATATTATACCAATATACCAAATGTATATCTATATACTTTGTATTTTTGTGTTTTTATTTTATTTTATTTTAGTTTATTTATTGTCTTTTCTTTTTTTTCTTTTTCCTTTTTTATTTTCTTTTCAAAATCCTTATACTTCATTTTTTAAAAAAATTATTTTCCAGACTGCCTTTCTCATACGTATTTTGATACCCGGGTTTTCCCCGAATCACCCAATTCTTTCTCTTTTCCATCTTCAATTTTGAAAACTTAATTTAAAAAACTTTCAAAGACTTGAATTCTTTGGAAAATCTTCGAACTTCACCGGTCATTGTCGTCATCGGTCTTCAAAGGTAACCAACCCCTGAATTCGACGGTTGGTCAAAATCGGGGTGTCTACACCTGGCTAAACTGTTCTAATAACTTGGCTCTGATACCACTAAACCTTATCACACCCCGACGTTGCATAAATAGGGAAAGTATTTAATTTCCTTTATGGACCCGTAGGTCGCGACAGTTTGAAAGATCGATTCCGTTCCAAACGTTAAATAGTATAATAATTTATATCAGAGTAAGAGCAATCAAGACTTATAAATTTGTTCAAAGATAATACTTATTACATCACGTAGAATCTTAAGGCATAATCCGCCTTGCAAAAATATTAATGTCTATTACATCAACCCTTTTTACAAGTTTAGTTTAAAAATAAAAGCAGAGTTTAAATCATTTCGCTTCACGAGTAGTTGTTCTCAATTTGCATAGTCATATTGTCCATCCTGATCATAACCTGAAAAGCCTAAACATAAATGTCTAGGGCGCATCAACGCCGTCAGCTTCAAGAAGCTGGTGAGTATTAAAAACAGATGCTTGTAATGTAAAACATACTTTTTTAGCATTTCCGTTTCACAGGTTTATTATTCAACATGTTAGAAATACATGAGTGAATTCGTATTTAAACAGAAACAAAAGGACAACATAATAATATTCAATCAATACCATATATGACTGTGCATGAAACAATGCAATAAACTCATCTCACTGATTCTTTTACCTCGACTACGAAACCTAATACAAACGGTTCCCCTGAACCACCGGCCCACGACCGTTAGGTTTAGAATGTCTATCGAAATGTCTACCATATTCGAGTTGGCCTGGACGTACCTAGACATTCAAGGTTATAATAATTTGATCGGTCTACTGTATCCGAGTCGACTTGGACACGATCGAGCTATTCTACCATATCCGAGTCTACATGGGTTCAATCCCTCTTAATTAACGTACCATATCCGAGTCAGCCTAGGATAATTAAGGCTATAACATAACATTGATTGTCCTACCGTATATGAGTTGGCCTAGGCTCAATCCTTCCTAATTAACATGTCTTATGATATATGGCTCTCTTCATTTTTCTGCAAGGATCACGAATATGAGATCGGATTAAACTAATTTGATCCGTTGCTCTCAGAATTTACATAAAACTGAGAGGTGATGAAATTTTATTTCTTATATACTTTCTAGTATGAATATATTAAGCTCTAATACTTTAACCATGGTTTCTAGGGACTGTAATATTTCATTATTATCTATCAAAATGAATTTTGGTTAAGTTTGGTAAACTAACATTTTTAAGCTTTGAACTCCATGAATGAAGCGAGAGGTATCTGAGTATGTATCGTAGTGCCTTACTTGTAAACAAGAAAAGGTAGAACATCAAAAACCACCTGGACTTCTACAGCCGTTACCAATTCTCCAATGGAAATGAGAACACATAACCATGGATTTCGTAGTAGGTTTGCCAAAGTCTCAGCAGAACAACGATGTATTTGGGTAATTATGGATTGGCTTACAAAGATGACACATTTTATCGCCTACAGCATGACATATCCAGTGGAATGTTTGAGCCGGATGTACTTACAACAAGTTGTACAGTTACACGGCGTCCCTGTTTCTATCGTATCAGATCGAGATTCACACTTTACTGTAGAATTCTGGAAAAGTCTTAAGATAGCGATAGGAACAACACTGAACTTGAGTTCAGCTTTTCATCCACAGACTGACTGAACGAGTCAATCAAGTGATGGAGGACATGCTACGTGCTTGCGTTATCGATTTTGAAAGTTATTGGGAGACATACCTACCATTGATCGAGTTTGCCTACAACAATAGCTACCATACGAGCATAGGGATGGCGCCGCTTAAAGCTTTATATGGAAGACCTTGCCGAACACCACTATGTTGGGCCGAAGTCGAAGATACTCAACTTTTTGGGCCAGAACTGGTACGAGAAACCAATGAGAAGATTCAAGTTGTACGTGAAAAGATGAAGACAGCTCAGACCTGACATAAAAGTTATGCCGACCAACGACGGAAAGATTTGGAACTCACTGTTGGAGATCACATGCTGCTTAAAGTCTCACCTGTTCGAGGCATTGTCATATTTGGTCAGAAGAGAGGCAAGTTTCCATCGCAATTTATCAAATCGTTTGAGATTCTAGAGCATGTTAGAAAGATTGCTTATCGACTTGCATTGCCACCAAAGATGTCAAGAGTGCATAATGTATTCCATATTAGTATGCTGAGGAAGTGTGCCTACAACCCATCACACGAGATCAATTTCAAATATATTGAAGTCAACGACATCGTTATGTTCAACGAAGGACTTGTACGAATTTTAGATCAAGGAATCAAGAAGCTCAGAAACAAGGAAATTCTATTGGTGAAGATTTAGTGAAAACATCATGATGAAGGAGAAGCTTTGTGGGAGCTGAAGTCGGAGATCCGTGAGAAGTTTCCATTTTTATTTTAACTCTACTACTTTCGATTTCGAGAACGAAATCCTTAATGAATGGTGGATGATGTAATACCCTATATTTTTGGATTGAATAATAATACATAAGATTCTGTGCACTTCTCTTGGCCATACTTGAAATCCTACTTTCAATTTATCGAAGTTCTTTTAAGTGATTGAGAATTTCAAAGTTCAAGCGATCGAACCCTGTTCAATTGATGGAAACCCTGCCGACAAGAATTCATTATGTGTCCCCTTTTTCAATCGATCGAATCGAACTCAGTCGATCGAACCTGGCCTATTTGCTCTCAAGTGATCGAAGGTTCTTCGATCGATCGAACATATCAGAATATCTTATCCTAGTTTGTGCATTGGAATTCCACCTTGCACCATCTCATCTCTATATATATGTGTGTGTGTGTGTGTGTGTTTGTGTATGTGTCTGATTGTATGTATAAGTTTTGTTTGGTTCATAGATTTTAGAGAGAGAGAGAGAGTTGGTTTTATATATACACTCATGCACATATATATACACACACATACCTATATATATAGACTCAGTCAGAAAGAGAGATAGACAGACAAGAAAAAGAAGAGGAAAAGAAGGAGACACAGAGAGAGAGAGAGAGAGAGAGAGAGAGAGAGAGAGAGAGAGAGAGAGAGAGAGAGAAAGAAAGAGCTATGGAGGCAGACCCAAAGCCAAGGGCAGAGAGAGAGATGAGGAGCCGCCATTAAAGCTTAAAGCTTCAAACATTAGAGAGAGAGAAAGAGCTATGGAGGCAGAGCCAGAGCCAGGGGCAGAGAGAGAGAGATGAGGAGCCGCCATTAAAGCTTAAAGCTTCAAACGTTACCAAACGCGCCCTTAACGACGTTCGGTGAGTTCTAAACTCACTTGGTACCATTGATATAATGTTTTACAAGCATTAGATGTAAATAAATAGACCCAAACATATCCTAACCCCTTTGGACGTTCACTGCCCAGAATCTATGGGGAAGAAGACTCTCGAGCGATTGAACTGGGTTTAATTGATCAAACTTTCAATCGATCAAAAGGACTTCGATCGCTTGAACACTATTTTTCCCAATCGATTGAAATGATTTTAATCAATTGAACTTTGGAGAATATGGTTTGTTTATCTTGTTTATTACATATAGGGTTTGATTGTTTGATTCTCATTTCGAACTTTCAGTAGACGATTATAGGTTGATCAGGGATTATGTGATAACAAGGATAAATACAATTAAGAATAATGGATTAATGTGATGACGTTAGATGCTATGTGTTCATATATGAGTTCGATATCCGTTCATTTCAATCAGAGTAGTCAGGCCACAATGGGATGTCATGTATCAGTCCTAGTACAAAACTTAGATAGGTCTTGATAAGTTTATGGGAATTTGTACATGGGTGGACACTTGGTCATACTATGCCCTTAACGAGTGGTGGATAGTGAGATGTCCTTAACGAGCAGTGGGCGAGACCAAATAGTAGTTCAGAGATAGCTAGGTGATCTATGATATATTCTTAATGAGCGGTGGACGGGTATGTCCTTATGAGCGGTGGATGTGGGATCACTAGCAAGATGTCACTAAGTCGTGGTAATAGAATGATATGCCGTTGCTTGAAGCATTCTATCCATGACCTACAGTGGATTGAGAATATGTACTCTATGTTCTCAACTGCAGTCGATAGAGCAATGATGTATGTCACACCCCAACCCGCCCCCGTGGGCTAGGACACGTGTAACAAGCCAACAAGCCAAACATTCATTTTTAACGTTCCAAAAATAACATTTTAAGGTGAAATACCAGGGGTAAAATATTCCTTATTTGAACAAAATAAAAAGAAATAAAATAAAGTTTTTACAACCATCGAATGGTACTTGGACAGAGTTCCCCCTATTACAACACCATTTCCCCCTGTTAAACAAATATTTCAAATACCAAAATATCACCAAAACACTTGGAAAATACTTTTAAAACTTCAATCCACAATTTATATTACAGGGATTTAATAAAAAACTAAAACATAAACTTATCTTCGAAAATCCAAACACTAGGAATATAAATACCCATCTAAATCCATTTACATATAAACATATTAAACATTAACCATTTGTCTCAAGCTATCCCAGAATTCCCACAGTTCAATGCTTCTCACTGTGATGCTCGTCCGTACCTGCGTGGTCATTAGCCACAAAAATTGATTAAGCTTTCGCTTAGTGAGTACGTGGTACTAATCATGCAATTGGAATATTTAATGTATCATAAACACCAATTAAGCATTCACAATAATAAATGGTCGCCGGCGTGTCAAATAATCAATCACCATCGTATTGGACCCTTGATTCTGGGCCATTCTCACTTTGTCGTCGCTTTAAAAGCGATATCACTCACTCTCATATGACCGTAGTCAATTCGTTGTGGTCGTCACCACCGTCCCCTTTTCTCTGAGGACTTCATCATCATCCCCCTTTTCTCTGAGGAATGGGCGTCCCTTATATACGGGCTAAATAATGGTGATTATCAATTGACACCCTTTGACCCAAATAAGCACATAAGCAACTCAACATGTCAACATGGCAATTTCAACATTTTTGAACATGTTAAATAATAATTAATTACATGCTTTTCTACTTAATCACAATTAAGCATTTTAAAGCATTTAATATCAAATAAATAACATTAAACATCCAATTTTGGGATTAGGACACTCACCTCACGAATAGGTCCAAAATAATCTAAGAATTCCCAAACTCCTTTGCAAAACTAGCTCTAGTTACTCCCAATGATTAGGGGTGCAACTCGGGCGGGCCAACCCGCGGTCAACCCGAGCCCGGCCCGAAAATTACCGGGCTTGGGCCCGCAGTACATTCACCATGGGCGGGCTTGGGCCAAAAAATTCAAGCCCGAATTCAATTCGGGCCGGGCTTGGGCAAAATTTTGCTAACCCGTGGAACCCGAGCCCGAGCCCGAATTCTATTTATGTATTATTTTTTATATTATATTTATATATTATAGTGTTTTTTAGTGATAATAATACATTATTAGATATTATTTTAGCACTAAATTAATAAATAAATGTTTTTTTCTCAAATATTAACAAAAAACAATTGATTTGAAACTCTACATATTGTTGTTTACATACTAAAAATCGGTTTGCACCCAAAAAAAAATTGCAATTCGGGCTCGGGCTCGGGCTCGGGTTGTAGTACTAATTCACAAACCGGGCTCGGGTTGACATGTACGGGTTTATGTCGGGCTCGGGCTCGGGCTCGGGCAGACGTCTTGAATTCGGGCTCGGGCTTGGGCAGAGCCAAAACCCTCTGGGTCCCGCCCGAGTTGCACCCCTACCAATGATATTCCTACATATATATTTCACATATATGTATCACCCCTTAAAATGTGTCGTAGAAAAACATTACCAAAATTGAAAAAGAAATACATAGAAATAATCATCTCACCTTCACGAGTCCGAATATGACTTCGGTTCGCGAAATAGAGGTCGCACGGCGAAGCTACGGCGACAAAATGGCGTGAAACCCTTTATTTCTTTTTCCTTCTCTCGTTGATAAGTTCTCTGCAATTCTAAACATTCTGCGTCTTCTTTTTTTTTTATTATTATTATTATATTCCTTACTAACCGACTAACATGTCAAGATATGTTATGATTTTTTTGTTGTATTTCTATTTACACCCCCATATGTTTCAAAGTCCTATTATGAAACCCCCTAAACTTTATATTAACAACCAAATATTTAAGTGGGTATGTGTCTATGTCTCGTATGGGTCCCAAAAGTGGTCCCAAATATTTATAAAATTACTAATTAACCTACTAGTTATAAATCATATTCCAATTCGCCCTCACACGGGTGCCCAAACTGGTACCATAAAAGGTCATAACTAGCAATAAAATATTCAAAACAATTAAACAATTATTCATTTAATCACATAAATACAACTAAATGCAATTTATCTAATCTGGACCTCCCGTGGGTCCCACGTCACATCTATCAAACTGTGCCTTTTATCAAGCACTTATCACATCGGGGTAAATGGAACTTACCCAACTATCACATGCAATTAATTATACTAATTAATGCATGAAAAATAAATATTACTTCCATTTTCTGGGTACGGGTATTACATCTCTCCCTCCCTTTTAGGAAGTTTGTCCCCAAACTTTTCTTACCTCAAGTGTCAAATATGTGAGGATATTTCTCTCGAATCTCGTCCTCACGTTCCCAAGTTGCCTCCTCTACTGAATGATTACGCCATAACATCATAACTAGAGGAATGACTTTAGTTCTGAGCACCTGATCCTTCCTATCTAGGATTTGAACTGGATGTTCAACATAAGTCAAGTCTTCTCGAACCATCAACAGTTCCGGAGTTATACGGTGACTCGAATATGCTAGACAACGTCGCAACATAGAAACATGAAACACATTATGAACATTAACCAATTCTTGTGGCAATTCCAATCGATATGCAACTGGACCAACTCTATCCAAAATCAGATAAGGCCCTACAAATCTTGGACTTAACTTGCCCCGCTTACCAAACCGCGCGATACCTTTCGAAGGCGATACTTTCAAATAAACATAATCACCTACCTCAAATTCCAACGGTCTTCTACCTGTATCTGCGTAGCTTTTGTAACAACTCTGTGCTATTTGTAGCCGTTGTTTAACTAACTTGATTTTGTCGGTAGTGATTTGCACAATTTCAGGACCTATAAGTTTCTTTTCCCCAACTTCTGTCCAACACACTGGTGATCTACACTTTCGACCATACAATGCTTCGTAAGGCGCCATACCAATACTCGTCTGAAAGCTATTAATGTAAGAGAATTCCACTAATGGCAAGTGGGTCCCCCAATCTGATTTGAAATCCATAACACAACCTTGAAGCATATCTTCCAGAATCTGAATAACTCGCTCGGATTGGCCGTCTGTCTGAGGATGAAATGTTGTGCTAAAGTGCAAAGCTGTCCCCATTGCCTTTTGTAACCCTTCCCAAAACCTAGACACAAATCGTGTGTCTCGATCTGACACAATGGATACCGGTGCCCCGTGTAGCCTGATAACTTCTCTGACATAAAGCTCTGCTAACTTTGTCGGATCACGAGTCTTGATTGGCAAGAAATGAGCTGATTTAGTCAATCGGTCAACGATCACCCAAATACTATCATTAGACTTAGGAGACCGTGGCAAACCTGACACAAAGTCCATCATGATATGCTCCCATTTCCATTCTGGTATTTCCAACGGTTGCAATTCACCGGCGGGTCGTTGATGTTCTAGTTTTACTTGCTGACAAGTCGTACATTTGGCCACAAACTCGGCGACTTCTCGTTTCATACCACTCCACCAATACACTTCCCGTAAATCTCTATACATCTTGGTACTCCCTGGATGTACGGAATACCTCGTATTGTGAGCTTCTTCCATAATCTTGTCTTTCAACTCTTGGATATTAGGAACACACAGTCGATTAACATACCTCAATACATTATTCTGAAAACTGAATTCCGGCCGTCTACCCTCAGGTAATTCTTCAACTATTTTCTTGAAATTTGGGTCCAAAAGTTGGCTCACCTTGATTTCTTCAATCAAGCTCGATTGTGCCATCATAGCCACCATTAAACCACCCTGGATTCTGGGAATTACTTCCAATTCCAGCTGTTCAAATTCTTTTACCAACTTCTCTTGGGCTGTTAAAGAATAAACTAAATTTTCTGACGACTTTCGACTTAAAGCATCAGCAACCACGTTAGCTTTACCCGGATGATACTGGATCTTCAAATCATAATCCTTCATCAATTCAAGCCATCTCCTCTATCTCATATTCAGTTCCCTTTGGGTAAACAAATATTTCAGGCTCTTGTGATCGGTGAATATCTCACACGTTTCCCCGTACAAGTAGTGACGCCAAATCTTTAACGCAAAGATCACCGCTGCCAATTCCAGATCATGAGTTGGATAATTCTTCTCGTGTGTCCTTAACTGCCTCGAAGCATAAGCTATAACTTTACCCTCTTGCATTAGAACACATCCCAGGCCCTGATGAGAAGCATCACTGTATATACTAAAACCTCCAGTACCCGATGGAATAGCTAATATCGGCGCTGAGGTCAACTTATCTTTCAACTTTTGAAAATAGTCTTCACATTCTTTATTCCACACAAAAGCCACATCCTTCCTCATCAATTGAGTCATCGGAGTCGCGATTCTAGAAAAGTCTTGAACGAACCTTCTGTAGTAACCAGCTAACCCCAAAAAGCTTCGAATTTCAGAAACATTTGTCGGCCTCGACCAATTCTCAACAGCTTCTATCTTTTGTGGGTCCACAGAGACACCATCCTTAGAGATCACGTGTCCAAGAAAAGTAACATTTGTCAACCAGAATTCACTTTTCTATAACGTCCCAAATAGTTGTTTTTCTCTAAGTCGTTACAAAACCAACCTTAAGTGTCGTTCATGTTCTTCTTGACTTCTGGAATAAATCAATATATCATCAATGAATACTATCACAAATTCATCTAGATAAGTCTTAAACACCCTATTCATTAGGTCCATAAAAGCAGCTGGTGCATTCGTAACCCCAAATGGCATGATAAGAAATTCGTAGTGCCCGTACCGAGTTCTGAAAGCTGTCTTCTCAACATCTTCAGCTTTTACCTTCAATTGGTGATACCCAGATCTTAAGTCAATCTTAGAAAATACTTGTGCCCCTTGCAATTGATCAAATAAGTCATCAATACGCGGCAGTGGATACTTGTTCTTTATAGTCACCTTGTTGATTTCTCGGTAGTCGATACACATTCTCATTGTCCCGTCCTTCTTCTTCACAAATAAAATTGGTGCTCCCCACTGTGATACACTAAGACGAATGAACCCCTTATCTAGTAAATCTTGCAGTTGAGTTTTCAATTCCTTCAACTCTACCGGAGCCATTCTATACGGTGCCCGTGAAATTGGTTGAGTTCCTGGCATCACATCTATCCCAAACTCAATTTCTCTCTCAATCAACACACTAGGTAAATCTTCTGGAGAGACGTCTGGAAATTCTTTCACTACTGGTATATCTTCTAATTTCAGTTCAGTACTTCTAGTGTCAAGTATACTACACAAGAATCCCCGATATCCCTTTTTCAACAAACGACAAGCTCTGACAGCTGGCACCAAATAAGGCGGTGATGCTACACCTGTCCCTTGGAAGCAAAATACATCTTGATTGGGCAATCGAAATGTTACTCTCTTATTCTCACAATCGATAATGGTGTAATTTGCAGATAACCAATCCATCCCCAAAATGACATCAAAATGTTGAATAACCAATGGCACTAAGTCAACAGTCAAACCTCTACCATTCACATCAATCCCATAAGCTTTAAAGATACCCGAACTTACTAGTGGAGCTCCCGATGGAAGTGAAACAGACAAATCAGAATCTAGTAGTTCTAAGGGTTTATCCAAATATTTAGCAAATGGGTGTGAAACAAAAGAGTGAGTTGATCCTGAATCCAGCAATACTCTAGCAGGTTGTGAGCAAATAGAAAGTATACCTGAAACCACAGTATCAGCAGTAGTTGTCTCCCCAGGCTTGAGCTAAAAATACCTTCCTTGTCGTTGCTCCCTCCCTTGGGATTGTTGTTGAGGTGGTCTTTGGCTTGGTGCACTTTCCATAGATGAACTAGCACTTACTGGTCCTCTCTTTTGGCAATTACGTTCTTGATGCCCCATGTCACCACACAAATAACACCGTATTCTGCTGTCATCTACACCTTGTCTCTGAGTATTACTTTGTCTTGGCACATTCTGTCTTGATAGATTGGGACAATCTCTTGCCACGTGTCCTGGCCGTCGACAGTTATTGCAAATGATAGGAGATAAGTTGCACATTCCCCAATGATACCTACCACAAATCTGACACCTGGGCTTGTTGCCCCCACTTCCTGACCAACTCCCCAAATTCGGTCTCTTGGAACTGCCCTGCCCTTGGAATTGGCTACCTCCTGGCCTCTTGAATGGTTGACTTTGTCCGGATGACAATATACCTCGCTCAGCAATTAAGGCCACATCTAATACTTCTGAATAAGTCGATAGCCGGAGTGTATCCACTTTTCCCCGAATCTCATCACGGAGCCCTTCCTCGAATCGTCTTGCCCGAATGAACTCATTTGGAATTAAATCCACTGCAAATCTGGCTAAACTTGTAAATTGGGTTGCGTAATCCCTAACGCTCATATTACCCTGACTGAGATGAGAAAACTCTCGGGCCTTCTGATCACTAAACGATCGAGGAATATATTGCTTTGAGAACTCCTCCATAAACCCATTCCAGGTAGCTGGTGCTCCTTACCTTAGTACTGATGTCCACCAATTTTGTGCTTCTTCTTTCAGAGTATCTGAGGCAAACAAGACCTTCTGTTCCTCTGTACATGGCAAAGCACGAAAAATTATCTTCATATCGGTCAACCAATGGTCAGCTTTCATTGAATCAGGTTCTCCTTTGAACTGCCCTGGCTTTTGCTTGTAGAACATAGCAATAGTTGTTGGTTCTATTCTTTGTTCTGGGTTTGATGAGCTCGGTCCCTCCTCGGTAACTCGAGTTTTAGCCACTTTTATCAACTTTTCCATAACTATTTCAATTCTGTCCATACGGGCCGAAGATGGGTTCTCACCTCCAGACATCCTTGCCTGGCACCCACAACAAAGTATATACATACATGTTACTTTTAAATAAATTACAATGCATGCTAAATAACATTTTAAAGCATGCTAAGTAAACGTGTATGCATGATCGTATTATTACGTGTCATTGTGTGCACACTCACGGGTCGTCACTCGTACCCAAGGCTCTAGCCTATTGCTCTGATACCAAAAATTTGTCACACCCCAACCCGCCCCCGTGGGCTAGGACACGTGTAACAAGCCAACAAACCAAACAATCATTTTTAACGTTCCAAAAATAACATTTTAAGGTGAAATACCAGGGGTAAAATATTCCTTATTTGAACAAAATAAAAAGAAATGAAATAAAGTTTTTACAACCATCGAATGGTACTTGGACAGAGTTCCCCCTATTACAGCACCATTTCCCCCTGTTAAACAAATATTTCAAATACCAAAATATCACCAAAACACTTGGAAAATACTTTTAAAACTTCAATCCACAATTTATATTACAGGGATTTAATAAAAAACTAAAACATAAACTTATCTTCGAAAATCCAAACACTAGGAATATAAATACCCATCTAAATCCATTTACATATAAACATATTAAACATTAACCATTTGTCTCAAGCTATCCCAGAATCCCCACAGTTCAACGCTTCTCACTGTGATGCTCGTCCGTACCTGCGTGGTCATTAGCCACAAAAATTGATTAAGCTTTCGCTTAGTGAGTACGTGGTACTAATCATGCAATTGGAATATTTAATGTATCATAAACACCAATTAAGCATTCACAATAATAAATGGTCGCCGGCATGTCAAATAATCAATCACCATCGTATTGGACCCTTGATTCTGGGCCATTCTCACTTTGTCGTCGCTTTAAAAGCGATATCACTCACTCTCATATGACCGTAGTCAATTCGTTGTGGTCGTCACCACCGTCCCCTTTTCTCTAAGGACTTCATCATCATCCCCCTTTTCTCTGAGGAATGGGCGTCCCTTATATACGGGCTAAATAATGGTAATTATCAATTGACACCATTTGACCCAAATAAGCACATAAGCAACTCAACATGTCAACATGGCAATTTCAACATTTTTGAACATGTTAAATAATAATTAATTACATGCTTTTCTACTTAATCACAATTAAGCATTTTAAAGCATTTAATATCAAATAAATAACATTAAACATCCAATTTTGGGATTAGGACACTCACCTCACGAATAGGTCCAAAATAATCTAAGAATTCCCAAACTCCTTTGCAAAACTAGCTCTAGTTACTCCCAGTGATATTCCTACATATATATTTCACATATATGTATCACCCCTTAAAATGTGTCGTAGAAAAACATTACCAAAATTGAAAAAGAAATACATAGAAATAATCATCTCACCTTCACGAGTCCGAATATGACTTCGGTTCGCGAAATAGAGGTCGCACGGCGAAGCTACGACGACAAAATGGCGTGAAACCCTTTATTTCTTTTTCCTTCTCTCGTTGATAAGTTCTCTGCAATTCTAAACATTCTGCGTCTTTTTTATTATTATTATTATTATTATTATATTCCTTACTAACCGACTAACATGTCAAGATATGTTATGATTTTTTTGTTGTATTTCTATTTACACCCCCATATGTTTCAAAGTCCTATTATGAAACCCCCTAAACTTTATATTAACAACCAAATATTTAAGTGGGTATGTGTCTATGTCTCGTATGGGTCCCAAAAGTGGTCCCAAATATTTATAAAATTACTAATTAACCTACTAGTTATAAATCATATTCCAATTCGCCCTCACACGGGTGCCCAAACTGGTATTATAAAAGGTCATAACTAGCAATAAAATATTCAAAACAATTAAACAATTATTCATTTAATCACATAAATGCAACTAAATGCAATTTATCTAATCTGGACCTCCCGTGGGTCCCACGTCACATCTATCAAACTGTGCCTTTTATCAAGCACTTATCACATCGGGGTAAATGGAACTTACTCAACTATCACATGCAATTAATTATACTAATTAATGCATGAAAAATAAATATTACTTCCATTTTCTGGGTACGGGTATTACAATGTATCTAGGAATATTACAATTATATCAGATTCTTATGAGTCAGTGTTTATAGGTCTTTGTATAATAAGACGTGGATTCGAGTAACGCGGGGTTGAATAAAGGGAATATATTACTTAGTAGAACTATATCTTATAACTTTTATAACTTGTTATTACGTTATATAATTAGTACCTTGCGAGTTTCTATTCACTCAACTCTTAGTAAGTTGACGGCCGTTATTGCTTGGACATTCCCCATCCAAGCTACCATGTTCCTATTAATGCAGATAATGGAGCTGGTCATGATAGCTATTACCCAGAGGAGGAGTATGCAGAGGGTGTCCCTACCGGGGATGGTTACGCCCGGGGAGACTACTACGCTGTCGATGACGTTTACGCCAGCTAGAGTTGAAGAAGTTATATTTAGTTTTATATTAATGTTGAACTTTATTAGTTGAACGGGTACTTGGGCATATGTTGCTTTCAAACCTATTATGTTCCTGTGGAGGACTCTAATTTTGTAATTATTAGGACTTCTGTAAAATAATCAGTTTCTTGTATTTACTGTCTTATTAGTTCTAGTTGACTAGTACTGTGTGGTATGGACAATTAGTGACATTCACTCGTCTTTCCCTATGGACCCAAAAAGGAAATTTACTTTTCTCTATTTTTGTTGTTCCGGGCCGTGACAAGTAATTAGAGTTAATAAATTCATGTTTAGAAGCCATGTAAATGATAAATTTGGATTTACCATGCCAATAATGTAAAAATTGTCATGTTTATGTGAATATGTGCTTATGTGTTTATGTGGTCAAAGAACACTCGGAAAATGGTTCATTGTTGTAGCGAAATAAAGTTGGGAAGGAGAAGAAATCCGTTTGAAGAACAGATGTCCAAGGAATAGAAGTGACACGGGACGAAAGGAGGGTCTTCGTTTCAAGTCTTCATGTCAAGGTGAACCATTGACTCGATAGTTCGAAGGCCATAATTGTTATTTTTGTGGTGGAATTGTTTCATTACATGTGTTCATGGCATTCATTCGCATATTTAGGTTTTTCACTAAGCATATCGCTTAAACAAACATTTTATGTTGTGGTTATTGAATAACCACCACATGAGCGAATCAAGGCGAGGGTAGAAAGTGAATGGAGCTTTGAGATCGGGTTGGGAGATATGTCATTGTCTATATATCCATATGTTTAGTCATAGATGTGTAACTTTATATTTATAGTTCCTTTGTTAATGATGTAATCAGTAGACACTTGAGTTGTATATATGTTTAGTTGGGCTACCCGTGGATGTTATCTTATAATCCACAAGTTACATGGGGATTTGCACCTCGTCAAGTTGACATGTTAGATTTGATGTTGCGACTCTTAAACTTCTGTTGGTCCATATTTATGTTTGGAAATAGAATCGATGAAGCTTGTTCTTATGTTTAATTCATGAGTTTAGTTAGTTCTTTTATGTTCAATTGTTTGGAAATGGTATGGAAAGCATTGTAATCTCATCTGGAGTAGTTGTGTTGATGTTAAAACTGCTGGGTGTGGGTTACATGAGTTTATAGCAGTTTTGGGTATGGTTATGTGGTTTAAACTTGTTCATAATAGAACTTAACAGAAAACTAGAAACAGATACCTGGGACTAGTTGAAGGTACCACTGTCTTAGTTTTTAATCTTTGATATTTCAACTTCTATTTTGATGAAAGGGGCCTTTGAGGGTGTCACACCTCGACGTAGCAAAAATAGGAAGAAAAAAATTATTTCCTTTTTGAACTCGTAGGTCGCGACAGAGTAACCCAATGTCATGTACTTATCATAAACAGTAATACTAAATAGAGTAAACGCAGAAGGATAATAATTAATAGTTAACATATTCTAATATCTTATCCACTTAAAGTTATTACATCATCATTTATATCTTAAGGCACAAACCACCTTTACAAATCTTATTAGAATTTAGAAATATGTTGTTACTTACTACAACTTATAGTAAAAACATATAAATATCTTCTTCATGGAACTCCTGTCTCTAGATGGCATAGTTGTACTATTCCGCATACTTGTTAACGCCGTCGTGGTTTAGCGCCTTTGTAACACCCGTGCCCGGAGAATTATACTAATATTGTAAATTGCATTTATATGCACAAGTTGATGACTATATGGTAAATTGTTTAATTGTTCTAACATTATTATCATTTGTGTTGGTTAGGTGTACCCTTGTGAGAACAAAACTGGACACGTTGTTATAATTGGTAAGTTAATTAATAACTCCACATGGAATATAGATATTTGGGACCATGCATAGGGTACATTATACAAATTAGAATGGACCCATTAGATATTGGGTGGTTAATTGGGTGAATAATATAACATGGGGGGTGTAATTAGAATTTGGACTAGAGGTGGTGAGTCATGAGACAGTTGCTCAAGACTAGGCAATGTAGTGTATATGTGTGACACCTAGCAAGTGCCTCACTAAGGGAACAAGAGCTGGACAATTCAACTCCACACTCTCCACCGAAAATATAAGGAAAAGAAGAGAGAGAAAAGAAAGGAAAGGAAAGAGCAGTAAAAATTGGGGCAAACTTCAAGTGGGTCTAGGAATATCATTTTGTTCATCAATTGAAGTTCTAATTGAGTAAAGGAAAGAGTTCAATGGGGTTTCAAATTGGGTTCGAATTCGGTATTCGGAGTAAGAACCGTAAAAAAAGTGAGTGACTCTAATCCATGGGCTGAATGTATACTTGTGTTTAATGTTACAATTTATGATGTAGTATGTTGATTATGATGCATGATGCTAGTGTGTTGAATTATGTTGGTTAAAGCATGATACTCTAAATTGGAAGTGTAGTATGCCTAATTTTGCAAGAATTGCCATGTTGAGATGATTATGCGATTATGTGTTATATGGGTTGAAGGAAGCCTTATGTTGGTTCACCGTGGATTTACTCCGTAGTAAGGAAACGTGGAAAGTCAATCTGTGTAAGAGTACTCACCACTTAGCTGTGTAAAAGTGGGTGAGTGACTATCCAGCTGTGGAAGGGTGTGAACTAGAGGTGTTATACGCACGTAAGGAAAAAAGGTATGAGTGACGACACGGTGAATTGATATTTGGTCTTTTAGAGACTAAATGATATGTTAATTGTTTACTAGTGCATCGAACATGACATTGCATTCTTACATGTGATTAACTTTACTCACCAAGTGAAAGCTTAAACAAATGTTATTTTCTATTGTGGTTATTGAATAACCACCAAATATACATATTGGGAAGAAGGAAGGAAATGATAGGAACTAAAGGTTGGGCTCGAGAGAGAGATATTGTTTATATGTAGTTATGTTCATATGTTTAGTTTCAGACGTTAACTTGAACTCTTGTAATTCAGCTATTTGGTAACTCGGATAATGGTTATGTATGTAAGGTGTATAGCTAAGACTCTAAATTTGGTTATGTTTTGGTCAGGGAATGACTCTTGTAATTCAAGTGTTTGGGTTGGAGGTGTGTGTGTAGATGTTACTCACTTTTATAATATGACTGTGGCCTTTAATTTGTGTTGTTGTGGATAAAAAGCCGCAGATTCCTCTGCTGTCAAGAAAATAGTCGACAGATTGTAGGTCCAGCTGACTGAATTCGCTAGAAAAATCAAGTCAGTTTTCTTAGTTTCAAAAGTAGTTGACTGGATTTGTAAAAGTAGTCGACTGGATTATAGCCTTTGTTTTTGTACTCTTTGGAATGTGGATATAGTCAACCGGATAGGTGTTAGTAGACCGAACTTGGCAGCATCCTTTGCAAACATAGTTAGCTGAGTTCGCGACCAGTCGAGTGGATGGTGTTCTTTCAAACGTGTTCTCTAGAATCCAGGAACCAGTCGACCAGATTTCCAAGCTAGTCGACTGGGTATGTCTTCTTTTCATATGATGATATTTTTATATATATTTAAAGGAAAATTTCTTTTAACTCCATTATTTAATGGTCAGATGTGAGCATGGAGGAGTTAAGTGTGAGTCTTGGTGTTGTTACACGTGTCTTTAATCCACGCGTGGAGGGTTGGGGGTATAACAACCTTAAAGCATAGTTAATCACTTATTCAAGTCATCATTTGCAAACATACGCGGTACAATTAGTCGTGTAAGTAAAATATACGGCCGTGTATGAACAATGAAACCATCTTATCTCACCGACTCTTTTGCCTCATCAACAATATCACAACTTAGTCAGTTTTGTCACACCCGTTCCAGAAATTTATGGTTTTGAACATGCATTATTTGAGATTTTGAAATATTAATGTTTATTAATATTGAGTTGAGGTTGACTGTGGGTCAACGGTGAAGTATCAGTAAGGACACGAGGAAATTGGTAATTGAGATTTTCATTGGCACGAGTAAATGACATTTATATGATTTAAATGTTATTTGACTTATCTGGTATTCTATGAATAGTGAATTATACCTGTGTAGTATAATTTCTGATAGTTTCGACATTGTTATATATCATTTTGAGAACTGTGGTGAGAACGTGAGTGATACGTTAATTAAAAAGGTAGGTTGCGTAGAGATTCCACAGAATATAGTTTTCGGACGTTATTTTTGGACCCAAACGAAACCTAGTCGGAAACTTTTGAAATTTATAGTTTTCACTCGTAAAGTTATAAAATGGACGTGTACGAAGTTTCATGGGTTAATGAGAAGTTTTGAGAAACTTGCGGGGAGGTAAACACAATTTCCAGAACGTTTGCCTATAAATAGTAATGGATGAGATTCATTCTCATCCAAAACTTGCCAAAAATATCTAGAGAGAGAAGGGAGATTGAGCCAACGGGCTTTGCGACGCCGATCGACGACCGTTCGTCCGTCAGATTTTCTCCAGATTTCAGATTTGAACTCGTGGAGGTAAGATCTACGTTTTGATACCACTTAGGTCATGTTTGGCCAATTTTTGTAAAAATATTAATTCTAGACTTTTGGGAAAAATCAGATAAAACTCGTAGGAATCGCGTATAAATTGAAATCCGACGATTATTTAGTCCCATAGACGATCCTTCAAAGTTTGAAGAGATTCGCATGAGGTATGAATTCTAGATCTATGAAATATATGGATTTTCATGTTTTGGACATCACTTTTGATATTCTTGGATCCGGGCAAAATTCATTTGTTAGTTAGGCCCGTTAATTATGCACGTGAAATTATGATAAAAGCACGTATAACTGTTTATGTGAGCATGTTATGTGTCTACTTGGGTCAAAGGGGAGTTTGGTGCAAATTCATCCGGGGTAAGCTCCTCGAACCTTGAGGATTGTGATTGTGATTGAAATGGAATTGGATTTGTGGTTGTGTCTGGATTGGAGGTGGGCCCAACCAGTACACGGTACCTGGTATGGAGGAAGGCCCAACTAGTGTACGAGATGCGTGGGAGAGGTGGGCCTCCTACGGCATCGACCGGATGAATGCGTACCACTCACCCTAGAGACTATTTCTATGTGTTTTAGATGCTTAAACCATGAATTGTCATATAAGCATACATTTAGAATTGTACGCTCAGCATATAGCTGAGCAGTGGAGATGTACTCCATTGCAGGTAAAAAGAAAGACAAGAAGAAGCGTGATGAGTAAGGACGTTAAAGAAACGCCGGGGGAATCACTTGTATATGTTTTTGTTTAAATCTTAAAACTTGTATAAGGATTTGAGTTTTCATAGTATGTTGTAATATAATCTGAACTTCGTTGTAGTGCTTGTAATCCCTAGTAAACGCACTTGTATTTATGTTTTGAATGATGGAATAGAGTGGTTATATGTTGGTTTGGAAGTGGGAGAACCTGGAGCAGGAAAGCTGCAGTTTTAAGCTTTGCTGATAGGAATCAGTCGACTGGTTTTTGATCCAGTCGACTGGATCACTGTGTTGTATTGGTTTCTGCTTGTTTCGTCTGAGGTTCAGTCGACTGGGTTGAGAAAACAGTCGACTGGATAGGGCCTCAGGCCTTGGTATTCTGCTGGTTAGGGTACCAGTCGACTGGACGTATTCAGTCGACTGAAAATTTTAGGCACCAGTCGACTGAGTCCCCGACACAGTCGACTGGATGGGCTATTATGTTTGGAAACCTTGCTGTTTGAGATCACCAGTCGACCGGACCCTTGATCAGTCGACTGGTCCTCTATTTTCTAAACTGTTTTCTTTTGAAAGGATTCAAATGGCCAAAACTTTTTATAACTCTGATTTCAATGAATTTTACAAACTCAGAGGGTAATGTTTCCTAAGTTTTAAATAACCAGGGTTGTTTTAAAGTTCTTTCCGCTGCGTATAGTTATATGACGTTTGGATGAGCCTTGGTGGCGTGCCACGTGTCCTATTTTCACGCGTAGTGGGATGGGTCGTGACAGGTTCGTAAGAACCTCCGGCTCAAGGTCGTTAATTTAGTACATCGTCTCCCATAAAAGCTGCTTGATAGGATTACCGTACCGATATGGTAGTGGTAAAACCCATCAAGATATTCAAGGTTACAATAACCTGTAATTATCATGATTAGTATACTATCGTCGCCCAGAAACAGGCAGAAGATTTCCAATCTTGCCCCAATGTAGTGCCAGACCAAGACTTGAAAATGGGTGGCAACTGATACACCCAAAGTGGTCAAAGTGCCCATTGTTCTCAACCGGCCGCTCCTCCCGACCAATGGGTCAGGACACAGGGCTCGGGCCGACTCCTCATCCATCATTATAGTTTTAGTCTAACTCAACCAGCCCAGAAAGTCTCACACGGCGCAAACTTAATTACTCCTAAATAAATAGCCAAATAAGGATAACCTAATCTAGGACTGCTAAGGATAAGGAAATATTAGGCCTATCAGTCTCCTAAATCATTTAGGGCAACTTACTTGTATTAGGAAATCTTTTGTATTACAATAAGGGTTCTCTTTCCCTTCTATAGGGATCCGATTTGCACACCCCCAACGCTAGACTTTCATAGCCGGTTTCTACACCTCTCCCACATTGAGATATCGAAACGCTAGTCAGCCAAAGTCTCCCTTAGAATACTAGAAACAGTGGTGTACAACAGCCCTTGATTGTTCCAGTTCCATTGTTGGATCATCAAGGCTCCTTCACCAATCTCTTTAAACAAGTTTCTGTATAGTGGAAACACTTGCACACACGCATGGACGTAGGTTGCTTCGTTAACAACACTGAATGACGTACATATCCTGTCTGTTTTCCTTACGCATTTATTTCACCCTAAACAACTTCTGTAGAACCAATTTTGTTAAATCTGAACCTGTCGCCGTTTCATGTCTGTGTCGCCGGATCCGTATCGGTGCTTCTTAGGTTAAAACATGTATAATAAACTCTTATAAAAAAAATATTTAAAAAGAAAGAAGAAGAAACGTATATAATAGACCAAATACAATATGTAAGACTAGTGAATTCTAACACCACAACCCCAACCCCCCCCCCCCCCCCCCCCCCTTTTATTTATTAAGATAGTCCAAACTTTTATAACATTTATCATTATTTGATTGCATTTTTCATTTACTTTTTATTCTACATATTTTTTTCTAGTCATTTTAAAATACATAATATTATTTGTTACCGAATCTTACGATTCATGAATCCCGATTGACTCACTTCTGTCATTTCGATTCACAATACGAATCTCGATTTGACAACTATGTGTAGTGGTAGGCTAAAAGTATAAATATAATGTGTGATCTAGGTAGCACCGATGCGGGTGCGAGGGATGCGCCAATTTTCCAAAAAGTAAGGATGCGGGTGCGGGTGCGGCGGGAGTACTTGGATAAAATATTAAAAATACACTTTCAGATAGTAGGATATACGAATTATTTTATAACTATTAGTGCATTAGTGTATACCCTAGATAATTGCTATTATTATTTTCTATTATTTATCTTTTAAACCCCCAAAGTTTTCAAAATTGCATGAAGAACTTGTGTTCTTTTTTAAAAAAAAGCTACAAAAAAAGCTTCAGCCACACTCCAAAAGAACTCAAAGAATCCACGGAGCACCCAGTACGGGTGAGCGCTAAGTACGGGTGCGGCGACCTTTTCGAAGAGTCCGTGTTTCATAGTGTGTGATTGAGGTCTCAACTCAACATTGGAGATGGTCTTGGTGGGAAAATTATAAGGTTTATTTTAGTAATTATTAATGATGCAGTGGTAGGGTAATGGTACAAATATAATGTGTGTTTGAGGTCTCAACTTGGTATTAGAGGTGGTCTTGGTGGAAAAATTAGAAGGTTTATTTTAGCAATAATTATTAAATGATGCAGGAGCATACTCTTAATGGCAGAGATCGAAGTATAGCGCAGCTAGGTCATCCGCCCATGGTTGTGTACAACATAACAACAAATCAAATTCATCATCAGTTTCCATTTGTATCGATTGTGAAGGGGCCGCCACAGGTTGGTGAGCAGAAACCATAGGCGACGATGCATGTTGCGTCTTTCATTTATCATCTTCTTTGTTCTGTTCTTCTTCATCTCTTCATCTTCTTCCTTTCCTAACAAAACAAATCTGGCATGTACCCGTCGCGTACTCACGGCGCACCTGTCACGCACCCTCCCACACAGCACACCCACGTGCTGACGTCGCGAATATAGCGCAGCCAGCCGCACTAATGGAGCACCCGCACTCGGTGCGCACTAGGTGCGGGTGCTTCACCCATTTTGGAGAATCGGTGCTACATAGGGTTTAGAGTTGCCCTTAGCATCTACCATGGTTCAAAGTCGCGGTCGCGGCGACTCGATCGTGGTGTACCGGTTTTGTATCGGGCGATACGCAAAGATATATTTGATTCAAGATTCGAAAATTTCTGAAAAAAAATCTGATATACTGTAAAATGGTAGAAGTAACAAAATAGGTCCAATAAATACTCAAAATAGTTGAACCTAAACATTGCAACACACATGTGTATTCAAACCACGCGTTACTGAGATAATGGTCATCTTCACCACATAATAAGGGTAATACTTGGGACACAACCAAATACACAACCTTTAGGACACAACCTAATTAATGTGTCTATATCTCTCCTGTGTCACTGTGGGGTCCAGTGACATCACAAGAGAGAGATAGACACATTATTTGAGTTGTGTCTCAAAAGTTGTGTGTTTGGGTGTGCCCCAATCTTTACTCACATAATAATTATGTATTATTGGAGTTCATTAACTAAATATTTTAGAAAAACTACCATAAAGTTAATTTTATAAATTTTTATTACTTCGTATTGGTATTGTTTTTTGAGAAATATGTGAAAGTTTTGCTCCGTATTAAGGCTTAGTTTGGCCCCCACGTGATGCTTCTCCTTTTTTAAAGCCCAATTTCATGTTAATTCACTTGGTAACTAGTTTATGAGCTTTGTAAAAATTGAACTTAGGGCATTTTTGGAGGGAGCTTTTAAAAGCTCTAGAATGGAGCTTTTAAAAGTTCAAGGTTGCTTTTTGGTTTCATGATGTCTTTTTGAAGAGTAGTGTGTCACTTGTATAAAATTATCAAAGAACTTAGTAATAAATTTCATAAGCTCCTTTTAAAAAGCCACATGGGGGCCAAACTAAGCCTAAGTAAACACATTTAGCGAAATTACTGTGTATACTTCTGCAGGACCAATTTTGTTAAATCTGAACCTATGACTTTTTAGACTTTGAAGTGGACATAGGCCCAAACTCCATTTTCAGCCCACCTTTTAAACTTCAGTAAGTATTCCAACACACTTGCTGACGTACTTCATTACCTCAACCTCTCCCTCTCCTTCTTTCCACCCTATCTCTCTGTCTAACCTGAGATGATATAGGCTTAGGGTATGTTTGATAATCCAATTAAATGATAAAAATAAAATTTTTTAGCACTTATTTATTTTCAGTGCGTTTGATAATATCCCACTTAATTGAAAAACTAACCCAAAACTCGCTGAAAACTTTAAGTGAAAAATTCTTACTGAAAATAATCACTGAATGCATTCCATTTCAGTACTTGAAATACTGTTTTAAGTATTGCAAATTCAATCACTTAAAATTTTCAGTACTTAAAATTCAACACTTAATTTTTAGTACTTAATTTTCAGTTTTATCAAACACCCCCTTAGTTTGGCCCTCACGGGATGCTTCTTCTTTTTTAAAGCACAATTTCATGTTGATTCATTTGGGAACTAGTTTATGACCTTTGTAAAAATTGAACTTAGGGCTTTTTTGGAGGAAGCTTTTAAAAGCTCTAGAATGGAACTTTTAAAAGCTCACGGTTGCCTTTTGATTTCATGATGTCTTTTTGAAGAGTAGTGTGTCACTTGTATAAAATTATCAAAGAACTTAGTAATAAATTTCATAAACTCCTTTTAAAAAGCCACGTGGGGGCCAAACTAAGCCATAGTAACTTTGTACAATCAGTTCATCCAAAGGAAGAAAAAAAAAAACTCGCAACTCTTCAATCAACAAAGTTGTAGTCTCTGATTTCTCTCTCTATGTCACCATCGTCTTCAAGCTGATCACGATCAATCCTCTCCATCGCCGACGTCGGAAATCGAGGTCACCAGCTTTGGATTTGCGAAAGTCAGATGATTACGTATCCCAATATAAATCGCAGGCCATTGGTGCAACACGAAGATGGTTGAAAAGGTAGTAAAAACCAAAAAAAAAAAAAAAAATTAGTTAAGGGTACAAACTGCAAAAGGTGTGATGGTTGGAGGGTGCAAAGTGCAATTATCCCATATAATACTCTCTCTGAACTTTTAGGGTGCTTCTTGGAGTAACAAAGTGACTTCGGCACAAATTTTTAAATTTCTATTTGGTGGATATGGATAAGAATATTGTTTTTGCACCTAATTTGTGGACTCTGTTCATGCACCCTATGATATGGACAATGTAAAGTGTATTTGATGCTCTCTTTATTCTCTCTTTCTCAATTTTTATTTCCAATAAGTGATTAACATGTCATTGAGTGCTCAATTTAGGTGACAAATTAGGAGTAAATAGCGTGACTCTATTCTTAATAACGAATTGAGGTGTCATGATTATTCATCTGGATCATTATTAGGATTTCACAAGTAAATTAGGACGAATGACAAATTTGAGACTTCATATGCTTGAAATGTTGGAGTCTCAAATTAATTTCTCTATCTTTTTTGTTTATCTCATTACACACCTACAAAGTCATCTCAACCACTAGGTTAGAAAAGCAATCGTTTTAGGCCTCTGGAAAAAGAGGCAATAGTCCGCTTCATTTTTATTTAAACCCCAATTTATGTTTGAATAAGATAGTTTTCTTTTGTTCATTTGTTTTAAGTACCTAAATTGTGTATTTCTAACGTTTTAAAATTAAGATACCACTTCACAGGGTGTCTTTTTTAAGTGTATATTTTAGGTGTATCAAGCAGTATGGGCTGACCTAGCAAGGAATTAACAGAGCAGCTGCACCGTGCTTTAATTTTTTATTAACACCGTATTAGATGGCGGAAAATGTCATAGACTAAACTTCAAATACTGTGCATTCTCTTCTTTCTGAGGATTATATTTGCATCTAAATGGAAAGTTCTAGAATCACATAAATTATTGCATATTGTTAAGTTTTTTATAAAACTTTCAAAGTTTATAACTGTTAACATATGAACATCATACATAGAATTTTAAATAGAAATTTGGTATTAAATCCCATATTAGGAGAATTATTTGGTTATAGGAAACAAAGGAAACTGTTTTGGAAATAAGGACATTATTCAATAAGTTAATTGGAATAGACCATTTGACCAGTTGACCACATATTTTTGGGACATATTTACCCTTATTTGTATTTGTCACTTTCATTTCTCTCTCTCTTCATCTCTCTCTCTCTCTTTCTCTCTCTCTCAGCAACACCACTGACCAACACCAACCGAGACCACCACACTTGCCAGGGACCACCGTCGTCACCACCACCACTATCATCGGCGTCTCATCTCCATCACCGATCAACGATGATGATGTCCTTATCACCAGCGGCGCCATCACTCACCACCACCAGTGCACACCACCGTCGTCGCACACCACTGCCATCGCGAGCCAACCACCACCATCTCCGAGCCATCGCAAGATCTAGTTCCAAATGCAACTAAAACCAAAACCACTATTGTACGGACACACTCAGTCTCTGAACGTTCACAGCCACTTCACCGGTATGGACAAAGACGACGCCACTGCCATGGTGGTCCACTCCTAAGTGATGTTTTTTTTTTAACACATTTTTTTGTCAAATTTATCAACCCAAAAAAAAAAAAAAAAAAGCAGCTCAACATTTTTTTTTTCCAGATTTTGATATCAACAATAGTACTTGTTTGATAGATCTCGTTGAGTAGATTGTAAAAATATAGATTTTATGGGGAAAAAAATGCAAGTTGCAGATCGATATGAATGCTAAAATTTGTACAAAGTTTTTGCAATGTCTGTTAGAACACTTTTTTTTGTGAAATTTCACAACTTTTTTTTTTTGAAAATTTCACGACTTTTTCAGTACTGGTATGATAAATTAAATTTCAGAAACTTGTTTTATGATCATTTCAAGTTAATGTGGTGGTTTGGTTGTGAAGAGATCGATCAGGTGATGTCGTGGTGGTGATCGCCAGAGGTTTGGTGTGACGGTGGTGGTTTCGTGAAATTTCACGAACTCTATGAAATTTCACAACTTTTTGTTGGTAAATTTTACAACTTTTTTTAAAAGAAATTTACAAATTTTTTCAGTGCTATGAGAAATTAATTTTCAGAAACTTGTTTTATGATCAATCAATGTTGATGTGGTGGTGTGGTGCTCGCCGGAGGTCAGGCGAGGTTGACAGAGTTTTGGTGTTGTGTTGGTGGTGAACGACAGATGTCTGGTGCATGCGGTGGTGGTGGTGCGTTGGGGGTCTGGTGTGGTGGTGGTGGTGCTCGTCGGAGGTCAGACGAGCTAAGGCAAGGTTGCCGGAGCTCAAGCGAGGTCACCAGAGCTCAGGCGAGGTGATGATGGTGGTCGCTGGTGGTCAGGCGAGATCGACGGAGGTACAGAGGGTGCAACTCTTGGTGTAGACGAATATTAGGGGTAAATTTGTCAAAATACCAAGGAGTAGACCTAATCTCAAATATTTTTGCTATTTATACCTAAATCACTATACTTTCCTTAATTTGAATTAATTCCTAATTGCCCCAATTTTAAAAGCATTTTATAAATTTCATTCACTTCATGATTGTCACTTATATTCAATCATTTATTATACCAACTCTAGCCTATAAATAATGATGAACTTATTTTTTATAGCAATAATTGTGAGTTTTATATGATCAAATCATCCACATCTAACAAAGATCTGGAAGAGCAAGAATGAAACTCATTGAATGTGAATTGTATCTCTATTTGCTCTTCTCTACTATTCTCCATCCTTTCAATTCATGATAAAAATTTAAAAACTAGGTCACTTTTCAAATAACTTTAGATCATAAAAAGTAATCAAATATTGAAATAAGGACTTCACAATGTTATTAGAGAGAAACGCCCTTAAATATTTTCCTTTAGACCTCATATGGCCTTAAGAAGATTTGCACAACAAATTTTTGAATACACAATTGCCCCCGTTGAGCTAGCGGGTGCACGCCTGACGGAAGCTAAAGAAGGTTAACTCATTCATCACACTGAAAGAGGGAGTGATGTTTTACTATTCTTATTTATTCTCATACCCTGTTATACTTCCAAAATACTATCGAAAGTCATTTACCATTAAAAATTAATCCACTACATTCTAGTTAATTTTCACCCTCATTTGTAGTTGTATTTGATCTAAGTACCATCAAATTTTATAATTTTCTTCATGTTAAAAATATTTGTTTGTATGTCGTTTAAGTAAAATATATTCTTAATTTCTAATATGACTATATGAGTAGCCCGCCGCACCTACTCTTGCACCCTAATTCTTGGAAAATTAGTCAATCCCTCGCACCCGCCCGCAACCGTGCTTCATAGTCTAAACTTAGTAAGGCTATTATAAATACTCTCACGAACCTTTGTAGATCAGTTTTTTTTTTCATTCCAGTTTCATAATTGAAAGTGCTCCAGGCTTGAACCCTAGAACCTCAATTTCTCCGTTCCTAAATCAAATGTTGAGTATTCCCACGGGACAACTACCAAGGTTCCTGTGAGATTGTTTAATTAAAATGGATTACCTCATATAGGAGATTGTTTAATTAAAATGGACTAATAATTCCGTGCCCCATGCTCTATAGGCAAGCCAAATGTTGGACTATTAATTTAGTCTAAATTAGGGGTGTTTGCGGTTGATTTTTTTAGTGGTTTTAAAATCGATCATTCGATTTTGGTATGTCAATTTTAGACACTATAGGTCGGTTTAAGCTTGTGCATTTCTTTAAAAAAAAAAAAAAAAAAAAAAAATTTGACTTATCAGTGTTTGATCGATTTAATTTCGATTGATTTTCAAAATTTTCAACTCTTATGAACACCACTTATGGGGGTTGGCGCAGGCAGGAGGAGGATGGATGGAGTCATGGAGGGTGTGGTGTAGTTGTGGAAATTACTGCGAGGCTTACTACTGGTTAAGTGAAGGGGGAATGTAAAAAACGCCAATTCTATTCGATCCCTGAAGAAGAATAAAAAGTAAGACGATCCCCCCCCCCCCCCCCCCCCCCCCATCTTATTTGGTCAAACAGCCTCCCCCTCCTTCCTTCTTCCCCAAACCCTAATAATTCCCTCAATTATTACTACTACTACTACAACTACAACATGCTGCTACTGTAGTGCACAAAGAAAGAAAGAAAGACACAACCAACAAACAAACCCCCATAGTACTCACAGATCAGATCTCTCATCTCTGTTGCCTTACCTACCAAAACTTACTTACTTTCTTACTACTACTGCTACTACTACTACTACTGTTCTCTCTTTATTTCTATATTTCTATTGAGGGGAGAAATACTCCAAATAGGTTTTTTATATATATATATATATATATAGATATACACAGAGAGAGAGAGAAAGAGTAAGTACCCAGGAATTTGAAGATATCTCAAGAAGTGGGTGTGGGTGTGGGTGTGGGTGTGGGTGTGGGCGTGCGGGGGTTTGGTTTTTAATAATTTGATTTGTTGATATGGAGGGGAATTCAGGTGGTGGTGGTGGTGGTAGTGACGTGGAGCTGATGTGTAAGACATTACAGGTAGAACACAAGCTATTCTACTTCGATCTGAAGGAGAATCCACGTGGTCGATACCTGAAGATATCGGAGAAGACATCATCAACAAGGTCAACCATAATCGTACCTTCCAACGGCATATCGTGGTTCTTGGATCTATTCAATTACTATGTCCATTCACATGATCATCCTCATCATCAACATCCTTCTTCTTCTTCTTCTTCTTCTGATCATCATCATCATCATCATCATGATGAGGACATCTTTAGCAAGGAACTCCAGCTCGACACCAAGGTTGCGATGCGACACACCCCCACCCATCTTATTACTACTATTATTAGACTAATAAATACAGTAACTGCTCCATTCCATTCATTAATGTTTTTATTTTACTATATCTATCTTCTTCTAAACAAACCACCAAAACATACATACAGGTGTTTTACTTTGACATTGGTGAGAATAGAAGGGGCCGCTTTTTGAAGGTAACACTTCCTTTTTTTATTCTTCTTCCCTCTCCCCCTCTCTTAATTTCTCCATTCCTTTACTACTGCTGCTGCTGCTGCTGCTATGTATATCATGCTTTTCCTTTCCTCTTGACTTGCCCCCACATTTTACATTTCATTCCAAGCGTTAATACTTTCATCTTTCATCACTTGCTATGTACTTTGTTTACCTCTTTGGCCTTTGTGATCTAAGCATACAGCAGAATCCAAATGCGTTTCAAACCCCCCAAACATTAAGCATCTGTCGATGTTCACTTTCTGACCTAATCAAACATGATGTTGGCTAAAGGAGCAACAACCCTCTATTGGGCCTGGGTAGAGGCATCGAGCAACATTCTCAGCCCAAGTAAGCGCGGACTCTTCTAAAAGGTTGAAGTGCCCGAACTCGCGCTGTCATGAATTCTTGTCCAATGTGGCAGGGTGTTTTTTTAATTATTATTATTTTAAAAAAAACGGGGGGACACTAACATAATTTTAAGAACTTTGGAGTGAATTTAAGAATGTTGGGAGTTAGATTACCCGTCAAAAGGCAAGTATTGCTTATGTATGCTTATTATTTGTATTAATTACATTTTTTTTAAATAAGTCAAGATAATGTATAGTATATTCACTAATAATCTGTAAAGTACCCCCGCACCCTTACCCTTGATTTTTGGAAAACTGGCGAATCCTTCGCACCCGCATCCCCGTGTCTTATCCCCGCATCCGCACCGGTGCTTCCTACTATGAGCCTAATACTAAATAGAATTTGTTAGAGTTTGGCCACGCTTCGTCGTGGATTTTTGGTCCATAAGTTAGGCTTGGGCGGACTTGGATAGAATTTTTAGAGTGTTCAAGCGAAGCCTGGACAGACCTAAAAAAACTAGTAACGATTGTTCCTAAGATTCAGAATGCCAAATCCCTTTTTTCACACATTTTAACACTACCTGAAAGGTGCACTAGCTTACAAGATTTATAACCCTTCAATTTCATTACATTTTATCTTTAGCCTAGAACTATGCTGTGGATTCAGCCTACTGAATCATATTCTCCAAATACTTCCTAATGCTGCTACGTCCTCGTATTTTCCATATATGTCCGAACATTGCCACGGGATCAGTTTCAACCTTGTCTTGGTTAAGCAACAGTAAATGCTTTGAACTTCACAAGTATATTGTGCCATTCCGATGTAGCTTCTATTGGATACCTAGCTCAATAAATATGACCTTAATTACAGCTTAGTTTTTGCTTTTGACTATTCTCCAACGCTAGAAGCCTTTTGAGAGTTAGCTCACCAAACAATGACCTCAATTATAACTTTGTTACTTTTGACTATTCTCCAATTCGAAGATTTCACCGGGGTGAAATTCGATTTCTTGTAATCCGGAGATGTTTGTAAAGGGGGACTAAGGAATAAAAATATCACCGTGTTTCTTCTTTAGGCATAGATGAATGAGGTTTCATGAACTTAGTAATAGAGAAAACATTTTATTTTTGTATTTGTTTTTTTTTTTTTCCACTAGGAACCCCCCAAGGCCTGGCCCATTGGACCCGACCTTGCAGGATAAACCTGGGGCGGTGGACTTACCTTTTTACCTCCCACAAACCGGTTAATGGAGGGCTTGGACTCGAACACAAGACCTTGCAGTAATACACCCCAAGGCTCTTCCGCTTGGCCACCCACACCTTGGGTGGTGAAAGTCACAGCTAATTAGCATGCAACAGGACCTATATATTCTACCACATTATAGGTGGGGGTTTAACTAAGTCACAAACATTGACAAGTTTTTTATTTGGTTGAAGTTAAAAGAACACTCAATTGCTACTTGAAGGTGTCTTTCTTATATTTATTAACCTGCAGTTTCTATTGAGCTTGAGCTTGATTAGAACATGTTCTTGTGAAGCAATCATGATCTAGTTGATGTCTTTGGAAGATCGGAAATGTAAGACATAATGGGTGGTGTGCACATCCTTACGTAGCTTGAAGCTAAGACATCTATTCTCTTGTCGATTGCAAATGAAATATGAAGTTAGTTCTTTGGGCATTGGTTGACCACCACACTTTTGCCATTAGTTTAAGCCTTTAAGGGGTTGTAAGAAAACTTTGTTTAGTTTTGTGTTGTGAGACTGAACTAGCGCACTCCAAAGTATGATTTTTTATTTTGGATCCCCGATAAAATCTGCTATTGTAGAATGTATGTCAAAGATGTGTTCTTATTTGAAAGTGAGACATACTGTCTGAATGATTGCAATAATCTCTTTTAAGTCTTTATCGTACACTTGATCGGCTCTATTTATTTGGTGGTTATGTGTTTTCACACCTCCAAATCCTACAATATGTAACGGTCTGTCATAAACTTATTTAAAATCTGATAAGGCAAGAACCAATGATACGACTTCACCTTTTCTAGTTTCCCATTGGCTCTTTGGGCCAGAGTCCCGTTTGCAAGGTGGTTTTGCTTATCTTCTCATAATCTTTCTAAATTCTATAACATAATGTGTATCCAACGGTGGTGTGCAAAGCAATAAGAATTTAGCGTTAGCGTTCGCGGTCACCGTGTTCATTACGTTATAGTTACCATTATGCCCCGTGTCCCCATCATGACGATAGTTACCATTAGGCGGCTTTGATTTAGTTTTTCTTTAAAACCCTGTAAAGGGAAAGAAATTTCACATTCTCGGTAGTGTTATCCATTACATTATGCCCCGTGCCTGCGTCTCTGCCACAGTTATCATTATTGTGGCTATGATTCTTTTTAAAAACCCTGCTGTAAACACAAGAGGAAGGATGATTTCGTGATATTTCAATCCAACCAATCCTTTGAATTGGTCTGACCAAGGGATTCTCCAAAACTCTGTCAAGTAGGTGTACAAAATTCTGGATGTCCCCTGCTTGATTGGAGAAACACAACACTATGATGATGTAGCGTCCCCGAATGATAGTTTAGAAGAAAACAAGAATTGGTATAATTGTTTCTTATTATTCATTGTAACAGAACTCGGTTTATATACAACCTAAAGATCCAAAGAAAAGGAAATAGCAAGAAAGGAAATACTAGAAAATGAAAGAAATAAAAGATTACACAATCAAATGAAATCATTCCTAATCTTGAGAGAGAATATTAAATACGGGATAAGACCGTATCAAATATTATTTCCAACACTCCCCCTCAAGCTGGGGCGCAGATGTCAACGAGACCAAGCTTGCTAAGAGATGTCTTCAACAGAGAAGGGCCAATAGGCTTGGTAAACATGTCAGCAGCTTGATCAAAAGAAGGAACAAAACTTGGAACAATAATTCTTGATCGAATTTTTTCCCTGATAAAGTGAACATCCACTTCAATATGCTTAGTACGCTCATGGAGAACTGAGTCAGAGGAGAGCATAATGGAAGACTTCTTGTCACAAAATAATGTTGAAGGTTTTATCATAGGATATCCCAACTCTGTTAACAACAATCGAAGCTAAAGGAGTTCACATGTGCCTCGGGTCATAGCCCTATATTCAACCTCAGCTGAGGACCGAGAAACAACCTACTGTTTCTTACTCTTCCACGATAGGAGATGATCACCATAGAAAGTGCAGAAACCAGAAGTAGAGCGTCGATCACTCTTAGACCGAACATAGTCTGCGTCAGTAAAGCAATAAATCCCTTCCTGTAACCCAGAAGCATGAAATAGCCCAAGACCTGGACACGTTTTGAGATACCGAAGGATGTGATGAACAGCATCAAGGTGAGAAAACCGTGGAGAATGCATGAATTGACTCACAACACTAGCAGCAAAGGAAATGTCAGGTCTTGTGTGAGTCGGGTAAATAAGGTGACCAACAAGGCGCTGATAAATTGACGCATCAGGAAGAGGGTCTCCAGAGTCGGCAGATAACTTCAAGTTTGGATCCATAGGAGTGGATGCTAGCCGACACCCTAACATGCCAGTATCCTGAAGAAGGTCAAGAGTATACTTCCTTTGGGACAAGAAAATACCATTACGAGAACGAGCAACTTCAATGCCAAGAACATACGGAAGGGGACCCAAGTCTTTGACATCAAAGAATTTCCCAAGAGCCTGTTTGACCTTCGTAATACGAGGAGCATCATCCTCGGTGATAATAATATCGTCAACATAAACTGAAAGTTTAGGCCATATACCGAAGGGGACCCAGGTCTTTAACATCAAAGTCGACACACTTTCTCCGAATACTCCCCCTCAGCCCGAAAGGCGGTGGAGGGTCCATATAAATAGATTCCTCCAAGTCCCCATTCGAAAAAGGGTTCGACATCCATTTGATGAATAGGCCAAGAATGCGAGGCAGCCAGGGACACAAGGAGACGAACAATTGTTAACTTTGCCACAGGAGCAAAAGTAGCATTAAAGTCTTTGCCTGAGTAAACCCTTTAGCAACCAAGCGTGCCTTATAGCGATCAATAGACCCATTTAAGAGTTCATTCTTTGACTCCTCCCAAGTACGGTTATGCTGAAGAGCATCCATTTCTGCTTGCATGGCCTGAACCCAATGTGGATTTTGGAGAGCCTCAGACACAGACCTGGAAATTGAAACCTAATCTACCTGACCAAGAAAAGCTTGAAAGGGTTGTGTTGTGAAAGAGCTGCATATGAGACATACTGGGAAATAGGGTGACGAGTAGAGCAAGAAAATCCATACCGATTTACTGGGCGAGAAATTCTGGTGGATCGTCTTATCGGTGCAGGGGAAGCAGGATCTGGATCCGGAGAAGCATTTGGTGGCGGACCATGAGCTTATAGATGCCTGGAGTAACGAAATTCAAGAGATGTAATTATTGGTGGTAGGAGATCCTCATTTCCAACCTCAGGAGAGGAAGAATCAAAGACAGGAACAGGCCGAGGTAGCTCGTCAAGTTCAATTGGAGTCTCCTGAGGCACGGAGACAGAGGGACGCTTGGAACCTGTAAAATAAGATACATCCTCCAGAAAAGTAACATCCATAGAAGTATAAAACCGATGAGTAACAGGATCATAGCACCTATAACCTTTAGATTGAGGAGAATAACCAAGAAAGACACACCGAATAGCCTTATCATCAAGTTTAGTGCGAAGAAGGCTACGATTCTGAACAAAGCAAGTGCAATCAAAGACACGGTTACATGAAAGAGTGTACAATCGAGCTGAAGAACATGCTGAGGAGCTTTACCATCCAAGACACGACTTGGAGTTCGATTAATCAGATATGTCGCTGTGAGAACTGCGAAATGCCAAAAATATTTAGGGACCTCCATACCACGAAGGAGACATCGGACTACAGACATAATGTGACGGTGCTTTTGTTCTGCCACACCATTTTGTTCCGGGGTATAGGTACAAGATAGTTGTTGGAGGATTACCCTTTTTATTAAGTTCAGAACAAAAATCATTAGAAACATATTCACGGTCATTATCTGATCGAAGGGTACGAACAACAGTTTGAAACTGAGTTTTAACCATTTGCAAAAATTGAGTAAATAATGGAAAAACTTCATATTTTTTCTTAAGGAAATAAACCCGTGTACAACGGGAATTGTCATCAATGAACGTAGCATAATAGCGATACCCATTTAATGCAGTAATAGGGGATGGTCCCCACACATCGGAATGTATAATATCAAAAGCACTAGGAACACGAGACATACGAGGAATATAAGAAGAATGAGTATGCTTAGCAAGTTCACACACCGGACAATGAAATTTATGAGTCTTACAGGCTTGTATTAATTCTGGAAAAAGTAAACGCAGATATTGAAAGTTAGTATGTCCTAGCCGGGCATGCCACAAGTCTAAAGTTTTATTGGAGAAAGAACTAGAAGCAGAACTAGGTAAAACAAACGCCTGTAAACTAGAAGACACAAGTGGTGGTGGTGGTTCCCCAAATAAGTAGAGTCCGTCACGCTCATGGCTCGTACCAAAAATCTTGTTCGAAGTTAGGTCCTGCAAGAGACAACGATCAGGTAAGAAAATGACAGCACAATTATAACTTTTTGCAATGCGACTTACCGATAAAAGATTAAAAGACAACTGAGGGACATGAAGAACAGAGGACAAGGTAATCGTTGGGGACAAACAAACATTACCCTTACTTTGAACTCTAGTGGTGGAACCATCATCAATATTCACAATGTGGTTAACATGTGTAAGAGGGGATGAAAAAAGAGATAACTCACCCGTCATGTGATCATTAGCTCCCAAGTCCTGAACCCACCTTGAAGTTCCAGTCTTAACATGTAAAGCAGTGTAAGTACCTTAGCAATGGCAGCCATGGAAGAAGGACCTGACGGATGCTGCTGAAGTAGGGAGCCAAGTTAGCTCTGATTCTGTCCAAGCTGAGTTTGAAGCAGACTCGGATTCTGATGAAGCTGATCAATATCAGGAGCAGTGGGGTCAGGACCGTTCTCAGAATCTCAGCGATAGCAACGAAGCGGGTCGGGCCAGGATTGCGGGGCCGAGGCTCATACTCCTCCTAATGGGACTGGAGATAACCAAAATAATCAGAGACACTCAGTCGAAGAGAATCCTGAGAGGACTGAGAAATTTCACGAGTCATTATGCTTATGCGCATACATTTGGGTCAAGGCATTCCACAATCCATAAACCAAAGTGTGATACATAAACATATGGTAAATACGATGCTCCATAGAATTAAATAACCAACCTAAGATAGCGCAATTGTCCATATTCCACTGATCAAAGGTAGAATCCGTGGGAGTCGGCTTGGGTGTAGTGCCATGAAACCAACTAGACTTGCCTTTGGCATCTAGGAAGAGCCAAAGGGAATGAGACCATGCAGCAAAATTTTGTCCATCCAAAAGAACAATAGTAACCCTTTGCGCAGGAGCATGTGGGAGTCAGAGACAAGAGAGAGATTTGTACGCGATTGTGACCCAATAGAGGACTCCGTAATTTCTTTATCCTTGGTCATTGTTGCGGATTATAATAACCAAAAATAAGAATAGCAAGGCGCAAAAGGAGATTATGAAGGGTGCTGGCAGAAAAATATGGAAAAGGAGCACTAAGGCTCTAGTTCATTACACTGACGCAAAAAAAGGAGGCCCTCAATGGGCAAGCGGCAGCAACAAAGGCTGCCGAGAAAGGGCAGAGAAGGGCAGCCGAGAGGGGAGGGGCTGCGCAGAAGGCTGGTTGGTGGCTGGAGACTTCGACGAGGGCTAGGTGGTGGCTGGGGACTTCGACGAGGGCTAGGTGGTGGCTGGGAGGGGCTGTGGACAGTGGCGAAGGTTGGAGTGGTGTTTAGGGGCTGCGGCTAGGGTTTTTTGGTGGTGGATCGTATGAAGGATTTGATACCAAGAAGAAAACAAGAATTGGTATAATTGTTTCTTCTTATTCATTATAACAGAACTCTGTTTATATACAACCTAAAGCTTCAAAGAAAAGGAAATAGCAAGAAAGGAAATACTAGAAAAAGGAAATAAATAAAAGATTACACAATCAAATTAAATCATTCCTAATCTTGAGAGAGAATATTAAATACAGGATAAGACCGTATCAAACATTATCACCAAGAAGTTTAATGTGAACTTCCATGGAAATCTGTTGCTATATCTCATACAAGGTTGAAAGTCTTTATTTTGGACCATGAATAAGAGGCATGATACAAGCTTTCATCACTATGTCTATTTAGTTCTTATTTGATTTTCGGTGTTGCCTGCTTTCTTTTGGTTTTTCACCAACTTTTGAAATTGGGAAAAATTCACAATTGTAAGGGTTCAACCCTTTATTTTTCTGTTGGATGAAAATTTGCGAATGTTGACTGCTTTCCAAATTTCAGTAGTGTAATAGATTTATTTGGACAGGTATCTGAAGCTTCGGTAAGCAGAAACCGCAGTACTATAATAGTCCCTGCTGGAAGTGCCGGAGATGAAGGGTGGGTAGCATTCAGGAATATTTTGGCTGAGATAAATGAAGCAGCAAGTCTTTTCATCTTGCCAAATCAGGTGTGGTGTTGTTGTAACCCTCCCCCCACCCTCTCTCTCTCTCTCTCTCTCTCTCTCTCTCTCTCTCTCTCTCTCTCTGACGTCGTATGCTTGTCTGAAAACAACAGAATTCTTCTGAACCTCCAGAACGTGTAGTTGGGCTCTCAGACGATGTAGGGGCTGGCTTTATATCTGGCCACAGTTCTCAACCTGTCCCAGCATCTGACTCGAGTGTGGTAGACAGATCAATTGATTTACCGCCTCCAGATGAAATTGGGAACAACCTTGGGGTCTCAAAAGTCATCAGGGCTGATCAAAAGAGGTTCTTCTTTGATCTTGGAAGCAACAACAGGGGCCATTTCTTAAGAATATCTGAGGTGTGTGTGACCTATAATTTTTCTTTTCATATCTATATATACACACATTTATATAATATGGTGTTCTATGCTTAGTATGCTATATTAAACAAAGTGACATAACAACATATGTAGGTGGCAGGTTCTGATCGGTCCTCGATCATTCTCCCACTATCTGGACTGAAGCAATTTTATGAGATGGTGGGTCACTTTGTGGATATCACTAAAGACCGTATTGAAGGAATGAGTGGTGCAACTGTTCGGACAGTGGATCCCCCTCCTCAGAGATAAACACGAATGACATCTCAGTTTGGGGAAGAAGCTTACTACGAGTCCGAATAACTCGAAAGTGCTTTCTATCCGATGCGATGCATGGCTGTTTGAATGTGATCTCCTCGTGCTAATTTATTTTCTTCTTTTTAAGTTTCTGATTTATGATTGAAAATAATCAGGTATCTCTGTTTGATTTAGGGAGAATATTTGGAGTTACCTGCCTGCCTAGCTTTTGATCTCAAACAGCACAATAAACCAATGGTGATGATGATAATTGTTTGTTAGTTTGATAATGGCAGCCACTTTTAAATTTCCTGTAATTCTTCTCTGTTTGTTTTGCAATTCTCTTCTGTGAGCTATGGTTGGGTAACCAAATCAATGCCTAATAGTAAAACCTTTTATTTTTGTATCTTTTACTTTTCTTTTAGACAGAATTAATTAACTATGCTACGAGAAGAAGAAAAAAAATTATTTAACATGGTCAAATTCTAAGAGAAACAGCTGCCAACTCTTTGACTTTTGAGACTACTAAATTTAGGATCAGTTGTGTATGTAAGAGAGAGAGAGAGAGAGAGAGAGAGAGAGAGAGAGAGAGAGAGAGAGAGAGAGAGGGGTGGAGAATCAGTCTTAGCAGGGAAAATATAGAATGGAACAAATGAAAGAAAAGACGTAAAAGGAGGAGCAACTGCAAGAATGAAGGGTATACATAGGAGTTTACTAAACCAAGGGGTCCTAATTCCTAATTGAGAGAAGTACCCCCCCAGCTATAAAAGGGTAGAATGGGTGAGGGGACCATCCCAAGCGCTGGAAGAAGAAGACATCTTCCCATCTTCTTCCAAAAAATAAATTTAAAAAAAAAAAAAAAGAGAATAATTTTACATTTTTTTTTCTTGTTAAGGTAAGAATAGAAAATTAAAAATATACAGAAAAAAGAGAGCGTGATATCCCGGAAGAGAACAGGACAGCCATGGGAAGAGTGACGTTCGTGGCATTGTTGATATGCCTCTGCGCAGGGGCTTCATTGGTCCGGGCTGAGGATCCATACGTCTTCTACACATGGAATGTCACATACGGTACCATCTCTCCATTGGGTGTCCCCCAGCAAGGCATCCTCATCAATGGCGAATTTCCAGGGCCTAGGATCAACTGCTCTTCCAACAACAACATTGTTGTTAATGTGTTCAACAACCTCGATGAGCCTTTTCTCCTCACCTGGCACGGCGTTCAACAAAGGAAGAACTCCTGGCAAGATGGTACCGCTGGGACCATGTGCCCCATTCAGCCAGGGACCAACTACACCTACCACTTCCAGGTGAAGGACCAGATTGGAAGTTCCTACTACTTCCCCACCACCTCCATCCATAGGGCTTCTGGTGGATTTGGTGGGCTCCGCATCAACAGCCGCCTTCTTATCCCAGTCCCATTCGACGAGCCAGCTGACGATTACCATGTATTGGTTGGTGACTGGTACAACAAGGGCCACAAAGCCTTGAAGAAGCTCTTGGACACTGGTCGTTCCATTGCAAGGCCAGATGGTATCCAAATCCATGGCAAGTCTGGCAAGGTTGGTGACAAGAGCGAGCCTCTTTTCACCATGGAGCCTGGCAAGACCTACAGGTACAGGTTCTGCAACGTTGGCCTCAAGACCTCACTCAACGTTAGATTCCAAGGCCACTCAATGAAACTCGTGGAGATGGAGGGTTCCCACACCGTCCAGAACCTCTACGAGTCCCTTGACATCCACGTCGGTCAGTGTTTATCAGTGCTGGTCACCGCCGACAAGGAGCCCAAGGACTACTACCTGGTTGTTTCCAGCAGGTTTTTGAAAAAACCGATCTCCTCCGTGGCAGTCATTCGCTACACCAATGCCAATGGCACCCCTGCATCTCCTGAACTCCCACCACCACCCCCAGAGACCTCAGTGGGTATCGCATGGTCCATCAATCAGTTTCGCTCATTCAGGTGGAACCTCACAGCTAGCGCAGCCCGCCCCAACCCCCAGGGCTCATACCACTATGGAAAGATCAACATCACGAGGACAATCAAGCTCTCCAACGAGAGGACCATGGTGGACGGCAAGCTTCGTTATGCCATCAACGGTGTCTCCCACAAGGACTCAGACACACCATTGAAGTTTGTTGAGTATTACGGCATTACAGACAAGGTGTTCAAGTATGATACCATTCCCGATGAGCCTGTTAAGAGCACTGGCAAGGTCGTTGTGGCGCCAAATGTAGTGAATGCTACATTCCGTAACTTTGTGGAGATCATATTCGAGAACCACGAGAAGACAATTCAGACATGGCACCTTGACGGATATTCATTCTTTGCAGTGGGAATTGAGCCAGGGAGGTGGAGCCCAGAGAAGAGAAAGAACTACAACCTTCTAGATGCAGTGAGCAGGCACACAATTCAAGTGTACCCCGGGTCATGGGCAGCAATCATGTTGACATTGGACAACGCAGGAATGTGGAATCTGAGGTCAGAAATGTGGGAGAGAACGTACTTGGGACAACAGATGTACATCAGCGTACTCTCCCCAGCACGCTCCCTTAGGGATGAATACAACCTTCCAGACTTCACCGCCCTGTGCGGCATTGTCAAGGACTTGCCCAAGCCCCCTCCAGCTTACACCATCTAAATCTTAATTCTCTATATCCTGTTTTTGTTTTTTTTTTTTTTTTTTCAATATAATTAAACCCGGCCGTTATATGATTTGTGTGTGACATTAGTGGTACCTTTGACAAGTACTAAAAAAGGGTAATTATATATATATTGTTGCAGAGAGGGTCAAAGTGGAACTAATTTAACATAAGCATATATATATACCGTGGTGATTTTCTACATGTGGATGCACGTAATGTCATCAAAACCCAATTAATGTCATTTAAAGTTTTGCTTCCTTATAAAATTTACTATTATTTTTTCACAAGCTAGTCTGTGCTTATTTGTTTGTATAATAGTATTTCCATTAATTTACTATATATAGATAAAACTAAACAAAGCAAAGAAATGCTCTGCATGTTATGTTCATTTTAGTTCTTCCATAATAACACTATCGAACGACCCACGTTGTCCCAAAATGAAGTGTTTGATCGAACATTAATCATGTTACAATTGTCTCATTTTTTTTAGCTTGGAATGTTACTTGTCTCATTGCTCCTTGTTAAGTGGACCTGATCACCTACAGTTTTGTTCGCCATATATTATAGACTCGATCATGAGAATGTAGATTTGTATTTCAAGCTAATTAATCATCACAAAATGATTAATGGGAAGTATTCATTAACAACCAATCTTTGAAAGGAACAACTAGGATTTAGTTTGTAGTCCTAATTGTTGCGAACTCAACTCCATCACACTTGCATCTGTACAAATACATATCTGATTTTTTTAATGGAAGCGTTGGGACGCGTAGGTCCTTATGATAAAGACTATAATTTGGGAGGGTTACTCACACTTTTTTCTTAAGTGTCAAATAGCCTTGTAATTTTCTGTGGACAAAATTGCACAATTTTCTTATTTTCAACAACAACGTGTGCACTCTTACCATTTTTTTATTTTTTTTTTTCAATCTTTAAAATGCCATAACTTTCAAACGATAACTCAATTTTTGATAAAATTTATATATCCATGATCTATAAAACAGGATTTAGAAAACAATATGCATAATCACTATAAATTTCTTTTTTTTTTTTTAATTTTGGAATTTTGCAGCTCAAAAATGGAGATCGATTTTTTTTTTTTGGTTGTAAAATCAATGCTTCCATTGCGTAGATCTCGAAAAATTAGCCCAAATAAAAATGAATAAAAAAATAAATAATGTCCAAAAAGGCCAAAGAATCGCAAAGTTATGGCCTTTTTAGTAGATGATATTGTCTTTATAATGTTGCCTATGCTTCAAATTGACCAAATAATCATAAAATTATGGCCAATTTACAGGTGTTACTGCCTTTACAATACTGCTCAAGGTAAAAACAGTAACATATCATCAAATGAAAAATGTTTTTGCAAGGGTAGTAACATGTCACTATCAAAAAAAAAATGCAAAATTTTCGCCATTTACAGATATTACTGTCTTTACGTTACTGCTCCAGTAAAAACAGTAACATATCATTAAGATTAGTGACATAGTATTGCACAAAAGACACAGTAACATGTTATTGACGGTAACATTGCTTCAAATAGACCAAATAATCACAAAATTATAGTCAATTTACAGATGTTACTGCATTTACAATACTGCCCAAGTTAAAGACAGTAACATACATCAAATAGAAAATATTTTTTCAAGGTTAGTAAAATGTCACTGTCGCAAATACTTGAGACAGTGACATTACGTTATATTGGTCTGACAGTGACATGATATATATATATATATATTATTTTTTTCATAGTCACTGTGGATATTGTTTGATAGATCTTTTCTTCTAGATTATAGATGTATATGAGATAATTTATTCAAAATGGAGTTGTGGTTTAAAAGTTATGATATTTTAAAGTTTGAAAAAAAAAAAAATTTGCATTGAATAACCTTATTTTCAGTTTGAGTAAAAAAAAAACTGCATTGAATAACCTTATTTTCAGTTTGAGTTAAATAAAATAAAAATAAAATAAAATAAAAAACTGCATGTTTTACGTGTGTGAAATGAGGGTAAATAAAAACCTTATTTTTAGTTTAAAATGGACTTAATGCCAAACAATTCAAAAACTCATGTCCTTATCACTTGAGAATAAAATGGGCTGGACTAATCTCATATGAGTACTATTAGGCATACATACTTTTGCACACATTTTTGTACCCCCAGCTTTAAATGCATGTACTATGTGATGTGTAAGTGGTGCACAGAAAAGTGTGAAAAATTTAAACAGCACAAAGTACATGCATTTAAAGCATAGGGATACACACAATAATGTTCAGTAAAAGCAAAGCTTCATTCCTGCATCAAGGAGCACTAAATTGTTTAGGGACCGACCGTGCCCTTTGCACACTTTAATCCGAGCGATACATCCAGTATCGCAAGTCTCGGCCAACAGGTCGGGAATGACCCGGACTCGGTTCATCATGGGCACAATCCAGCCAAAACCCAGGACGTGATCGAGAATGTTCCAGACAAATTTCTACGCAAGTTAGAAGACTAATGAAAAGTGTAAATCATTTCCTAATCCAATTAGGAAACTCCCACAATTTGTGCTAATCAATCCCAATCGGATTGTATTGCCTAAACAATTTACTTACCTTGTACGAGGAGGTTTCTTGAGCTATAAAAGAAATCCCTCACCCCCATAGAAAGGGAACCGCACACATATTTTACGCACCTATACTTACCCGGCCGATCTTTGGTAGCTCCATCTCCATTATTGGTTCACAAAAGACCCCCGGCGATTTGATATCATAATGCAAGTGCTCTGACACATACGTGGAGGTAGGTCTCTTCATTAACAGGGCCGAACCACATACAATTTCTCTTGTCTTTTTCTTCTCATCTCTAACCCAAATTTAGGCATCATCACATAGTGTGGGCAAAAGTGTCACACCCCAAACGGCCCACACAGGTTAGGTCGTGTAACAATGATGATTACCCAAACCAAAACACCCCTTAATAGTAAATAAACAAGAGATAAACATAGTAAAAGGAATTCATTAGCTTAAATCAGCCCAAGGGTAAAATGGTAATTTAGAAAATAGTCCCAAATTTTATATTAAAAGATAGCCCTTCGAGTTCCGGTTCCAATGCAAAAAGAGATGCGTGAATCCGAATTTTCTAGAAAGAGTTATGTCTGTTTCCGTAAAATTCGACAGGCTAAAAACAGACATGCGGATCAACCCGGCCCAAAAGCGGATCGACCCGATTTTGGAAGAATACAATTTTTGGTTCCTCGAACTACCGCCGATCGATCCCCAGCAGACCCAGATTGGGCTGGACTTGGCATAACAAGATTTTACACCAGTTTCCCCTATTTTAAAAGTTCCAAATTAACATAACCAAAACATTACCAAACCTCATAGGCACTTCTAAAACTAATTTGAAAGTCTACTCTAATGGATTTAGGTTTTGAAAATTTAAATCTCATGCGCAACGGAAAACAAGTTTCAAAAACTTATTGGTATGCCCGGATCTACTACTTATCAATTCTATAGATGCGTAGAGAGAAGGTTAGTATGCAATACCTAAGTGTCTTGAACCCAATTCTGATTTCTTTATCTTCCTTTAATGTCCAGCAGCAATCTCCAACTGGTCTTCACCCTTATGTCTCCAGTGAACACTCCCCGAAAGACTAGGGTTGGTGGAAACCCTAATAGAGAGGATATAGAAGGATTGGGAAACCTAAACAGTTTCTGCAGCTTTGTATAGTAAAAACGATGATCTCCATTTTTTCTATACGCAGCTGCCCTATTTATAGATTTCTGAACCGACTTTAGAGTTCAATTGATCAAAACACTTTCGATCGATCAATCCTTTGATCGATCAAACTGAACCTCCTTCAATCGATCGAATTAAGTTCGATCGATCAAAACATCTATTGATTGAAACTCTTCCAATCGATTGGTTCAATCCCCTTATGTCTCTCCAAGCATTCTGGCGGAGCTAAGAGTGGGACCTCCTAGGTTCTTTATTGTTGGCTCAGATCAGTTGTTAATTCCCATGATCAAACTCTTTGATCAGCGAATTAACCAAATAATCAGTTAACGTTAACTCCATTATAAAACGATAGCTGCACTCCAACGCAAAACACACACACAAAAAAAAAAAAAAAAAAAAAAACCTAGACTTGTATGTTGTACTAATGTCCCTCTACCGTCAGTATTTATAATCATATTCAGGTAGTTGGGTATTTGTTACTGTCAACCTGAATGATGATAAAAAAAATTAAAAAAAAAAAGCAAAAAAAAACGAAGCGATAACTAGACTTGTATGTTGTACTAATGTCCCTCTACCGTCAGTATTTATAATCATATTCAGGTAGTCGGGTATTTGTTACTGTCAACCTGAATGATGATTACATTTTCCATTCCGTGAGTCCCATTCACATCTCTTGATCACCAAACATGTTGATAATTACTTATCAACAAGACTGCAGTTCTTAGTAATCAACTTGGTGATATTCTCAAGGGAATGCTTACTCTATAACAGAGAGTAGATTCTGTTTTGACAATATATGTTCACAACCCTATGAATGTGACATACCCAAGATACCCAGGTGTTGATCTTGCAAGTCCTCACTGATTGGTAAGTCAAAGCAGTCACATTGACAGTTTGTGTCCACAATCGTCTCAAGATTAAAAACGCGTACCTTATATATGTTATGAGTTCCTATCGACTGTTGACAGTTTTTTATGCAATAGGAATCTCATGTTCGTTAATGCACTATAAGCACTAGCATATTAACTAAGAGTCACACTCTAGTGATTAAAATTCATCACTCCATCCAATGGTATTTAATAATGCTACAGTGTATACCTGATGAGATATCCAGTCTCATCATCTACTGTAAAAGTTTTAAGTATCAAAGAATAGTAATTCATATCTCTCTTGTATGTATCTCATACATACATTAATTACCTACTACGATACTTATGGACTACATTAATCTTCTCATGACACATACATAAAAAAAATGTAATTATGATGTCCATATATAAATTGTCACACCCGTTCCAGAAATTTATGATTTTGAAAATGCATCATTTGAGGTTTTGAAATTATTAATGTTATTAATAATTTGAGTTGAGATTGACTGTGAGTCAACGGTAAGGTGTCAGTGAGGACACGGGAACATGGCAGTTCATATTGCATGGGTATGAGTAAATGGCATTTATATGATTTAAATGTTATTTGACTTTATCTGGTATTCTTGTGAATAGTAATTATACCTGTGTAGTATAAATTCTGGTAATCTTTGATATTTTACCATTTTGAGAACTGTGGTGAGAACGTGAGTGCCACGTTAAATAAGAGGTAGGTTGTGTAGAGATTTCACATAATTTAGTTTTCGGACGTTATTTTTGAACCCAAACGAAACTTAGTCGGAAACTTCTTAAATTTATTATTTTCACTCGTAAGGGCATAAAATGAACGTGTGCGACGTTTTATGGGTTAATTAGAAGTTTGAGTAACTCGTGGGGAGGTAAATGTAATTTTTGAAGAATTTTGCTATAAATAGGGGGGGGGGGGTGAGATTCATTCTCATCCAAACTAACAAAATATCTAGAGAGGGGAGAGATAAGGGAGATTTGGTTGACGACCTTTCGTTCGTCAGTTTTTCACCAAATTTAAGATTTGAACTCGTGGAGGTGAGATCTACGTTTTGATACTACTTAGGCCGTGTTTGGCCAATTTTTGTAAAAATCTTAATTTTAGACTTTTGGGAAAAACAGGTATAAACTTGTAGGAATTTTCTCAAATTCGAAATCCGACGATTATTTGACCTCCTAGTCGATCCTTCAAAGTTTGGGAGAAATCGCACGAGGTATGAAGTTCTAACTTGTGAAATATAGAGAAATACATGTTTTATATTTCGACGACGAAATTGAGATCCGGGAAAAATCCATGTGTTAATTGTAGGCCCGTTAATTATGCACGCGCTAAATTGTGAAAAGCATGTCTAAATTTACGCGAGCACGTTGAGTTGTCTATGTGGATCAAAGGGGAGTCTTATACAAATTCATGCCGGAGTAAGCTTCTCGATGTTTGAGAATTTGAGTAGCGACGGCTACTGTGCATGGTTGTAGGCTTGGACTTGCCATGGCACTTGTGGGGATGTAATGGTTGTAGGCTTGGACTTGCCATTGACATCGCGGTTTAAGGCTTGGACTTGCCGCTACCGGATGAATGCGTATTTTTCTCCCTAGAGACTATTGATATGATTTATGAGATTAAAGCATGTTTTGTTATATATTGCATATGTTAGACTTGTACGCTCAGTATATAGCTGAGCAGTGGAGATGTACTCCATTGCAGGTAAGAAGAAAGACAAGAAGAAGCGTGATGGGTGAGGCCGTTAAAGAACGCCGGGGGAATCACTTGTTTATATTTTGTTTCTATTTCCTAAACTGGTATCAAGGAATTGGGTTATGTAATACGTTGTAATAGATCTTTGGATTTGTTCTGTAGTATGGTAATCTTGTATTTGAATGTCCGTGGTTATGTTTAAATGTTGTATTTCAGTTATGGTTGTGATTGTTGTTGGTGTGGAGAAGCATGAGTTGTTAATTTTTCATACTGGCTGCCCAGCAGGGGAGCAGTCGACTGGACCCTATGTCAGTCGACTGGATCCCGTATGATTGAGACACTGAAAGTGAATAGTAAGAGAAGCAGTCGACTGGACCCTTTATAAGTCAACTGAATACCGTTGATTTTTAGCTACTGATCCAAATAGTAACCAGTGCAGTCGACTGGGTTCCTTGATCAGTCGACTGGACCTCTGTTGAGAATTTTTGTTTTTGATTTCTGTTAGGCACAGTCGACTGAACCTCTGTTTTCAAAACTGTTTTCCTTAGACAGGTTCAATTGGCCAAAACTTTTTTTTTATAACTCTGATTTTAATGGATTTTTCAACTCAGAGGGCAATGTTTCCTAAAGTTTTAAATTACCCAGGGTTGTTTTAAAGTTCTTTCCGCTGCGTATAGTTATATGATGTTTGGATGAGCCTTGGTGGCGTGCCACGTGTCCTATTTCCACGCGTAGTGGGATGGGTCGTGACATAAAATGCCAAATGTCAAATATATAAAGACCGAGTTTGTGGGCACAATCCCAGCAAACTCAAGCACTAAGAATCCATGTAACTCAAGATAAAAACACAAAACTTGCATTATCTCCCAACTTTTGACTTAATATGAGTAAAATTCTGTCAAACTTGACTAAACCATACCAAATCCTTCCATAAAGGTTTCAAATGAAATCCAACTCATAACATTTGAAGTACTCAAAGAACATTAGAAATTTTTTATACAAGATTCATAGATTCTACAACCCTCCTTAACCAAAATACAAACTGTTTTTACAACTCAAGTTCAAAACAAACTTTCCTTGACATAAGTACAAACATCACAAATATGACTCCAAACTCAACTCAACCATCTATCTAACAACATGAGTTCAACCCTCACCATCACCAACATAATTACAAACTTATAAACATATAAAAATGATGATACTCCACCCAAATTCCCGATCACTTCCTTCCCTCATCCCGATCCGTACCTGCGGTGGTTATTCAATAACCACACGGAAAATAATTTTATTTTAAGCAAACGCTTAGTGAATGTTCTAATCATGCAATTGAAGTATGAATGCAGCATATGCAATATTTAAACATCTCAACAATAAAACTAGTCGCTGGAATGTCAAGTAACTAATCACCATTGTAACGGACCCAAGATTCTGGGCCTTTTCACACTTTAACGTCGCATATAGCGAAAGCACACACTAGGGGTGTTTACGGTCGATTTTTTTAAATTTTTGGTGATTTTAAAACCGACCAATCGGTTTCGGTAGATCGATTTTAGGCGGTTTTAGTTAGTTTTAGCTTGTGCACTACTTTGAAAAATCGACCAATCGGTGTTTGGTCAGTTTTTAGTTTTTCGATTTTGTTGAACACCACAAGCACACACTCTCACATGATCGTAGTCAAATCGTTGTGGTCGTCACCACTATCCCTTTTTTCTTGAGGAATATCGTCTCTTTAATACGAGATAAATAAAGGTGATCATCACTTGACATCCATTGACCCATATAAGCATATAAGCAAATCATTATATCAACATGGCAATTCAACAAATTTGTCATGTTAAGCTCTAATTAAGATATGTTTTTCTACTAATTCAAGAACTAAGCATACTACCAAAATCAATATCGCATAAGCATAATTTTACACCTAATTTAGGATTAGAGCACTCACCTCACGAATTACTCCGATTAAAGCCTAGAAATCTCAAATTCCTCATTAATTTTAGCTCTAGTTGTATCTAGAGATAATCCTACATGTAAATATCACATATATATATCGTCGCCTCAAAAAGGGTCACGGAAAAATGTTAACAAAATTGAAAAAGAAAGGTATAGAAACGATCCTCTCACCTCCACAATTTCGAATACGACTTCGGTTTGCAAAATGGTGTACTGACGGCAAAGAAATGGCAACAAAAGACGAAGAGACGACGGAGCTCCTTTAACGACCGAATTCTCCTCACCTGTATCTATTTTTCTTGTTTTTTAACAATGGAGGAGATTAGTCCTTAAAAGAGGCATCAACCTCTTGAGCCTCATGGCCAAACTTTGCCTATTTATACTTACACCCCAATGTTTCTTTAAGCTTTATTATGAAATCTCCTAAACAATTATATCAACTACCCAATTATCTAAGTAGGCATATATTTATATCACGTGTGGGTCCCAAACCTGGTCCCACTTATTTTATGAAGTTGCTAGTTAACCTATTAGTTATGAATCATTTTCCAACTCGTCCTCACACGGATACCCAAACTGGCACCATAAAATATCATAAGTACTAGCAATAAAATATTACAACTAAACAAATGTTCATTTAATAACATAAATGCAACTAAATACAATTTATCCAATTTGGATCTACTGTGGATCCCACTCCATATCTGTCCAACTGTCCCCTTTTCGGAACACTTATCATGTCAGAGTAATTGAAACTTACCCAAATTATCACATGGTATTAATTATACTAATTAATGCATGCAAAGTAGATATTATCTCATTTCTCCGAGTACGGGTATTACAAAAAGTGTGTATACCTAACATTGTAGTTCTGATATTACAGTCCGTATTAGGGACTTTTAATTACCTTTTATGATGTTTTTTTCTTTTTCTTCATTTTTCTTCTTCTTTTTTTTTCACACTTTTATTAGAATGTTCAGTTCAATAGTGCTAGGGGTACACCGTACACCCTTACATACCCAAAAAGCATCCACACCTTGAGATGGACCAATGAGAAGAGGTGGACCAATGAGAAGAGATTGACAGTAGACCCCACAGTCTCTATCTCTCATTTTATTAGTCCACCTCAAGGTGTGGATGCTTTTTAGATGTATAAGGGTGTGCCCAACCATTCAGTTATTACCATCTTGCTAGCCAATGCTTAACCAAAATAGATTGGTCATGGGCTGATTAGAGGCACAAGCTCTAAAACCTTAATCAAACTACCCCTCCAAAAGTGTCAAGGAAACTTAGGCAATAGTTGAGCCTTACGTACTCAATGTACCTCGTCTAGTATCGATGTGGGACAAAGTCCTTGCATTTTTCGCTAAGAGATTTTAATGCCCAAAAGAAAGGGATTGGGACATAGGGCGATCGGCTTAACTGAGATTCAAAGATCATTGAAAGCTTAGCAAATTCTAGCAAGAGAATTGTTTGCACCCAAAAACTGCCAAAGGTTTTTGAGCTTGACTAGAATGTTGGAATGGGCCTGGAAGGGATCGGCCCAGGCCTTATTCTGGAAGCCCGCTAGGTGATGAAAGTCAGATGCTCCCCAATCGGACACCTGTCACACCCCGATTTTTGGACAACCAAATATTCAATCCAGAGCCTGTATCCGGACTAATATTCAATTACCAAAAATCACGAGAGCGACACCCTCCCATATGCTAACAGAAAATTTATTGAAAACAGTATTTAATACTCCTTAAATAAGGACATGTGATCTTGTGTTTAAAGAAAAACTCTTTATTATTAAACATGTATTCCCGAACGTCCATTTCATTGTAAAAGAAATAAAGTTCCATTATAAATATTAAATCACTTTTCAATTTAAAAAAAAATCATTTTCATAAATAAAATGTCCACATACAGAGTTCAGCGGGAATAAAAATAAATAAGAATAAAATCTATACATCCATTGGTCAGAGTAACTACAACGTTCCCAATACCCAATATACCATATTTATTACAATTATACATACTGGCCCACAATGCCAGAAAATAAAATACAATCAAGTACAACAAAAATAAGTACAACTCCAATAATAAACAACACAACGACCATCTCTTCACCCAAATAGAAGCTCCAACGAAAATCTCCAAAAACTAAACCTGCACAAATACATTCGACTACGTTTCATATAGAAACGCCCCCGAATGTATAACACACTCGGGTCAGTCACATGACTGGTATGAGTTAAACAAAACAACAGGTCTTAGGGATCCAACTTGAACCCGTAGACAACAAATTACACTACAATACTCTTGGGTCAAGACAGGTAGTTCCACACACATATCTGGACAATAGAGTAGTTTCCATTTATGTGGTGGCAAGTAGTTTCTTGCCCAAAATCCAAAGTTACTACGAGTTTCATACTTACCCATTACTTATGGTGAGCCAAACCTGTAATACGTTAGTGGGCCCACCATCCTGCAAATTGAATGATCATAAACCAAGCAAACAATTCTGTATACAAACCGTCCACATTCTAACTCAAACATCGCATTCATTTTTCCACGCTTATCAGTCTTATGAAATACTCCATTGTCATTATTTATTAGCCTTTAATTTATCTTTGTGTTCCCTAGGTTCACCACTTGGCCACCCTCCATGGTACACCCACACATATATCCCATGTGTACCCGGACATACTACTAACATCCACTCTGGTGCTAGTTTGGTTGGGGTATCAACCAAACTAGGTATACACACAGAAGGTCAGTCAGTATGCCTAGACGTCTAACAAATAAGCCGGGCATAAGGCTTAGGCCAGCTTGATCACGAAGCCACTGGCAAAAGGGTACACTCAGCAAGTCGAGCTACCAAAAAAAACATATCACACAACGGGGAGCGGTGAACACTAAAGAACTATGTTGCAATTATCACTTATCGTTCGTATTATCCCAATAATTGTAAATTTCACGTTTATTACAAAGTTCCGTCTTATCATCCAATCACATCTCTAACTTTTAGATGTATTCCAATTTCTTACAATAAAGGGTTTTATCAATTAACCCATAACAATCTTCCCTCAAAATTTCCAATCAAATTACAAGATCTCTAATATACTATTCAACGTATCTAATTTACTCATTTTTATCAAAATGATCACAAAATAAGGTCAGTTATTTCAGGTACAAATACCTCAACCAAATATTCAATATTAGCATACATAAAGCACCTAATAAGAAATCACATTCTCCAATTTTGCACGTTGAACTATATTGAAAACTGCTACTGTAATCCTAAATTTCTGCCCAAACGGTGCAGAATCAGGAAAAACTTAAAACACGAAAAGTGTGCAGAATCACGTTTTACATAAGACACGCGGACAGAATGTTCAAATTCAAAGCCATGATTTTCTAATAATTTTCTGAAGTTTCTGCAACTGTTAAAATAGAATAAAAACGAATTTTCTTATTATTTATTCATTATCAAAATTATTTTCCTTTGTGCATTCATCAAGTTAACTATCCACATAATCTATCCTAATACACCGAGATCACATTCATAAAATCACAATAAGAAAAATGAATGTTTATATCAGTCCATAATAACAAATGGGGATCAACACACAATGTAAAACAAATCACCAAGTTAACAAGAACTAATAGGATTCCCTAGCGTATACATATATATATATATGTGTATATATATACCCAAAAACAAATCTTTAACTCACCTAGTTCGATCCAAAATTGACAACCACGAATGCTCTGCGATTCCCCACGTGCCCACGAACCCGAGATCATTCTCCTTTCTTCTTCTTCTTCTTCTTCTCCCTCTCTCTCTCTCTCTCTCTCTCTCACACACACACACACACACACACACATATACACACACAACACACGTTTGTTCTCTCTTCTACTCTCTTTTCTTATCTTCCCTTTTAGTTTTAATATGGGGGCTAGGGTTTATTATAAGTATATATGTACACTACACACACAACACATGTTAATAAAACACACACAAATATATAAATCCCGTTTTTCTTTTTATGGGCTCACAAAAGAGACTTATATGAGCCCAGAATGATGTACAAAGTGTTAAAATGAGTAGCCCAATGGGTACCCATGACCCCGGTACTAAGTTTTAATGGTAATTACATTATTTAACACATTCGCGCGCCTGTAAACACTATATAACAAAAATACATATCAACCCTTCACTTTATTTTTTAACAAATATAAATTAATAAAATATAACTTCCAAACCAAACGTGTTCACTCATGATTTAATTTATATGTCCACCAAACACTAAAATTTGTTCAAACACATGTCTTACATAGGCACACTCATATATATTGCTAACTGAAAATAATAATGAAAATAATTATTTACATAGAAATTTTAGGGTTGTTACAACACCATACTTGCAATAAGTGAGTAATGGTGAATGTTGGATCTCGATGGGATGAGATAGCATGAATAACGTTCATCGGACATCCATGGGAAGAATGCTTGGTATAAGGAAATAGATGAGCTCGATTGGTCGGAAGCACGCACATAGCAGTCATTGGGCTTATGTGTGTCAGAGGGCATGACAAGTGGAATTACACAAGCCCGATGGTAGTATAGATTCATGTTGCTGAGCCCGATTAGTAAGGCGGTTCTGTTTCTAGCTGTCATGGTGACTTCACCCTAAAATTAAGGAGGCAGAGTCTATTTAGGAGTGGAATCTGATCACGTCCAGCTGGGTGTGGAAAGCTAATCCCGAGGATTATGGGATTGGGTCAATCAGGATTTGGGATAAGGAAAGAGTTAGAGCTAAGGAAGGATTCTGCAATCAGTGTCTTGCTTAGGGCGCAATTCAAGGAGTCCTTGCCATATCAGGACTGTCTAAGGCCTCAATAAATGTAAAGGCAGGCCAACTCCGTAAAGGACTCCGCGTCATTCTCCAAAACAACACTCATACAGCATTCAAAGCGTTCAAACCTGTGTATTCTTGTTATTCTGCATCCATAGCAAATAGGTCTGCCCTCTTTGTTATTTTTTTTTTTTTACTATTTTCACTCTTTTGAACAATCAGAGCATGTTCTAATCTTGTTCTTTGGATTTTGTTGTTATTTTCCAAACATCCAATAAAGTATCTTCGTATATTATTAATCATTTGTGATTGTTTACTTGGTAAACAGTTGCACTAATTGTGTCACACCCCAACCTGCCTCGGGCGGATTAGGACACGTGTAACAAAGCCCACACACCAATTTTACCTCAAACTACTAAGAAAACCATGAATTAAACTTCATAAAACGAGTTTATAATGACAAAATAGCCCCCAAGGGTAAAATGGCCATTAAAAGAGTATAGCAAATTTTATATCAAAATATATATTTTTGAGTCCCGGTTCCAACGCAAGAAATGGTGCGCGAATCTGAATTTTTAGAGAGAGTTATGTCTGTTTCCGTAAAAGCCGTCGGGCTAAAACCAGACCAGCGGATCGATCTGCCCCAAAACCGGATCGATCCGGTTTTGGCTGAATGTCATTTTCTGCTCCCCCAGATGCCCTGGATCGATTCGCACCAGACCCGGATCGATCCGAATTCTGCAGATGGGTTTTTCTGCTGCTAAAAACCCTGTTTAATCAAGTCAAAACATTTCCAAACTTCACCGAACTTTGAGGGAACTCAACTCCAAAACATTTTCAAAAAAACATTTCGAAGTGTTTCTAAACATTGACACAACATATCGAAGTGGGATGTAACAATTTAAACATATAAATTCCTTCCATGGGTCATGATTTTACTCCGAACTTTTACTAATCCAACCCAACCAACATAAGAACTTCTAAAAACATTTCAAAGCATTCTTATGTGTCTCCAAACCTTAACCAAACTGCAAAAGAGTTTTCAAAATCACTTTCAAACACTTAGTTAGCTAGTAACATATCCAAAACCCATAATGTTCCAACTAGGAGCTCAAGACTACATCAAATCATCATTTTTTTTCTTATCCCAACATGAGGTTATACACTCAAACAAGAGATGCTAGTTTAATTTTACATCAAGAGTCACTTAACTCCACAAAACTCCTCCAACACACATGACTTGTGGCTTGCAAGTGCAACTCATATCATAAAACACAACCAATACTAAATCAAACTTGACATATTACAAAGTTTTTCAACACATAAGTTGTGCAAATACTTCAAAGACATAACTACATTAGGAAACCAAAACACCTAAGTCTATGAAATTATCCACATATTCATAACACCCATGCCCAAACCCGTCGTGCTGGTCATTTACTCTCCTCTTTCCGTGCCGTACCTGCGATGGTTATTCAATAACCACAACATAAAACATATTTTCGCTTAGTGAGGGAACTAATCATGCTATTGGAATGTTCAATATGCAAATGCAATAACCATTATAAACATCAATAAAATGATCTCCGAAAAGTCAAGTTACTCCAGCCACTACCCCCGGGTCCTTCTCACCCCGGATCGTTCTCACTTTTGGGCGCATATAGCGCAGCACACTCTCTTGTGACCCCGAAGGCATCACCAGCATTTCATTGTGGTCGTCACCACGCCCCACTCATTGAGGGCTTAATATCCCTTACATATGGGACCTATAAATGGTGACCACTACTTGACTTCCCTTTGATCCACATAAGTATTTAGGCAACTTAGCGTATAAGTACAATAAATTCACATCATTGACATGCTTTTTACCCAAATTGACCAACATATATATACATAAGCAAGAATTAAGCAACTATTAACAATAATTACCACATGAACATAACTAAATATCCAATTTTGGGATTTGAACACTCACCTCCTCAAATTGTTAGCAAATTAAGCCTAGAAACCCAAACCTCTTGCAAATTTCCAACTCAAATCATACCGGTGTGAATCATACATAGTTTTGATATGTCAATTTCTAACAACCAAGAACGGTCGCTGAAAAAACGTTACCGAAACTGAAACTAAAGAACATGCATGTGATCCTTTTACCTCCACGAGTCCAGAAATGGTCTCGGATCGCAAATCCGACACCGGACGGCGAAGGAACGACGTCAAACGTCATCGGAGAAACCTCCGTCGTCTTTGCCGAAGCTCTCAGTTCTCTCTCTACGTGTTCTTCTAACTTCCATCTGATGTGAATGTGCAAATGAGTCATTCTATGACTCACCAATTAAGATATTCATCAAGTTATACTATTTTTCATTTACACCCCTGCATTTTCTAAATGGTTATTATGAAACCCCAAGTTAATTATGTTAACTACCCATATTTTCTAAATGGATTTAATCTAATTCCTACGTGGGTCCCAAACGTGGTCCCACATAATTTATGAGATTGCTATAAAACCTACCAATTATGAGCTATATACAAATACGCCCTCACATGGGTACCCAAACTAGTCCCCTTTAACTATCATAAGACATAATAATATCTTTAAATATTTAAACAAGTACTCATATAAACATATAATAACATCAAAATGCAAATTATTTTAATTAGACTCTCATTGGGCCCCACATTTATACCAGTCCTGCCTTTCATAGAACTTTCATCTGTGTCCGCATTTGAACACATTTTTCACATATGGGTTCATAACCCCACCTTAAACCCTCTTTTGCATTAATTATCATTAATTAACACATATTAATACCATATTAACCTTCTTTTCTGCCTACGGGTGTTACAAATTGGTTTGTGCGCTTCAGTACTGCCATAGAATTTTTGGTGAGGGTACTTTCCTACTCATCACACACAATTGCTTAGTTAGAAGTCAGATCTCAAAACCTTGAGTATCACTCACTCAAGCACATAGGAAATTAGTTTGCACACACACCGAACCCATTTAGCTCTGACACGCCCGCATAAACTACAAGCAAACAAGAATTAGTAGTGAAAAATTACAATGCATTCAAGTAGACGGATGCCGTTATATGTATAAATAAATAAATAAATAATTAGACGGATGTCATGTGATTGTAATTTTTCTTTTGGTTGATAGGAAAAAAAAAACAAAAAGTTAATAGTACCTCTTAGGATTTCCACACCTACACTATCTTCTAAAATGATGTGACAGTGGGGTCATGTTTAATATAGTGGAACTAGTTGAATTTTGACTGAAAGTTGTTTACCTGACCCATTGATATATCATTTGAAAAGCACTTTTGAGATGAAATTTTGAAAAGCATAGCATTACTCTTTTTTCTTTTTCTTTTTTTACCCAATTTCCTATGTTCAATCTTATTGCTTTAATCGTTTGCTACGCTTTGCCACTCCATAAACAAGCTTTACTACGTAAAGACTGGCCTTGGTCTTAGGTGACCTAGTAGTGTCAATAGGGGCTTTGTTTGATGTTTCAATGGTGTACATACTACAAGTGGCACTATGTGTTGGGCTTTATTATAAGAGTAATGATAGATGCACAAAAAAAGTGCACAATAAAATGCACAACCTGCTTTAATTTATTGGACCTCATGTTGAAAAGGTTGTACACTCCTTTTTTTGTTTTTTTGTGTGTACAGACTTTTCAGCACGAAGTCCAACAATTTTAAGCTGGTTGTGCATTTCGTTGTGCACATTTTTTGTGCATCTAGCATTTCCGTTATTATAAACTCTCCCTCTACACCATGGTTACCGGGATCGTGGTACTCCCATGGAACCACGATCCGAATCTTATGGTCCAGATTGCGGTTCCTAGGCAGGGGCGAATAGGATTTGTTTCCATTTTGGGGTTATACATTTGTTTTTAGTAAACTTCACGTATAGTAGGTTTAGGTTAAATTGTAATCATACCAAGACATTGTTTTATCCATCTATATAACTCTTTCAAAAAAAATTTGTATTTATATGCTTAATTAATATTCTTTTTTTCTACTAGTGTCACTCATCAAACAAAGAATCCTTAATTGTTCAAAAGGGATATCTACAAAAAAAAAAAAAAAAAACCTGAACACTTGGGGGCTAGTTGAGTAAATAAAAAAAATTGAGTAAAAAACAAAAAGATATCAAAGACCAAAGTGAGATTTCTAAGTTAAGAAAGGTAAATTAAAAATTTTAGGAGGGGCACAAATGTATTAAACCTAAACCCTATGTAGGTAGGCCCACATTCCTTGGGGATCCGGATCCTAAATTTCACAAACCAAACGAGAAGAAAATAAATAAAATCCAAACTTTAACCTTGCTCGTTGGTTTTTCTTGAAGAGATTCCAAGATACTTGCATTTGAGACTTATTTTGATCTCATTTTCCTGTACTTTTTAAGTTTGAAATTCGATTATGTGAAGTCATGGAATGATTTAGTACTATAAATCTATGTATATTATTTACATAAGTGCTAATCGAATCAAGCAAACCACGAACCAAAAAAATGAACCAACCATTACTACCCCTCGTACCCCGCACCAAGGTAAGTGACGTGCCATGCACCCAAACCCGTACCACGCACCGGGGTGAACCACTTTCCAAATAACATTGCTCCACTCTCATTTTTGTTAACGCACAAATGCACATTCGATCGTGTTCTTACAAAGTTCACATTATGTAAGTTTTCACACAATGGATGTGTGTGTATGCGCGCGCATAGTAAATTGACTTTTTGGTTCTAATGTTTTGTTTGGAGATTATGGAACAGGTTGTTGATCTAATGAAAGCATGTCTGCTAGACTGACCACAAGTCTTTCATTCATTTGGCTACCATCACAACATATCTCAATTCTTTTACGGAGTACGTTCTTTTGCTACTGAATTTTTTTATTAGTATTATTAGTTGTGCCTAAGTTGTCTGATGTTGCTTTTGTTAGCTCAAACGTAACAATTGCTTATTCTTACTTTTTATGCTTACGCGGAGTTTCCTGGTCTTTATTCTATATGGGTGCCGGGAGGATCTGACAAAGCCAGGTTCGCTGGAGCACCAACTGCCCCTTGTACTTGATACCCAAATGATCCTGCTGCTCAAGACTCCAATCATCCATTTTACTGTTACATACGAGGGTTTTGACCGGTCACTCTGATATTAGAAGGAAACAAAGATTCTTCATTTTAGTTGTGAAAGTTGCGGACTTGACTGTGTATTGTTCTGTTTTTTTAATTGGTTTCAGTGGGAAGTACCAAGGCAATGTTAGTTATGTATTTTTTTTTTCTTGAAATTGGAAGAGGTGATTGCAGGGTAAAAGAGAGGCCATCCCTTCTGTAAACAATGAATTTTCTTCCTTTATCACCTATGATTCTCTGTTGGAACTAACATAAAGCTTCGACCTCCTCTGGGACTAATTCCAATAAAATTGTAGTTGGTCAACTACATTTGGATGGACCCAACTGGCACATTAGTTAGGGATACAATTGCTCTCACTATAGGCAGGCGGACACAGTAGTAGTTTGGGACCGACTGTTGCAATCTGGCTCACCAATTAGCCAACTACGCTGATGGAACTGTTGGTTAGGTCAATTTGTTCTTATATTACATGTTTTATAACGTAGTTCTTAGGCACTTTGTCAATAAGAGAGAACCACGCCAATGGAACTGTTAATGCACTCACAAAGTAACTATGCCAATGCACCACATTTTGCTTACAGATTTTAACATTAGAATATGTAAGAATATTCAGTACCAAAGTAAGTTAGAATGATGGTGTATAATTAATTTTGGTTATAGTTTCAAATTTGCATCTCAATTATTAACAAGTTAATCTATGACATGTAAATCTGTGGTGTTAATAAGTTCATTTTGCCGAAAAAAGAGACCTTAGAGGTAAATGATCGATCACTTCAAAGGCCTATATGTCCACAGAGGTGAGAGGGGAATCAATGTTAAATAGACTAGAATTCTAAAACCGGAGAAACCACTAGATACAGGCAGCGAGTGTGAAGTCCCATTTTTTAAATCATTTACGCCCGTTACTCCTTTGGTCTGTCGCTGAAAGCTGTGAGAGAAAATCAATTCTATAGCTTCTCCCAAAAAAAAAAAAAACAGGGAAAAACAGAAATGGTATTGTGAAGTTGACAATCTAATCTACAAGGATGTTGAACCTGAGGATGACCTCCCTAACTGCACACTCATTATTGCCTGCAGCCAGTATGCTGCCAATGCTATGGGAAAGTCCCAACATGTACCCATCTGTAACTTAGCTGCTGCATATGTATTTATATATCAGGGCTGGTATTCTGATCCCAATCTTGGCCAGCAAAACACCCCTTTGCCAATGCCACATTATAGACTGATGAGATATGTCTTCTTATATAGCAACAAAAGCCATTAACATCATAATTCTTACAGGTTACACGTCATGTGGCTCTCTCTAGGAGTAGGACACTTTCAGATCTGCATCTTTTTATCCTTGAAAGAATGCTATAGATGGGCAACTGTACAGAGCTCACCTCCTCCAAACAACTGGCCAAATTGAGCAAAAGCATTTATCCTCCAAATAAAAAATATGGGGAGTACATATGAAGCAAAAACTGTCAAAAGACTTGTCTGCCCACACACTCCAACTCAAACGTTTTGGAGCTTTCCTACTGCGTTCTTATCCTGCAAGCATGGAACTCAAATCGTAAAAAATAGTGAAAGTATTATAAATTAAGGGAACACCTGAAAACATGTTCATTGATAATAATTTTAAGCAGTTAAATCATTTAAGAAATGAAATCAGAACTTCATTAACTAAGTCAACTTGCATCCAACCACACAGTAAAGCATTCCAGGAAAAAACCCAATTGCTAGTTGGCTTCAGTGCAGGCCATAAGATGTATCAAGTGCATGGACTGCCGACCAGGTAGAAAAAACATATAGAGCACAAAAAGAATTTTCTCGAATCCACCTTAATCAGTTTGGACCAAATCAGAAGATAGCAAATCAAGCAAACAAATTTTCTAGTCACAGTCATGGCATGGGAAACAGCAAAAGAAAAGCCACGATAATGCTTCCATCACTTTTTAGTAATTGAAGAGTGGCAAGAGACAAAAGGGAGAGAGCTTAAAAAATTATCAAGTCCAATACTCAAAATCATAGATATTACGATGCTTGGTTTAGTGTTCCAGAAGGAGATCACAAACTTCAAAAACCCAAAATCTTATTGTAACCCATACAAATACTCATTGAGGATAAAAACTAGAAGCAAGGTGTTTGAAGTTGAGCACCATCAGCAAGATTGTTAGTGAATTGATGAATTCCCACACTAAAGCTTTTGAAGTTGAGCACCATCGATGAGATTGTAAATAAAAATCCAAACTCAGGTCAAACAGACCTCAATCTTGCCCAGAAATTTTATAAAGAAAACTTTGAGCACTCTTGCATGGTTGTTTGAGTCAATCAACCACCTCTGGACTTTGCATTTGAAGCTCTATACACTAAATCGGCACTCCCATCCATTCAGGGGCTTCTAGATTCAGATCAACGTGAACTAATATATACTTTGATAAGCTCAGAGGCCATGGACATTCCACATGGGGAGCTAATTCAGTTACTACCTCACTAGCTAATCCGAAAACTCTGTATCAGAGATTCCATAACGAATACAACTCAGTGGCATAGCTGACACTAGTTGTAGTGCTTTATTTGGGATGACATTCAGGGAGAACATGCTTAAAACTTGAAATGAAGAACGGGATGGTGTCTGGACAATTCTTTTTGAACTTGAATGACTATACATTGCATTAGAATGTTTTAACATTCCTGTTTTGTAAATAACTATTTAGAAAGAGTCACAAAAGGTATTACACAGCAAAACTTAGTAATATTGCTTAAGATTCAATTCTAAAAGCGACTCTGCGTCCTTACTTGAGACGTGCTTCCTAGTTCCTACAGAATAAGTCTAATAAATAAAGTATTGTTAAGTTAACATCAACCTTCCAAATCCTGAAAGTTAACGAGGTTTCCACTCCAACAGGATGGTGTGATAAAATCACTCGATGGACTCCCAGCACCAAAAAATGAATGCCGATTTCTATGCACATTGTTTGATCCAAACTAATTTAATGTAATTGTTCGTTCAAACTTGTTTTCTGAAATTACTTTGGCATAAAATTCCTATGCAGAATACAAAAGATAACCCTGAGATGATAAAAAAAAATACTTCTCCTGTTAGAGTTCATACAAATATGAAGATAACATTGCCAACTTACATCAGCAACCTGAAATGATCCGCCTAAAAATGGCTTCAGTTGAGAACTTTCAGTAGAAGACAGAGATCCACCCTCACTAATGCCATGCTTGTGATGCTACAAACAGATCGTAACAGTGTAACTCAAATAGATATACAACCATTCATACAGGAAAACAAAATTGAAGATGAGTAATGATAGGGGTACAACTCATTTACAACCACCTCTATCTCTCCTAAGTGGCACTGGGGCCCATTGAAATTCAACCGGACTCCACAATTCCCACTTAGGAGAGAGATAGAAATGGTTGTAAATGAGTTGTACCCCTATCATTGTTGATTGAAGATACGAGAGAGACTTTTCACCATGGTAGAAAATGCCTTCAGATACACAATCACAAATAATGGGATTGACAGGACTTGTTTAAAAAGTAAAGGTGTATGAGAGAAACATTTGGTGCAAAAATGAAGGCCATTGCACTCATATATTCTTTATATGTTTCTTCGATATGAAAGTGTTTCTGTGCACAAGCAATGAATTCATTGTTTGTCAATATTATTGAGACAAACAGTGAATAACGGTTCGTCAATCTGATCCCACATGGGGCGCAGCTTTTTTAAATCATTAATTTTTTGAGAGGTACATTAGAATAAAGAAATTACATCGAATAGGCTAATTATCAGGGGCGGAATCAGGAGTTTGCCTTTGGGGGTGCTGAGTTACTACGTATGCTATCTACACACTGGAGTTCGGGGGCAGCGCCCCCGAGGTGATTTTTTTGGTTCTATTTATACATGGGTATACTTTTTTTCTTTTCCCCTATCAGTAAGACTACAAAATTACTATGTCAGGTTATTTTGTACTGTTTGAGAGTTGTTGGGGAGGTGGTGCGGGGTTTGAGTTTATCATAATGAGTGGTCTAATTGTATAGAGTAATGTTATTCTACTCAAATCTTTGTATCTCAAATGATTCTCAAACACATATGGTTGAAATTTAGAATTGAAAGAAAGCAATAAAATGATATAAGGTAACTAAGGGGTAGCATATATTTTTGTTTGGGGGTGCCAACAGACAACAAATATGAGGAATAACACACATACATGTATAGTAGTAAGAACATTTTACCACATGTGAGGGGTGCAATGGCACCCCCCACCAACAACACAGTTCCGCCCCTGCTAATTATTATACAATTTTCAAGAAGATTTTGTATGTTAATTATTTCATAAGTATACACTATCAAATAGTTAGGTTTGGTATTTTCTTGTAACCATTGTGGAAAAAGTTTGTAGTGCCAAATTGTACTGCTGTCTTAAAACTAATTACCAAAAACAACAATATATATTTGCAATACCAACGGTTTCCATAGCAGTTACAAGAATAATACAGAAGTAACTATTGTGTTTGTGTGTGGATATACTGATAGGAAAAGATCAGGCTCTGGTATTAACAATAGTGTTTACATCCTATGTACATTGGAGCACCTCCTTATTGGTGCCTTTTTACAATATCTCTTTTATGCCAAAAAAATAGTTTTAAGACATTAACTTGAAAAGAAAATAAAGCATTTAAGGAAATGAACCAGTAAAACCATTCAATTAATACACAAGCTGCGTATGATCCGTAGATTTTAACAAATGAATAGTAAATAGAACTAGTAATGAAGAAATTATAAGTACCAATTCACAATATTTATTTATCGTATATTAAGCAATCCAAGACATGCAAAAGCAATCTAAACATAGAGCTTGACATTTCAGGTACCATATATTTGTATATTCCCTTTGGTTGAAACCGGCACAACACTTTCACCTATGGAAGTGCTCGTTGTTGAGATTGGGGATGTCTGCATGATGCTGATCACATATGCATATACAGTCAGACTCTAGTCCGCATTGGGTAAGTGCACTGGGCGAGCGCACTAGGCTTAAAAAGTCATATTGGGTGGGTCACCCCATACACGCGCGGGTTGGCGGGGCGGGTTCCTGGCTTTTTAAGCCTAGCTCACCCAGTGCGTACTAGAGCTTGATTGTATGCATATATACATATATAAATATATCTATAATATATATAAATGTACCAATGCCCATAAGTGTTTTACACTTTTATCAATCGGTGCACTTTCACGTAAGTGATTTTTTTTAGAGTTTTAATAAATTTGATATACCACTTTTCTTTTTGGTCCGTCCATAAGAGTCCTATTATTGTTTTTCCACAATGATTATCTTTTGTATATATCTATGTTTCAACCAAAACAATGTCCACCGTGACAAGAGTTCACGAATATTATGATTCACAATTTAGAGTCCACCGTGACATGTACTCTTGGAGTCATTATCATGAAAGAAGGCAATTGTAGCTTTAAAGTTGTCACGCGGTAGGACTCACTATCATGAAAGAATGTGTATTATGAGTCCAGTATTATTATTATTATTATTATTATTATTATTATTATTATTATTATTATTATTTTGGATGTAATGAATCCATATAAAATAAAATTTCTCATAACCGGATGCTTTGCATATTTTGAATACCAAATTGGTTAACAATTGTGTACCAAATGTGGTACACATGTAAATTCATTTGGGAACCAATAAATATTTGGAAAGCATAACATTTTTTTTTAACTCTCTCCAATTAATTTTATATGTCCGTTTTGAGAAATCCAAAATTTTAAAGTGAATGATTGAAGCCTACATGGCATAAATAAGGTTCTATTTCACTATTACCTTGCTTGCTTAAGAAAAGAGTAGTGCTATGCTTCTCAAATTTTCATCCTATTCCTAAATGATGTGGCAGTGGGGCTTGGTAAACAACTTTCAATCAAAAATCAACTGGTCCCACTGTATTAGACCTGGCCCCACTGCCACATCATTTGGGAAGCACTTCTAAAATAGAAATTTGGAAAGCATAGCATTACTCTTTAAGAAAATAGTATGGTGTGCTAACTCATTAAGTCAATATCAATAAGGGTAGCTTTAAAAAGTAACTAAAAATTGATAATTCAATACTCGAGGTGAATAATAGTTTTGGGATGGTCAAAAATAGAAAGAGAGACACATGAAATAGGACAAAGGGAGCAATGAGTTTATGCCAATGCAGTTTTACTAATATACATTACTTCTGTGAGTAGGTCTTTATTACTTTTTTTTTTTAATTTAATTTAATTTTATATTATGGCACTTGTGTACAATAGTCGTATTGTACCAAATATGAGTTCATACTAAATGCAGACTGTTTTACAAAATTGGTCTTCCGAAATCTAATATTTGGTTGATACTAAATGTAGAGTTTAACAAAATTGGTATTCTGAAAGTCAATTTTCATTCAAGAGTTAACACAAATGGTATTACCTTCACAAGGAGATTTATTTATACATAGTGTAATGCTATGCTTCCCAAATTTGAATCGCAAATTGGTTTCTCAAATGCTTTAGTTGTACCACATGTAGTGGCATATGGTACCACCTTGGTGTGCACCGATCCCCATAAGTGTTTTACACTTTTATCATTGGTTGCATTTTTCTAAGAGTGTTAATAAGCTTAGTGTGTCTACTTTTTTTTTTTTGTATGTTCTTTGGTTTGCTATCACGTACTAATACTACAATTTCTTTCCCCCACATAATGGCCGATATAATGAAGAATATTACTTAATACTATCACAGTAAGCACATTGCGCACCACAATCAAAGACTACTATGATATGTGTTAATTGTTTGAAATAACGTATTCCATCCGTCAAAGTTCTTTATTCCATAATGGTATTTCCCAATTTAAGATCCTTATTCAAAACATCAAACTAATTAACATGCCAACTGCTCTATATGTCAAATCTAGAGCACCTAGGATGCAAAAACCAAGTAATCATTTACATTAGTTTACTGCTAAGAAAAAAAAATAGTTTATAATGTAATGAATTACAAAGATAATATGTTATTTTTGGTTTTAAATATTTATAAACTACATGTGTAAGTCAATTTATTTGACAACAAATAAAAAAAATTCTAATTAATGAAAGTTTATGTATATAAATTTAAAAATTAGAAAAAAAAAATTATAAAAGATATATAACGAAATAAAGATTCTAAAACCTAATTACATATAGTTTACCCATATTCTGCTGGAATTCATAACTACAACTGCTGTATTTAGAAAACAATGCCTCATCTTCTATGATTCGCATTATGTTTATTTATAGTCAATAACAACTCTTTGGAGTTTCTTTTAATTTTTAAAGATAATGGAATGTATTATAAATAATGCAATTGTTCGTTCAATTTCTGTTGTGATACTTAAATTTCTAAAATTGCAAAGCATAAACAAAACAGTGAAACAAAGTTTCACATTATAAAAAGAGGTAGCAGTATTATCCAATCGAGTATGAACAATAATATGTTCGATTTATCCTTACTTTCGTATTTAGTTTATGTGAGTCCTTTATCGAGCACGCAATCACCTCACCAAGCTAATATAACGAGATGATATATACTGAAAACGTAATAACATTAATATTTCATCATTGAATTAACAAATAAAATTATATTCATAATGGTTTCCTCCATCTTCTCGCCACTTTACTATTTTACATTTTTTTGTACTCAGATTTAATGGCTCTTTTCAAATAACAATAGTCATACTTCATAGCAATTTATTGAAGGGTAAATTATATAGACACCCCCTTATATATTGCCCTTTCTCACTAACATCGCTTAAACTAAAATCCAATAAACAGACCCTTTCAAACTATTAGTTTTCCTTGCACATTGACCCCCTCAAATACCCCCTTACAAATAGTTGAGGGGGTCAGATTGTTTAGTTTTTTAGTTTATGGGGTATTAGTGAAAAAGTGCAATACATGATGGGTGTCTATATAATTTACCCTTTATTGAATTACATTCTATATGTCATTTGAACAACCATTCGTTTCATTCTGCATTTTCATGATTTCTACCTTTTACAACTTTCTTTGAGAGTTAGTATTTCAAAGTTTTGTCAATCTTAATGGTATGTTATATGTGTCTTAAGTTTTTATTTTGCTTATCTTTCTTTGAGAGTTAATTAGTATTTCAAAGTTTCGTCAATCTTAATGGTATGGTATGTGTGTCTTAACTCTTAAGTTTTTATTTTGCTTATGATTGGATCCATGTCTTAATTTGTTTCATTAATTTTTTTTTTAATTTGTGTAAGTGATTTATACTTTACTTCTTATCCACAGTTTTATTAATGGGAATAGAATAATAAAAATCATATCGAAATTAGTGGTTTTACTTGTGCATCATCTACATGCAAGGCATGTGCTTATAATTGTACTTTTTCGAATTGGTTTCAGAATTTTCATTCCAACTTGCACCCATATGAACCACACAATTAGCAAGAACGAAACATAGTCAAAACTGTGAGAATAGTTTTTTATTTATTTAAATTAAGACATAAATTATTGCAAACAATTATGAAAGTGTTTTGAGTAATTCATTTCAACACTTAAGTTATTTTATCATCTAAACAATTATTATTAGACATCTGATGTGATTCTCCTATATTATTAATACTTCTCAAAAAGTTGTTAAGAACGAGTCCAGTGTTTAGCCAATTTGATCCTTCAATTTGTTCATATATACCCTCTTCTGCATCAACCACGTGCAAAGCACGTGCTCTAAAACTAGTATATATATATATATATGTACACACACATATTATAAATTTTGAGTGGTATTATAGACAGTAATGGATAAAAGCATGGGTAAACTTGAAATTAGGGCCAAAAGTGACAATCATGGATTGTATTATTGGTGGAACATGGAGGCGACGCTAACGAGTTGCTTGAGATAGTTGATAAGTTGAAGGTCAACATAAACATGACTTGCGAGTACATGCTGTTGGCACATAAATTCAACCCAAAGTCAAGCCCAATCCAAAGAAAGACAAAGGCCTATTTAACCGAATTGGCCAAATGAAATCTGAAGGGCCAAAATAACCAACGTCTGTTCTGCAAGGGAGTAAAAAGTTGGTTTAACTCAAGTGCCAATCGACATACGTCAAGTGAAATCCAAGTATCTTCACAAACAATTAAGATGCCAATTCGAAATTCAAAATGAAGATGACATACCGTCATCTCGAATTTCAAATGGGGATAACATAGAGTCATCTCCTCAACTCCAAAACCGGATTTTGAGGTGAAGATGATAGATATGGATAGACAAGGATAAGACTTATCATTCCAAATGTCCTCTATAAAGAGAGGACCCAAATACCAAAAACAGGGGGCAGAGATATAGAGACTTGAAGAGAGGTCAGAAATCAAAGAAAAAGATAAGACTGCATTTCTCATAAAATACTTCGAGGAAAGGCTTCAAGAGAAATACTTCTTGGGAAGAGATCGAGAATAGACGTCTTAAAGCGTCTGCCTCAGTTATGCCACAGAGTTCATCATGTAAAGGGTTCCAAGCCCTCTAATCAAATGTACTTTGAAACCAGGTAAAGGGTATTAAAACCCAATTACTATAAATAAAATGCGTCCTTTTTGCCATCTATCATTTTCCTTTCAATTTATATTGTTTTGCTTTTCTCTTCTTTTATTGTTAATCAGAAGTAAAAATAATTAACAATCTGCCGAACAGGAACACCACAACTCAAACAATCAACACTGCCCTATACCAGCAATTGGTAATTAATGCACACTGATGTTAGAAACCCTACAAACTTTTAAAACACATCTCAGTGGGGTAATGAAAATATGTGTCAACACGTGCACTCAAAGCCAATGAGGAAAAGCTCATAATAACCAAGCTTCACCGCTAACATGTATGAAGTCCTATCTATCTGAGAAAATTTTGGCTAGTTTCCTCTATGGGGTCTGATCTATTCAAAATAACGCGGGGATTTGCCATGGAAACATTTTATAACATGTACTATGTAAATTAGGGTTAGGCATTGAGAAGGAAGATGAGAGAAGAGGAGAAATCTCGGAAACAATTGTATTAGGGTGACTAATTATTCCACTCACTAATGTCTGCATATATGCATATGAGTACAGCGAAAGGACCAAAATACCCTTAAATAAACTCTAAGGGTATGTTTGATAACCTAATTAAGTGCTGAAAATGAAAAGATTCAGCACTTATTCTTTTTCAGTGCGTTTGATAACATACCACTTAATTGAAAAAGCAGCCAAAAAACTACTGAAAACTTTAAGTGAAAAATTTCTACTGAAAATAGTCACTGAATGCATTCTATTTCAGTAGTTGAAGCACTGTTTTTAGTATTATAAATTCAATCGCTTAAAATTTTCAGTACTTAAAATTCAGCACTTAATTTTCAGTTTTATCAAACGCACCCTAACACTTCCTCCTCCCCCCCCCCCCCCCCCCTCCCCCCCGGCAAGCAAGCATGCCCAGCTTGGAAGACAAGAACTTAAAAGAAGCCCGAGTTAATAGCTTCGTGAGAATATCACCAAGCTGATTGTCGGAGGACATAAGAGGTGACAATCCATTTCTTGACCAACAAATCCCAAATGAACTGTCAATCAACCTCCATATGTTTGGTGTGCTCGTGAAAGTTGGGATTATTAGCAATAAAAAGAGCGGCTCTATTGTCACAAAAACATTTCCATCGGAGTAGACATAGCAACACAAATATCTCGTAGGAGGGAACGAGCCCATAGCTCAAACCAGTATGAGCCATAGCTCTATACCCAGCTTCGGCACTAGAACTTGTGACAACATTATGCTTTTTACTGCGCCACGTAACCAAATTGCCACCAGCAAAGGTACAGTAACCAGAAGCGGACCGTCTATCGTAGCGCCAACCCTCGCAGACAGAAAGGCAGAGCGCTGAAAGAATCTATTGTCCAAGAGCACTCTTCAAATAATGCAAAATACGACAAACCGCACCTAAAGACATGGGGCATGCATGTACTAACTACACCTACAGCATAAGTAATATCCCGTAGGGTGATAGTAAGATAAATCAATTTCCCACCCAGTCTTCAGTATTGACCAACACCAGCAAACAAGTCTCCCTGCTCACCATCAAGCTTAATAGTAGAATCCATAGGAGTGTCGGCCACCGAGATCCCAAGAGACTCATCTTAGATAGAAGATCAAACACATACTTCCTTTGAGATAGAGATATACCATGACTAAAGCGAGCAACTTCGATCCCGAAAAAGTAGCGAAGAGAACCAAGATCTTTAGTACGGAAGTGTTGGCCAAGATGGCGTTTCAAGTCCGCAATACCGGTAGAATCACTCCCAAAGATCATAATATCACCAACATACACAATCAAGACAATTGTACCCACGACAGAGTATCAAACAAAGACAAAGTGATCAGAATTAGAACATCAAAATCCATATGCAAGTACTGGAGCACTAAAGCGATTGGGGGGGGGGGGGGGGGGGGGGGGGGGGGGGGGGGGTTGATTTAACCATATAGAGCTTTGCACAAACAACAAGATGCTCACTCCCAACTGTAGTATAGCCAAGGGTTGATCCATGTCTCCATGAAAGAATGCATTCTTAATATCCAACTGATATAACGGCCCAGAACGAGTGACAACAGCAGAAAGTATAATCCTAACAAAATTAAGATAGTCCACTAGTGAAAATGCCTCACAAAATAATCGATGCCATATGTTTGCGTGTAACCTTTAGCAACTAGGCATGCCTTGAGGTGTTCAACAGAGCCATCGGGAAGATACTTAATAGTATAAACTCAACGACAGCCAATAGTTTGTTTTCCAAGAGGAAAAAGTGTAAGTTCCCACGTCTGATTCTTTTGAAGAGCACTTCATTTCTTCATCCACAACATTTTTCCAACCGGAGAAAGACAAAGCCTGCTTATAAGAAGTGGAATAGAAACAAAAACCGGTGTTCAACATGCAAACGATTGCAAACAAGGTGAAGTACGTGCTGAAGAAACTTTGGATCCAACCCAAAAGCTTAAGCTATTAAGTGGAGAGATTCAACATGTATATTTAGTCATAGCCAACCCCATATTTATTCAATGTGGGACGTATTATCTAACACGTGCATAGGACACAAAATTAGCAATAGGATGTTGAGTGCAAGTACGTTTTACCTCGTCATAAAGCAATAGGAAAATCATCAGTGGTAGGAGCAAAACCCTCAGACGATGAAGATGTGGTAGCGGGGCTATAAGGAACAAGACGCATACCTCCGAATCGATGATAAAATTACACAGGAGTAGAAATAGACTCCCCCTCACGACAAGATATAAGATCTAGTGACAACACCTGACCAGAAGATGGAAAAATTGAAAGTGGACTCAAAGAAAGTAACATTCGCACTCACAAAGTAGCAGCGAGACTTGGGGTTGTAAGAGCATCTGCAGTGGGTACAACAAGCTTAAGCAAAACTTAGCTTAAGTTTGTTGTACAAGATAAGTGCGCTTGAAATGATGTAGCTCTCAAACGGCACTCCCAAAGCCGTTTGAGACGAAACGGCCGCGTTTTATATGGAATGCAACCTTTACACACACACACACACACAAAATATATATATATATATATTTGCCCCAATCGGCACACACTGTGCCGTTTGGGAGTGGACGGCACAATGTGTGCCGTGTGGAGCTTGGGATGGCTTTGTGTGTGCCACTTAGGATTGAGACGGCTTTGTGTGTGCCGTTTGGGCTATCACGGCACAGTGTATGTTGTATGCCTTGTACAATAGTGAAACTTAAGCGAACAACAAACTTAGGTTTCACTAAGTTTCTTCCCCTAAGTTTAATGTTCAGCCTACACCATTGCAAGTGTACAATGCAAAGTTTCCTTAAGTTTGTTGTATCAAACAACCCACTACAGATGCTCTAACAATGATACCCTTTTTGAGTGTGAGAATACCCAAGATAAATGCATTTGAGAGCATGAGGAGAGAGTTTGACTCGACCGAGGCGCAACCCGAAACAGTGAGAGTCTAGTACACAAAAGACAGAATGTTATCAAGAATGACAGAAGGCATTCTAGTAATGAGATGACATGCATCGAGAACTACATCATACCAAAAATGTTCTGATACCTGCATATTAAACAACAAGGTACGAGTAATATCCAATAAATGACGATGCTTCCTTTCGCCCACACCATTTTGATGAGAGGTGTGCACACAATTAGTTTGATGAATAATACACCGATCAGCATAATGAGCATCAATGGCAACCTGTGTGTATTCTAATACATTATCCCAACAAAGGTTTTAATCCATTTACCAAACTGAACAAAGATTTCATTATACAATCTAGAAACAAAATTAGCCTAATAGGTAACTCCGATCGTTCCTTCATTAAAAACAACCATGTAATGCGAGAATAATCATCCACAAAGTTAATAAAATATTTTATAGTCCAAGGGAGTTCCCCTTATTTCTTGGGGTGAATGCACTAGGACTATAGCCTTTTTGCACAACAAACTTTCGACTTCGGCAATTTCCAACAAGACGGTCTATGATATGTTGCACTAGAAGCTACCAGATGTTCAACTGCGCCTATTTGGTTGTGTCTGTTATGTTCACCTGCCTGAACCATCCAAAGGGAAGTTGGACAAGAAGACAATCAAAGCATGTTCATTGGATCTTCCACTGCTAGAAAAACGAGAAGGTCCCCATCAATCTGTGTGAAAAATGACAAAAGACTCAAACTGACGACTAGAACTATTATTCAAAAAGGAACTACGATAATGCTTGCCCAACTAACACGCCTCACAATTCTAACTAGACACTTGGCCTAAATCAGTAATGGCCAACTTGAGTTTAGAACAGGATGGATGACTCAAGCGAAAATATTACTGAAGAGGCAAAACAGTAGCACTCAAAGCAAGAGACGAAGGAACGGTAGAACCACCAAGATCCAGTTAGTATATGCCATCCTTCTCATGCCCCGAATTGATCATCTCTTCGTCTTAAGGTCCTCAAAACACAAGAACTAGGAGAAAATGTCACAGAACAATTTAAGGCTTTAGTTAGTTGACTAACATAAAGCAAGTTGAAAAGGAAATTAGGGACATAAAGGCTAGAAGATAAAGGTAAACAAGGAGTGGGATGAAGAAAACCTCGCCCAAGTACTGACCGAGAAGACGCATCAACTAGAACAACATTGTGTTGAATAGCGCTTAAATTAGAAAAAATAGATGATATACCAGACATTGTGAGCTAGTGCCAAAGTTAATGACCCACGATGACGGCGAATGATCCACACATGCAACATTACTTGAATCAACTAATGTGGCAATGGAGGAGGAATGAAGACCAGAAGGAAGAGTCGTACGCAAAATTTGAAAGAGTTCACCAAGTTATGTCGTGAGTGCATCATGAGAACCAGAACCACGGGCAACAGAACCAATGAAGGGGAATACATAGTAGCTGTACAGGGCTATCGACAACCTAATGTGCATAATTTGGCATATACCGTACTTCACCGAACAATAGGGTTTTTATGGTTAGTGCCACCGCAATGATCACATTTTCTATCACCACGTCCACTAGCACGACCACCTCGGCGAGAACCACCACGACAACCATGTCCTCCACGACCACCAAGGGAAGCACGAGAACCACACCCACGACCACTACCGCTCGAAACTAAAGCAGAAGACTCTGACGAGGAGGCATTTGGGACAGCCGAACAGGCATAGTGGAGCATTGCCCACAAAGAGGAGCGAAGCAATCGAGAGTATGCATTAGCAAATATAGGAAAAGTAGCAACTAGCAAGTATCTGATCCTTGAATCCATGAAGATTATAGTCAAGACCGGATAACAGAGAAGCAATCATAAAATCCTCCCAATTGACTTTTTTGTTGCCCCATATCAGTAGTAAATGGTTATATGCCAATAATTCATCCCATAAATTTAAAAGAGTCCCAGACTAGAGGAAAATATCTGCTCATACTACTCGAAAACCCGAGAGACAATTCATTGTTGCGAAAATGACTCAGCAATAAAGTCCCAAATCTTCTTAAAAGAATCACAAAACTCCATGGTGGTAGCAACTTCTTGTTCCATACTACGCCAGAGCCAACCCATAACAACGGAATCCTCATATACCCATTCCTCATAATTCGCGTCTGTCTTAGCAGGAGGTTATCAGTCACATACTTTAACTTGAGTTTTCCTAGTAAAAACACCTTCATAGCATGTGCCCAAGCTAGATAATTCAAGTCATTCAATTTTTTCGAAGTAATAGACGGTGGAATATCATCCTCCTCCTTTACCATTGGTGGTTTACCCTAAGCCATAATAACAACCAAGTAAAACAGAATTACCAAGAAGCAGTCGAACGAAGGAGAACACAACAGAAACAGTAACAACTCGTCCAAACAATGCCTTCAGATCACCCAAAATGTTCAACCACAGAAAAGTCAAGAAAAGGCTGGGAGCCATTAGTCGAACCAAAAATAGAAGGAAAAAAAAAATTAATAATTAAAAAAGAGGGGCCAACACTGTTTTCCCAAAAAGAACAGAAGACAAACAAAAAAAAAACCAGTAGAAGCAAGAGGCACTTAAGGCGCACAATGAATAGGTGGATCGAATCCCTTGGTGGTCGATCCAAGCATCAAAAAAGCTTTAGCAGAGCAGATCGAAAAAACATAGGTTTGAAATTCCACAATTATTCAAAAAATGATAAGTCCATACAAACGACTTCTAATCGCACAACAAAAATCAACACAATAACCAGCATCACATGGCGAGTCGAACCATGTGTTTCCCATCGAGAAACGATGATATCAGTAGTCGGATACTGACTGACAAGATGTGATGTCAGCAACTTTGTCAATGATTTCTTATTTTATTTTATGGTTTGAGGGTTCTTTGGCCAGAATTGTTTCGCTCGGATACCAAGTTAGATCATGTATCGTGTGTTGAATTATCCCACATCGCCCGAGTAGAGACCCCGTATGTGCTTCTTATAAGCCTGAGTAATCCTCCCCTCACAAGGCGTCTTTTGAGAGTGAGTCAGGACCATTGGTCTTTCTACATGGTATCAGAACTGAGTTGGGCTCCCCCCTTGTTGGGCTTTCCCTGTTGATGTGGTCCAGGGGGTGTGTTGGATTGTCCCACATCGCCCAGGCATAGCCCCCGTCTATGCGTCTTATAAACGTGGGTAATCCTCCCCTCACAAGGCATCTTTTGAGTAGGGGTGTACACAAAACCGAAAAAACCGAACCGACCGATTTTTCAATGTATTGGTTGGTGTTATGAAGTTCACGGTCGGCTTCGATGTGGAGAAAATATAATTTTTGCTATTCGGTCAGTTCACGGTTTTTGATCTGGTGAAACCGACCGAAGTCACCAAATGTTGTGTTTTAGTTATGTTTTTGTACATGCCCATTTTCAATAGGCTATATATTTTTACTTTTTCATGAGCTGCACACTAGATTTTTTCCAAGCTCTGATACACATTTTGTTATTCCCGAAATCACGTTACCCATAAAGGTTAAAAACAAATTTTCTCTCCCTTACTTTTCTCTCTATTTCTCTCTCTCGTACTTTTCCCCAAATCAGATAACCCTAGAATGCTAAAACAACTTTACAGTTTACTCTCTCTCCCTCTCTCCCAAACGGCAACCCGATGCCCTAATACACAACTTTAAATGTAACCACTCTTTCCTACACAACTTCCAAACCTCCAAAATAGTCCTCCAGTCTTTGTCGATCTAGCAATCTCAGACGACCCTTGCGGCGGCCGGCAAGCAGCAGAAAGGGTAGAGCGTAGACGTTGCCGATGTCGTATTGATTCGACCAAGCAAAGAACATTGAGTCTGATTTCAATATCTTCAGATTCTTCACCTCTCTTGAATTTGTTATGATTTTTTTTTCCTTAGGATGATTTATACTAGTCAAATCTAAGAACCCTTGTTTTGTGATGACTCTTGGTGGTCGACCGGAATCGACCACAAAATCGACGTTGAAACCGATTGGAACCGACCATGTATTGGTCAATTTCAGTTTACTAAGTCAGGAAACCGAAAACATCGGTTCGGTTGAAAAAATACATCAAAACCGACCGATTTACAACCCTACTTTTGAGGATGAGAGACAGATTGGGCTCTACCCCTTATTGGGCTTTCCCTGTTGATGTGGTCCAGGGGTGTGTTGAATTGTCCCACGTCGCCCGAGTAGAGACCCCGTATGTGCTTCTTATAAGCCTGGGTAAATTAGGTTAGGTATTGAGAAGGAGGAAGAGAGGAGAAATCTCAGTAACAATTGTATTAGCATAACCTAATTATTCCTCTCACTAATGTCTTTATATATACTGTTAAAACAAATATTGTGCAAGCTTAGGGTTAGAAAATAATCTAACCCTATTATATATTAATCATAAGAAGAAGGAGAAAAATAATTACAATAAGACCCACTAACACACTCCCCCTCAAGCTAGTACAAGTATATCTCTCATGCCCAGCTTGCCTAGAGCAGTATGGAAATGTTGACTTCCTATTCCTTTGGTGAGAACATCCGCAACTTGATCACTACTTTTCACAAAAGGAATGCAGATAACTCCAGTACTAAGCTTTTCCTTGATAAAATGCCGATCAATCTCGACATGCTTGGTTCTATCGTGTTGAACAGGATTATGAGCTATATTGATTGCTACTTTATTATTAGAGTACAGTCTCATGGAATCAACCTATTCAATCCTCAAATCCTTCAACAAAGACTTGACCCAAAGAAGCTCACAAATACCTTGGGCCATTGCCTTGAACTCAGCCTCAGTACTAGATCTTGCAACAACATTCTGCTTCTTGCTTTGCCAGGTAACCAAGTTACCTCCAACAAATGTACAGTACCCGGAGGTAGACCTTCTATCAGTTACAGAACCAGCCCAATCAGCATCTGTATAAGCCTCAACCCTCAGGTGGTCATGCTTAGAAAAAAATAAGCCCTTTCCGGGAGCAGACTTCAAATAGCGAAGAATTCTAAAGACTGCATCTTGGTGTGACACCCGAGGAGAATGCATAAACTGACTAACAACACCAACTGCAAAAGCAATATCAGGGCGAGTATGAGACAAATAAATAAGCTTACCGACAAGTCTCTGATAGCTCCCCCTGTCAGGGCGAGTATGAGACAAATAAATAAGCTTACCGACAAGTCTCTGATAGCTCCCCCTGTCAACCAATTGCCCGTTATTGTCTTCACTAAATTTTTTATTCTGCTCCATAGGTGTATCACAAGCTCTACTACCAAGCATCCCAGTTTCTTTCAACAGGTCCAAGACATTTCCTTTGGGAAATAAAAATCCCCTGTTTGGACCTTTCAAGTTCAATTCCCAAAAAGAACTTCAAGGCTCCCAAGTCTTTTATCTCAAAATCTGTGGCTAACTGGTTTTTCAATTTTTCCATCTCTTCTAAGTCGTCCCCGGTGAGCACAATATCATCAACATAAACAATAAGTGCAGTGGTCTTACCCTGAGTAGAATGTTTGATGAACAATGTATGATCTGCATGGCTCTGTCTAAAACCAAACCGAAGCATAGCCTGAGTGAATCTCTCAAACCAAGCCCTCGGAGACTGTTTAAGACCATATAAAAAAAAATTCAATCTATACACCTTACCCTCTGTCTTGGAATCCTCAAAACCAGGGGGAACATCCATGTAAAACTCCTCTTCCAAGTCACCATATAAGAAGGCATTCTTCACATCAAACTGGTGAAGAGGCCAATCTAGATTTGCTGCAAGGGACAGAAGGATTCTTACTGAATTCATTTTTGCAACTGGAGCAAAGGTCACTTTGTAGTCCACACCATAGGTCTGAGTGTAACCCTTTGCTACCAACCGAGCCTTGTACCTTTCAATGGAACCATCAACCCGGTGCTTTACTGTAAACACCACTTGCACCTCACAGTCCTCTTACCTTTAGGCAACATTGTTAGTTCCCAAGTGCCAGTTTTGTGAAGAGCCTTCATTTCTTCACTCATAGCATGTTTCCACCTGGGATCAGCAAGAGCATCCTGGACATGGTTAGGAACACTGACAAAGGAAATTTTTGATAGGAATGATTTATAAGAGGCAGACAAATGAGAATAAGACACAAAATTGAAGATAGGGTGTTGAGTACTCGATCTAAAACCCTTACGGACAACAATGGGAACGTCTAAATCATTATCTTCTGGAGAGGGTGTATCTGAAGAATTACCTGAATAATTATCACTCAAAGAGGATGGCAGTGGAGGAGGAGAAGCAACAATCTCTGAAGCCTCTCCAGTCGTCCTTTTACTCCATGTCCCCCTCGAATAGACTCTTAACTCTCTCTCCCTCTCAACTCCCTCTCAACTCCCTCTCCTTCAGGCTCCCTCTCATCTCTCTCTATCCCAACTTCCTCGCTCTCTCTTTCAACCCTTTCCTGCTCCACCTCGATCATCATAGGTAACACAGAAGCAACAGGTATCTCTTCACACCGTGTCGCCCCCTGAAGAGATGCCTGAGGGTCAACAAAGTAGGACTGAGACTCGTGAAAAGTGACATCTATCGACACAAACCATTTGTGAGAAGGAGGATGGTAACACTTATAACCCTTCTGTGTAGGGGAATAACCGACAAACACACACTTAATAGACCGAGGGTCTAACTTCCCACGGTTAGGTGAATGGTTATGAGCAAAATAAACACAACCAAAGACACGAGGTGGAATAGAAGCGGAGAGGGAAGGATGAGAAAGAACCTGAAGAGGTATTTGTTTATTTAGGACACGAGTGGGGAACCTATTAATGAGATAAGCAGTTGTAAGGACTGCTTCTCCCCAGTAAGTACGAAGAGCATTAACATGGAAGAGTAAGGAGCGAGCAACATCTAGAAGATGACGATTCTTGCGCTCTGCCACACCGTTTTGTTGTAGAGTGGCAAAGCAAGAAGTTTGGTAAACAATACCGTGAGAAGAAAAATATGCACCTAAACCAGAATCAATATACTCACCACTTTGGTCATAACGCAATATTTTCACTACGGCCCCAAATTGAGTATTGACCATTTTGTGAAAATTTTGGAAAATATCAAATACTTCTCGTTTTTCTTTCATCATATATATCCAAGTAGTACGAGAAAAATCATCAATGAAATAAACAAACCAACGATGACCTCTTAAAGACACAGTACGAGAAGGACCCCACACATCAGTATGAATTAAAGTAAATGAAGCTGTACTTTTATTATCACTAGGAGCATAAGAAGCTCGAAAATGTTTCCAAACTCACAAGCATCACAAGAAAAATTCAAAATACCAGTATGTGTTACTAGAGTAGGAAACATATGTCTAAGTAAAGAAAAAGAAGGATGTCCTAATCTCCTATGCCAAAGGTGTAGGTCTTCAGCTTTATTCTTTATAACTACGGTATGATGAGCCAACTTCTCCCCTTCATCTAGAATGTATAGACCGTGCTCCTCTCTACCACTGTCAATCGTCCTCCTCGTGATAAGATCCTGAAACACACAACGAGAAGGATAAAAGGTTACACTACAGTTCAAATCTCGAGTAATACGACTTAAAGATAAAAAGTTGTGAGAAAAACTGGGAACATGTAACACAGAAGTGAGCGGTAAAGAGGGAGCAACATGAATTAGACCTTTCCAGGAAACAGAGGAGAAGGTACCATCAGCTATTTTAACTTTATCCTGGCCTGAAGAAGACTCGTATTCAGAGAAAAGATTAGATGAAGGGGACATGTGATCAGAAGCCCCAGAATCGATAATCCAGGGAGATGAGACATGAGAAAGGAATGCTCTTAGTGATGTAACAACTTTACCTGACTGGGCAAAGGATGAGGAGGAGCCTGTAGATGTCGGAGTAACACAACGGGCCATCAGATCCCGGAGAGTCTCAAGTTATGAAGCAAACAAGGAGCTGGAGCTGGCATTAGAAGATGGTGTAGGACCACTAGAAACTGGAGCAAAAGGCTTAGAAACCACAGAATGATGTGCACGGGCAGCCTCTGCACGACCACCGAAACGACCTCCACGACCCCTTCCTCGACCTCCACGACTTCCCCGACCACCAGGTGGTTTGCCATGAAGGCTCCAACAGTTGGCCCGAGTATGATGGGGCTTAAAACAGTAGTCACAGATCACAACGGGTCGATCAGAAGAAGGGGGCTGCTGAGACCCATCTCTAGGTGGAACGGAAACCAAGGCAGACCTCTCGGTAAGCACAGAAGGAAGCATAACGGACCGACGGCTCTCTTCATTCTGGACATGAGCAAAGGCCTCCTGAAGGGTAGGAAGAGAATCCATCCCAAGTACCCGACTACGAACTGCATCATAATCAGGATGAAGCCCCTGAAGGAATTTAAAGACCCTTTGCTTCTCTAGTAGTTTCCTATATCCCTCTGCATTAGTAACACACAGAGGCTGATAGGTCTGAAGATGATCAACACGATCCCAACTGGTGGTAAGAAACTAAAAATATTTGGTGACAGTCATGTCACCTTGTTCCGAACGGTCAACGGAACAAAGCAACTCAAACTCCTGTGCGTAGTTCCCCCGTCGAGAGAAAGTAGATGTAACAGTGTCCCAAATCGCCTTAACGATCGTCATGCGATAGAAATTCTCACCAATTTCAGGCACCATCGAATTAATAAGCCATGCCATGATAACGGAGTTCTCAATCTCCCACTTATCATAGCCGGGATCCATAGAAACAAGGGTTGTAACACGCCCATCAAGGTGGCCCATCTCCCCACATTCCTTAAGATACAATTCCACTACCTGTGACCACTTCAGATAATTTTGGCCATCAAAGAGAGTGGGAGTAATCTTGAGGTTGGGATCCAAAGGAGCAACCACTGTGTGGATGGTGGTTGGTGTAGAAGCTTCCGGTTTGCTTAGGTCTCCCATTATGCCGAATAGGATTGGAAAACCCAACGATGTGAAGGAAAACAGAGAAGATGGGAACTCACCAAAAAACTGATAAAATTGATCAAAGGTCCATCAAGGGACCGAACAACACCACAAGAAGAAAAAAGAGATCAAACTCCCATAGCTCTGATACCATGTTAAAACAAATATTGTGCAAGCTTAGGGTTAGAAAATAATCTAACCCTATATATATATATATATATTAATCATAAGAAGAAGGAGAAAAATAATTACAAAGACCCACTAACTAATATTTAATAACACAAGTAACTAAAATAATAAAACCACTACTCTCAACAGATACATGTATATATATATGTGTGTGTATAAGTAGAGCGGAAAGGAACAAAATGCCCTTAAATAAACTCTAATAGAAATTTGGAGTCCACAAGCATGGTGACACCCCCAAGAACATGCACAAAAAGCTTGATCGGTAATCTTAAGCGAGGTTCAAGTCCTTGTATGACTCAGAACTTTGGGTGGATTCATAGGGGAAAAACTTTTCATGGAAGGTGAACTGCCTCCAAAGTTGTCTTTCTTTGCATGAAACTATGTGGGGCAGCTTCTTTGACGATCTAAAACCCATGCCCCAAGGTTACTCATGATTTAGGGGTAAAAAAAAGTCTTTTCTTTGTTTGTTGTCATTTTCATTGTGCACCAGATAGTAGAGGATCTTTTTGACTATCGGACTGGAGGTTGTTCTAGGAGCTGGGTTCAACCATCTTGGAAAGCTATCCTGCTTAGTCTTTTAGGTTGTGCTCCCTATAGAGCTTGTCTGTAGTATACTTTACTTATCAAAAGAAAAAAGCTCTTCTATGACTTGGAAAACATGGCAGAACAACCCAAAATATAAATGACGCCTCGGTTTGGAGGGTCCCAACTGCAAAACCTTAAAGTACTAACCAATAAATTTTGGCAACTAACTTGTAAAGCAGTCTTGTTTTCCTCAAAAACTTAAGACTCGTCATTGTGTTTTTCTAAGTTTTCAAATATTCTCCCTAAAAATTCCAATGCATTGGCTATTCATGTAAAATTTTCTCATACTTGTACCGCAATACTTATACTTATTTTCTCCACTAACTCGATTAAATTAGTCAAGCCATCAATCCTCTCAGATCTTCATGTTGCCACTCTCAGGAGTAGTCATAATTTGATAATAATGTCTGAATCTAATTTCCAATCTATCCTGCAAAAGTTTAAAAATAAAGCAGTGAAAATATTTCCATTTTCAGCAGAGTGTAGTAATGCAAGTATTCAACAGCCTAACCAAGTACAGGCGAAATGACTAAGTGAAGAAAACAGATTTCACAAGATGAATTCAATTCTAAGATAGTAATGCATCAGCCATTAAACTTCAAAGCAGTAAAGTAACAAGACTAGATTCCATCTAGATACTTGACATTTACACACGAGCATTAACATCTTAAGTAAGTGTGCTATCACATGTGACTTGTATAGAGAAGGATACCATACCCCACGTGAACATTCATTGTCTTGAGCATCCTCAAAGAGAGATGAGTAATACACTGGATCATATATAGAGCCTCCTAAAATGTCATCACCATCAGAGGAATGTTTAACTGCATCAGGAGTCACAGGATTTAAAAAACTATTTCTCAAATCCAAATCTGCTTCTCGAGGAACTGAACTGTCGACATATGAGATACCCAATCTGTACATCTGAATCCATAACAACGAGGATGATAACCTCACAAAGAAACCAATAATTTGCATGGAGAAGGTAAGTTTCACTGAAAATATAACAAAGGTTCCATAAATATTGGAAGAAATGTTCCTGCATACACGAATAAAGTTTTTTAGATATGCATAATAACAATCCTCCTTTTATAACTTTGATATGTAAAATTAAGAAACGCAGCGGAAAAAGGGGTGCGCTTGAGTAGATGGGGAAAAACTACAACTTCTATCACAATCACATGTGGTCAAATATTGAACACACCATGCCGCAGATGGTTTTTAGGAAAATGTAGGGATGAAATTAGCTAGACCTCCAAAGTAATAGCTTTGAGGATTTCAGAAATCTAGTAGTTAGATGGCTGGCAAAAATGATTTAAGGTTTTGGAGTTTTTGTTGGATTGTCCCACATCGCTCGGGCATAGCCACCGTCTGTGCTTTTATAAGCAATTAGCATGGGTAATCCTCCCCTCATAAGGCGTCATTTGAGGATGAGTAAGGCCCATTGATCTTTCTACATGGTATTAGAGCCAGGTTGGGCTCTACCCCTATTGGTCTTTCCCTGTTGATGTGGTCCAAGGGGGGTGTTGAATTGTCCCACATCGCCCGGGTAGAGACCTCGTATGTGCTTCTTATAAGCCTAGGCAATCCTCCCCTCACAAGGCGTCTTTTGAGGGAGAGTCAAGCCCTGTAGGGCGTTTTACATGGTATCAGAGCCAGGTTAGGTTAGTGGTTAGTTACTAGGAATTTATAGAGCAAGGGAAATATGGGCAGTTGATGGGCATATGAATGGTAACTCGGAAAAATGCTTGAAGAGTTCTTATGCTGAAGCTTGCAATAGTTTAGCCACATTAATAAATACAATCTCAAATTGCCCTCAGCTCAACTCTTCACCAATAAAATATATGGATAAACATTTATAAGTTGCTAAATATTCTTAGTTCAACTAGAACACAATCTCAAATGTCATGAGCTCAACTCTTCATCAAATAAAAATGCCTGAAGAAGCAGAAAAGTTCTTTATACTTCCCAAGGGTTTAGCCAAATTAATATGTTAGAGTTTGATATACATTTGTTGGGCCCATTCTCCAATATCTCAAGCTTCTCGAGCAACTGGTGCCTTAACGTGGTATCCAAGCCTTGGTTCTTGAGGTCTTAAGAGTATCCATCCTTGTTCTAGTTTACGTGTATATTTCCATTGCATCTCCACGTGCATGACGTGATCGCAAGGGAAGGTGGGTGATAGAGTTTGACATATATTATTGGGCCTATTCTAGATATACACAACTTTATCTCTGCATGCAGAGGGGTTGTTTCTGCGTTCCCGTGACCTCCAAGTCACAATGGAGCAACCTTACTGTTAGAAGATATGGAAGAATGAAATATTTGGAAAGATATGATACGATTTGGTAATATTGTGATATGATTTTATTAGAACAGATTTGGGGGATATTCTAAATATTAGGAAGGATTTTGAATATAAATTTATATTATTGATAACCATAAATGGTTGATGTACAAGCCTTTATATAAAGGCTGTTGATTGTGATAAATGTGACAAGTTAGATTAATACAATTTCTTTCTCTTTAATTATAAAACTCTATATGGTATCAGAGCCATAGGGTTCTGGTGACTTTTCTCAGTCTTCCGCTTCGCCGGCGGGCGGTGGCGACTTGCCGCTCCGCCAGACAAAAAAACCAAAAAACATTGAGCGTTTTTTATTTTCCAGTCCAAAATCTAAGGGTGAGTTTTACACAGAGAAAAAAAGTGGTCTTTCGTCTCTAGAGTGAGAGAGAGGAGTTGGTTCCTCCATTGCTGTTGCTCTAGTAAGAGGAGAGTTTCACACACAAGAAGAAGAAAAAAAAGGGGGACGTCTGAAACCCTAGTCAACCACAAAAGGGCCCAAGAACTTAAAGCTCTGCCTGCCATTTCAGGTGGTCGCGAAGCTCCGACGATGGCCATGATAGGGGGTCGTTGGTCTGGTGCTACCCTGGTGGTGAGGCCACGATTGGAGTCGGCACAGGCTGGTGGTGGCCTGGTGGTCCGGCGTGACCCTGGGCTGTATTTTTTTTAAAAAAAAAAAAAAATTCTTCCATGAGAAGGGAGTGAGATGAAGAGAGAGAACAAGGGAGTGAGAGAAAGATGGTCTCTTCAATGTCCTCATACAAGAAATAAAAATAAAAAATAAAAAGGGAAAGTTGCTGGCACTCCTTTTCTTTTCCTTGTTTTTTTTTAGGCTTTACAAACAAACGTGGGGACACCCAATTCCATCTCAAAATTTTTTTTTTGGTATTTTCAAATGCAGCCCCAAAAATTTCCTATTTTACAAATCAGCCCCATATTTTTTAAATTTATAAATTTGCCCCAAACATTTTCTATTTTTACAAAACACCCCCAGGTTTTTCAGATTTGCCCCACAATTTTCTGGAAATTACAGAATAGCCCTAAATTTTCCAAAAATTTCAGTTTTTTTTTAAAGCCATGTTTGGCTTTGGGCTTAAATGTTTTTTTCTTTAATCTTCCAAACTTCGGTGTTCGTGTTCACTCCCACCTTCAGTTTGAGGGGGAGAATATAAGGAGGTAGGACCGGGTGATGAAACCCCAAGGAGGGGGCCCGCTATATCACACGGGCGATGAGACCGCTACGAGACCACCCGAAGAGGGACCCGCTACACCGCACAGATTGGTGTGTTTGAACACACAGGCTCCCTTCAAACTTGAGAGGGAGTGTTGAAGACAAGACAACTACCTCTATTTCTGTGTCACACGATGGTTGTTTCCGTGGGTACTTCTCACCTTTCTCCATGTGATTTTGGAGCTTTGGATGTTTATATGACGAGATCACCTAAGAGGAGTCGCACATGGACCACCCAAGAAGGGGTTGCATGTGGACGAGAGACTACCTAAGAGGGGCCGCTACAATAGTCTACAAGGTGGAGTTTTAAAGAGGATAGCTCGGTATAAGATTGTCTTCCATATTTGTGTGCAAGTTGGACACTTCAACAAATATCTGTGTGCCAACTTGAGGGGGAGTGTTAGAAAATATGGAAGAATGAAATATTTGGAAAGATATGATATGATTTGGAAATATTGTGATATGATTTTATTAGAACAGATTTGGGGGATATTCTGAATATTAGGAAGGATTTTGAATTTAAATTTATATTATTGATAACCATAAATGGTTGATGTACAAGCCTTTATAAAGGCTGTTGATTGTGATAAATGTGACAAATTAGATTAATACAATTTCTTTCTCTTTAATTATAAAACTCTACACTTACCACCAAGAGAACTTCACAAAATACAAACAAAGAAGGCCAGTAGCACATTGTCCGAGGACTATACTAGATAACATTTTAATCCTGTATACTAGATAACATTTTAATCCTAGTATGCTCCATCTGAATTCCCAATTTGCTCATTTTCTTGTTAATTTTCTGTTCATCATCACAAGCTTTCTTTGATTATACCCAGACCATGGTTGGCCTAACATTCAAATTATATGTATATATATACATATATATATAAAGTTACTTTTCTTTAGTTTTTCGAGTCGTATTGGGAGAACCCAAAACCTACCCTACCCGGTGAAGCGAAAGTTACAAATACAAGGAGTACTTGAATCTACGTCTCTAGATTAATACAAGAGATTTTACACCAAGCATATTCATCATGTTACCATTCTTACTTTAGTAACTCTTCTTCAAGTCCTTAATTTTCAACCTCCTACTCTAGCAGCTTCCAAGTTCCAACTCAAAGCCCAATGGCTAGAAGAGAGAGTATAGACAGCACTGTTAACTAGTACTAGGTGCATAACTGCTACCATTATCGCAATGACAAACAATCGGTAAAATTCTTAAGTATAATTTAAAAGTACATAGAAATAAGGAGAGCCTGAGAGAGAGAGAGAGAGAGAGAGAGAGAGAGAGAGAGAGAGAGAGAGAGAGATATGAAATACCCAACTAAAGACAGGAAAATCAAAAAAGTTAAAAAGTATTGAAAGAACATTTACCCTGCTCAAAAAGTGTTGTGGACATTTTAAGAATAGCACATGGATAACACAATTTGGAAGTTATTTATATTGGGAACTTATATGTGCTAGTCATGAAGCACTGACACACTATTTTGGCCATCGTATCAGTGTCGGCAGCGTGCCCGACACCGACACACCCCCGACACGCTCTGACATGTGTTGGATACTCTAAATATCCTGTTTGACAAAGGACACGCACACGACAGGCGCGGGACATGCTAGTTGCTATATTCTTATATAATGTTTTGAAATATTGGGTTAATCTATAATTTTCCTAAAATTGCTATACATATTGGATGTTTATAAACATTTTTGAAATTGTGATGGGTTTGAAACAAAAATAAAAGAAAGTTTAGGTTTAAAAAAGATAACTGATAAAAAGAAAAATTAAAAAATTAAAAAAAAAAGGTCGTATATACTGAGACCACTTCATTTGCCAAATTCATAACAAAAAAACAGAGAGAGAAGAGTGAGTGAGAGAGAGACCAGTCGCAGCGCCGACGCCGACTGCCGCTGCCCTTGCTGACGCCAATGCCCTACGAACTTCTTACACGAACAGCTAACTTTTCATCTCTGCTTTTTTTTCCAACTTCCTTCTTAGTTGAAACTCTTACACTTGTATGGACCATTATAGTTTATTGGAGCTCAACCCTAAGTAAAACCTTTGGGTTTTATCAATTTAGGGTTTTTAAATACCTATTTAGAGTTTTTGCAATTTAGGGTATATGCAATTAGTAGTTAGCAAATGTGCTCCGAAACTTAGTCGATAAATGTTTTGATGAATGATGATAAACGAAGATGTTCTTGAATTTATTTATTGGCTTTGTTATTATTAATAATGTCATAATATTGTTGTATCTATGTTTTTTTATGCCAATTTTAATTAGACATTGTGAAAAAAAATTATAAAAAAAATCAAGGTGTCCTCCACATAGTCGTTCCCGCTTTATGAGAAATATCGTGTCCACATATTTGCATCGTGTCGGTGCTTCTTAGGCTTAGTTTGGCCCCCATTTTGGTGCTTCTCCTTTTTTTAAAGCACAATATCATGTTAATTCATTTGGTAACTAGTTTATAAGCTTTGCAAATGAACTTCGGGCTTTTTTGGGGAGTGCTTTTAAAAGCTCCAGAATTGAGCTTTTAAAAGCTCAAGGTTGCTTTTTGGTTTCATGATGGTTTTTTGTAAAGTAATGTGTCACTTGTACAAAATTATCAAACAATTTAATAATAAATTTCATAAGTTACTTTTAAAAAGCCACGTGGGGGCCAAACTAAGCCTTAGTGTGCTAGAGACTAACTTTTCTATGCGAAACGGAATCAATACAAATAATAGACAAGGGAGCAAGTTAGATGAGGGCTAGAAGCACAGACACAGGCACGTCGTCACGGATACGATACATGGCACGCCGACACGACTAATCCTAAAAAAAATTGCACGTCGACACCGGATAAAAAGTGTGTGCGACACGTTACCTTCTTCGAAGTGTCCATGCTTCCTAGGATGAGGATGTCTCTCCTAAAAAGAAACGGCACAAAATTTAAAATGGCGATGTTCTACAACGTAAAATGGTGAAGTAGCAATAAAGGTAAGAATGCAAATTAGAGAATGGGGTATTCTTAGAAAAGTCAAAGAGAAAGTAAGGACATAAAAACTCTGACCACTATCAACAACGTAGGAAACAGATCTTGCGTCAACAAGAGGTTTTTGGGATCCAAATATCGAAAATAAGGAAATTTAGTTTGGCGAATGGTGACAAAAACATGAAATATTTTTCACATTGACTTTGGCTAGGAGGAGGAAGAATAAAGTGAAAGCTATTAAGGCTCCATTTGGTTCATGAACTTACAAAATACAAGAAACAGATATGAACTGATAAAGCATTTGCTTTGTAATTGTATAAATGCCAAAAAATGTAGTAGGCACATTGACAATTAAACACGAGTTCTTGATTTTTTTTATTTATTTTTTTTTAATGGAGTAAATTATGTGATTAAAATAAAGTGTGGGATTAAATTTGATATGAGGCTATATTTGGTGGAAAATACTGTTACATAAGAATTAAGATGTATCACCACATTAACATATAACAAAACTAAAGTTAGTGCAACCTAACTAGGTTGATAGCAAAGGGACAAGTGGTTAAGTTTGAGCAAGACACCTAGATTTTGTATTAGCTAAGGTTGACACCTAGCTAACTAAGGTTAAAGCCAGAACTAAAGTTAGTGGGTTACTGTAAGTCATAATAATGACTTAATAAGTGTGTATATGTGCTGGATTATGGTGTTGTCAACTCATGGTGTAACAAAGGAAAGAGCAATAGAGAGAGAGAGAGAGAGAGGGAGGAAGAGGATGAAAAATTCTTAACTTCGCGTCCATTCATTTGGGTTGTGAACTAGCTAAGGCATAATTCTTACCCCATGGCTTTGGAATTAGGTTCACTGCAACGATTTTGAGATTTTAGGCTCAGGCCCAGGCGGAGTCAGCCTTTGCGCCTCACCTTGCCCTAAGCAAAGCCCCTTCAAACAGGCTCCGCCTAGGTGCGCTTTTCTTGCGCCTTTTTATAAAAGCTCAAGGCGCAAAACCTGCGCCTAAGTAAAATTATGAATCAATAACTTAATTATGCATGAAACTGTTGAATATCATTACACAATATTATTGAAGGCTTAATCTCACAACTGTGAGACCTCTTTATTTATAATAACAAGAGAACAAGTAATTACACACAAGTCCCTATACTAATCATAAAATAAATAAAACATTTATAACTAATGAAACTCAACACTCCACCTCAAGCTGGTGCGAAGATATCTCTCATTCCCAGCTTGCTAAGGATAAAGTGAAACGAACGACTTGCTAGACTCTTGGTAAGAACGTCTGCTAGCTGCTCCCCAGACTTGACAAATGGAGTACAAATGCTTCCACAATTTAACTTCTCCTTTATAAAATGTCTGTCAATCTCCACGTGTTTTGTCCTATCATGTTGGACCGGATTATGAGCAATGCTAATGGCTGATTTACTATCACAGTACAGTTTCATAGAGTCCTTTGGCCCAAACCCCAGATCAATCAAAACTATCTGAATCCATAATAATTCACATACTCCTTGTGCCATAGCTCTAAACTCGGCCTCTGCACTGGATCTTGCTACCACTGCTTGCTTCTTGCTTCTCCATGTGACCAAATTACCTCCCACAAATGTGCAATACCCCGTAGTTGATCTCCTATCCATCACTGAACCTGCCCAATCAGCGTCGGTGTAGGCTTCAACAAGTGTATGACCATTCTTGGCAAAGAACAGCCCTTTCCCTGGGGCTGACTTAAGATATTTCATAATTCTAAACACAGCATCAAGATGGAGTTGTCTAGGAGCATGCATAAATTGACTTACCACACTAACAGCGAAAGCGATATCCGGTCTGGTATGAGCCAAATAGATAAGTTTGCCCACTAGTCTCTGGTATCTTCCCTTTTCAACCGGTTCTCCACTGGGATCATCACTGAGCTTCATATTTGGATCCATGGGAGTATCAACTGCTTTACAACCAAGCAAACCTGTCTCCTTTAGGAGATCCAGGACATACTTACGTTGGGATATAAACAGCCCTTCCTTGCAGCGTGCCACTTCTATTCCAAGAAAATATTTCAAATCTCCTAGATCCTTAATTTCAAACTCCTTGGCAAGATAGGTCTTCAACTGTTCCATTTCAACTAAGTCATCGCCTGTGAGAACTATATCGTCTACATAGACTATCAAAGCAATCAATTTCCCTTGTGATGAATGCTTGATAAAGAGAGTATGATCACCTTGGCTTTGTCTGAAACCATATCGTATCATAGCTTGAGAAAATCTATCGAACCAGGCTCTAGGAGATTGCTTGAGGCCATATAAGGATTTCTGGAGGCGACATACCTTACCTTGTGTCTTACTGTCCTCAAACCCGGGAGGAATATCCATATACACTTCTTCTTCCAAGTCACCATGTAGAAATGCATTCTTGACATCAAACTGATGCAAGGCCATTCCAGATTTGCTGCTAGCGACAGAAGGATCCTGATGGAGTTCATTTTTGCAACCGGGGCAAATGTCTCTTGGTAATCAACCCCATATGTCTGAGTAAAGCCCTTAGCAACAAGCCTGGCTTTGTATCTCTCAACAGTCCCATCCGCATTATGTTTCACGGTGAATACCCACTTGCATCCTACCGTCTTTTTACCTCGAGGTAACTCTGCTAATTTCCACGTCCCATTTTTGTGAAGAGCTTTCATCTCTTCAACCATGGCATTCTTCCAATTACGATTAGACAAAGCTTCCTGAACATGGTTAGGGATAGACACAGAACGATTTGGGACACAAATGTCCTATATGATGGAGACAGATGGGAGTATGAAACAAAATTTGAAAGAGGATGTTTAGTACATGCTCTAGTTCCCTTTCGCAGGGCAATAGGCATGTTTAAATCATCATCATCAGATGGATCAATAAGAACAGGTATTGGAGAATTGGCAATAGAAGGAGAGGAAATACCTGAATCATCTTCACTAGAAGGCGATTGAAGCGGGATTGGAGAGATGTGCCTTTTTTCTGCTGCCCCAAAAATTTGTCTCCTCTTATCCTTGGTATACGTTAACAATTCCTTACCTTCTCTCTCTTCCTCTCCTTTTTTCTCTCCTTTTTCTCCCTCTTCCTCACCTTTTTCCTGCTCACTCTTTTCTCCCTCATTCTCTCTTTTTCCTTTTTTTCCTCCCTCTTCCTCGCTAGATATAGGAAAGGGAACAATGAAAGTAGGCTGCTCTGCTTGTTGGTCTATCTCCCCCTGAAGAGGAGAAAGAGAGGACTGAAAGTAGGAAAGTGTTTCATCAAAAGTGACATCCATAGATACATACCACCGACGAGTAGGAGGATGATAACACTTGTACCCTTTCTGAGTTGGAGAATAACCAACAAAGACACATTTGATAGAACGAGGATCTAACTTCCGACGAGAAGGAGAATGATTGTGGACAAAACACACACAACCAAACACTTTAGGAGGAATGGGAAAAATGGAGGATGACTTAGTAAGAAGCTCAATTGGAGATTTCTTACCAAGGACACGAGAAGGAAGACGGTTGATAAGATAGGATGCAGTTAGGACTGCTTCCCCCCAGTAAGACTTGGGAAGATGCATAGAGAAGAGCATAGACCTGGCTGATTCTAACAAATGACGGTTTTTTCTCTCTGCAACACCATTTTGCTGAGGGGTGTTAGTGCAAGAAGTTTGATGGATCATTCCATGTTCAGAAAAATAGTGAGTGAGACCACCAAAGATGTATTCCCCCCCTTTGTCAGACCGAACAACCTTGACAACTGTGCTAAACTGTGTGCATATCGTTTTGTGAAAGGATTTAAAGATGGAAAAAACATCATTCTTATCCTTCATCAAATAAACCCAAGTAGTGCGAGTACAGTCATCAATAAAGGTAACAAACCACTTATAGCCATTTAGAGTGATAATAGGAGAAGGACCCCAAACATCAGTGTGAATAATAGCAAATGGAACAGTACTTTTATTAAAACTAGAATTATAAGTTGCACGATGATGTTTTCCCAACTCACAAGCCTCACAAGAAATGTTGGAAACACTTTTATTACTGACAAGAGAAGGAAATAAAAAACGAAGTAAATAAAACGAAGGGTGGCCTAATCTCTGATGCCATATCCAAGCTTCCCTAGGAATAGTCTCTCTCTGTATATGATGAGCTGCTTGTGGTAAGTTTCCCTGTGTGGCTGCCTCTGGCAGCAGAAAATATAGGCCATTCTCCTCTCTACCACTGCCAATCACCTTCTTCGTGGAGAGATCCTAAAAGACACAATGAGATGGGAAGAAGGTAACACTACAGTTAAAATCATGAGTAATCCTAGCAATGGATAAAAGATTAGTAGAGAAATTAGGAACATGAAGTACTGAAGATAAAGGTAATGAATTAGAAATTTTAATGACACCTTTACCAGAGATGGATGAAAGAGAACCATCTGCAGTTTTAACTTTCTCTTTACCAGAACTTGGGGTATAAGAAGAGAATACAGAGGAAAGACCGGTCATGTGATCGGAAGCTCCGGAGTCAATAATCCATGGTTGACTAGAATCAGCATGTAAGGCATGTGAAAAATTAGCAAAAATACCTGACTGGGCAAAGGAAGTAGAGGCAGATGGAGTGTTCAACTGAGTCATAATACGGCGGAGTGTTTCTATATCGGCACTACTGATGTTTCCCACTGCTGGAGAAGACGATGGATGAGCTGAGGCAAGAGTATCTTTCTCCTCAGACGGAGACAAGTCAGTAGTCAAATGAGCTCGTGGAGGACCACGACCACCATGACGGCCACCACCACGTCCCCTGGGAAAGGAAGGACGCCCATGAAGCTTCCAGCATGTCTCGCGAGTGTGTCCGAGACGATTGCAATGATCACACCAAGGTCTATTATTGTTGGTGTCACGTCCTATATACTGGGGTTCTCTCGGAGGAGTAAAGGCCTTGCCGCCCCGTTGATTAGAGGATACCAAGACTGACCTATCTGTCGATGAAGAGGGCAACATAACAGAGCGGCGACTTTCTTCATCTTGCATAATAGAAAAAGCTTCTCGAAGAGATGGAAGGGGAACAATACCCAAAATACGGCCACGAACTGGATCAAACTCGAGCCTAAGACCGGCTAGAAACTTGAAGATTCTTTCCCCTTCAATGTATTTCTGAAAACCCGCAGCATCAGTTGGATTAGAGGGATGAAATGTGATTAAATGATCAAGTCGCTTCCAAAGAGAGCCTAGAGCGGTGAAATACTGGAGAGTAGTGCGATCCCCTTGAACTTCGTCCTGAATTGCTCTTCGAAGTTCATACACTTGGGCAACATTCCCTTGACGGGAATATGTTTCAGCTAAAGTATCCCAAATATCTTTGGCCGTGCCCATAGATAAGAATGGATCTGCAAGTTCGGGTTCCATAGAATGAACTAGCCAACTCATAACAAGAGAATTATCACCTTCCCACTTGAGATATGTCGGATCATCACGAGTAGGGGCCTTGACTGAACCATCCACATAACCGAATTTATATCTACTACGGAGCCATAAAGTTGCCGACTGGGACCATGAGAGGTAATTAGCACCATTGAACAACGCAGTGGTGATTTTGGAACCCGGATTCTCAGTAACGTACGATTGTCTTTCGTTACCCATAGAAGAACCTGAAGAGGCGGCAATAGATTTCTCGGATATCACATCATCTTTTGACATGATGAAGGATGCAGATGATCAAGGGATGGTGGTCAAGGGAAGCCTAAGATGATCCGATCTAATTAAACAACATAGATCCTCTTACGGATCGAAGACGAACAAACTAGGAGCAAATAATGTTCTCAAAAAATTATTGCGGCTAGGTGTGAATAGTGCTGCGTGAACAGTGCTGCGGTGAACAGTAACTCGATGAACAGTGCTGCGATGAACAGTAACCCGATGAACAGTGCTGCGATGAATAGTGCTGCGATGAACAGTAACTTCGCGATGAACAGTAACTTTGCGATGAAATTCTCGTTGGGTCGGCTAGGGTTAGGGTTAAGGTTAGGGTGGCGGTGGATGGTGGTGATGGTAGGCGGCTGGTGGTGGTGACAGAACCCTAATTTAGGGAGGCTCTGATACCATGTTGAATATCATTACACAATATTATTGAAGGCTTAATCTCACAACTGTGAGACCTCTTTATTTATAATAACAAGAGAACAAGTAATTACACACAAGTCCCTATACTAATCATAAAATAAATAAAACATTTATAACTAATGAAACTCAACAGAAACTAAAGCCCATGTTCAGACCCAACTAACATTAACTTTAGAGTCAACTCATGACCCACCTATTATTAGTTTTGGACCCAGATTTAGACCCATTAGGCCATTACAACTTCCAAAACACAAGGGTCACATTTTTAAAATAGAATAATATTCTTCTTTGTGACCAACACTAACTCTCCCAACTCTCCTCTTGGTTCTCAAATTTAGAGAAGGAAAAGAAAAGAGAAAGGAAAAAGCCTAATTGTACTAATAATCTACATAGGAATTAAATTTGAATGTTGCGATAATTTAATTTTTGATTAGGTCTCCACTATGTTATTCTAAGGTCGACTATTTTGTGAAGTATCATAGAGACAACTTACTAGTTGGCCAATCAAGCGAATTAGTAAAAAATATATATTACTTTGTTGTTTTAGCAATTCATATGGATATGTTAATTTTTGAGGTTTAAAATTTTCTTGAGCATATTTAATATATACATTTTCTTAAAGTACGCCTCACTTCTCTTAGGCTCGTGCTTTTTTCTACGCCTTCCGTCTAGGCTCTGGGAAGCATTTGAGCCTAAGTGCACCTTGTGCCTTTAATAACTATGTTTGGGATAGAGTACATGAGGTAATTGTTATCGAGAAACTTTCTCGTCGCATGAATCATGTAGGAATTTGAGCTCATGCCCAACTTTAGTGTGAATTGAGGGAGGAAGATGGACATTAGCTTAAGCTGCGAATCCTTGCGAGTAAATCTTATTCTTTTGCCTAAAAATTTCCTTTTGAAACACTCCTTTCTTGAATGGAATTCTTCCTAGCATTTTTGTTCATTTGATAATGCTTACATGTACATTTCCAGCTCTTGTTCCTAGTTGCCAATTAGTCATGACACTATGTTACGTTGCTTCTTTCAAAGATCAATATACATGAGATGTCCTTGATTAATAATTGGAAAGTGGCACGTAAGCATGAGGTTTTGACATCCTCAATTGCATCATATTATGTTTTGTACTCTCTTTGTGAACCTAATAGTAGAAAAACAAAATTTGCAAAAGAGAAGGAGAGATGCCCAAAAGAACTACATCTTGTATTAGCTTAATTGAATGAAGACTCACACACCTATACACAGGTGGATATAGAGATAAAACTTCTTAATCTAAACCTAACCAAATCATAACTCTATCCTATAAATCATGGGATTTTTAACCTAATCAAATAGAATAAGAAAAAATAAAATCTTTCCTAATTAATTAGATTTGATTGCATTACAATCGAATCTAAAACATTTCCTATATTCCAACACTCCCTCGCAAGTTGAGGCACAAAAGCTCAATAAAGTGACCAACTTGAACTTGGACTTTTATGATATTATTCAACGTCTAACAACCATAACCAAGAAGCGTGACTATTCCAGTAGAAGCAAAACAACCCATAGAAAAATTGCTCGTGTTGAGAGTTATTTTTTTTCCTAATTTTATTTATTTTATTGTTGAAGGACTCCAATGTAATTATTTAATCTCTTGCTCTTGTTTAATATAAAAGGGGTTTGACAAGTTGTTAACCCTAAGCTTTGCCAAAATAGTAATCAACATGGTATCAGAGCCATCCACAATCAATCCCAAACCCTAACCACCACACTGTTCATCAACACTATTCACGCGACACTATTCACGTGACACTGTTCATCAGTGGGCTGTTTTGATTGGTTCTTTGTTTTCGGCAATTTTTGGTCCCTATATGGAGCACTGATCAGTTCTAACTGATTCGTTAGCACCCTATATAGTGCTCTAATCTCCGATGGTGCGTGTACCTCCATCGTCTTCTCCGTTTCCCCGTGATTTCTGTGGGTTCTTTCTTCGCGTTCAGGAACTACGACAGAGACAGATCCACTAAAATCGTCATCTGGAAGTTCGAAAACACTTCAGAGTGATAACACTATTATTGCTGCATTGGACAACCCCCAAATTATCTAACTTGGTCACAGTCGATGGCTCTTTACTTGCGGGGCCGAGGGAAGATGGGACACATTGATGGACATATTCTAGTACTCACCATGACCGAAGCCATCTATGACAAATGGGAAATTGAAAATTCCCTTATCATGGCCTGGCTAATTAATTCGATGTTTCTTGAGATCGGGGAAAGTTTTTACTGGATGAAAACCGCTCGTGATATTTGGGACACCGTTGCCTTTACCTTCTCTAGGAAGGGGAACTATGCTCAAAAGTTTGAGTTGACACGTTCAATTGACAGTTCCGAGTAGGGTGATCTGATTGTTACCCAATACTTCACATTTTTCTCTACGATTTGGGATAGGGTGGATCATCTACAGGATTATCAGCCAGTCAGTCCCACTGATTCTGCAGGGTACCGGAAGCTCCTTGAGAAGCAAAGGGTCTTCAAATTTCTTCAGGGACTTCACCTAGATTATGATGTTTCCCGTAGTTGGGTACTAGGAATGGACAGCCTTCCCACCCTTCAGGAAGCCTTTGCTTATGTACAAAATGAGGAGAGCCGCTGTTCAGTTATGCTTTCTCCCGCCTCCACCAAGAAATCTGCCTTACTTTATGTCCACCAAAGGAGGGGACCAAGCAGTTTGGAACTTATTCTAAACAACCTAAGTTATTCTGTGATTATTATAATAGACCTCATAATACTATAGAGACCTGCTGGAGGCTCCATGGCCGTCCTCCAGGCGGTCGTGGAGGTCGCCTTAGATATTCTGGTGGAGGTCATTCAGGTGGTCATGAGGGAATGCATGTGCTCACCATATTGTTGTTACAGCGCATGTTCCTGTTAATGCGAATTCCACTTCTGATGCGGGTTCCTTGTCGGCTACTGAGCTTGAGACCCTTCGGCAACTGATAGCCCGTTGTGCTTCGCATGCACTGCAAGTGCCTCATTATCCTTTGCCCAATCAGGGAATTTAGTCACATCTGCAATAACTTTACTTTATCATTCCTCATTCCCTTGGATTATCAATTCTGGTGCCTCAAATCATATGTCACCTTATGTCACCTTCCTCAGACCTTTTCTCTGATTATAAGCCTTATTCAGGCCAGGACAAAGTTAGAAGTACATTCTCCTCTGTCTCAGGGAAAGGTCTCATTCATGTTACTCCTTCTCTACCCTTAACTTCAGTGTTGCATGTTCCTAGTTTTTCTCACAATCTTTTATCTCTGAGTCACATTACTTGTGACTAAATTGCAGTGAAAGATTTTATCCTCCTTATTGTGTCTTCTAGGATCTTATCACAAAGAGGACGATTGGCAATGGTAGAAAGGAGCATGGCCTTTACATTTTGGATAAAGGGGAGAAGTTGGCTCATCATACAGTAGTTTCGAAGAATAAAACTGAAGACTTAGAACTTTGGCATAGGAGATTAGGACACCCATCTCTTATTTCAAACAATGGCATTTCTAATACTTCTTGTGATGCTTGTGAACTTGGGAAACATTTTAGAGCTTCTTTTGCTCCTCGTAGTAATAAAAGTTATGTTCCTTTTGCATTGACTCATACTGATTTTTGGGTCCTTCTTGTGTCTTTGAAAGGTCATCGGTGGTTTGTTTCTTTTATTGATGATTGCTCCCGTACCACTTGGTTATACATGATGAAAGAAAAACGTGAAGTGTTTTTTATTTTCCAAGACTTCCATAGAACGGTGTGTACCCAATTTAGGGCGATTGTGAAAATCTTACGGCCTGATAATGGGAGTGTGATTATATTGACACCAGGTTAGGTGCGTATTTTTCTTCCCAAGGAATTATTCACCAAACTTCTTACACTGATACTCCTTAACAGAATGGAATTGCAGAACGCAAGAATCGTCATCTTTTAGATGTTGCTCACTCCTTGCTTTTTCATGTTAATGTTCCTCATACCTATTGGGGTGAAGCAGTCTTAACAGCTACTTATCTCATCAATCGTCTTCCCACTTGTGTGTTGAATAAGAAAACCCCACTTGAGGTCCTTTCTCATCCTTCCATCTCCTCTTCTATTCCTCCTCGTGTCTTTGGTTGTATCCTCATGCACCTAATCGTGGGAAGTTGGATCCCCGTTCCATTAAGTTTGTGTTTGTCGGTTACTCTCCTACACAAAAGGATTATAAGTGTTATCATCCTCCATCTTAAAAATGGTTTGTCTATGGATGTGACCTTTCGCGAGTTAGAGTCCTACTTTTTTATCCTCAGCCATCTCCTCGGGGAGAGCAGAGGTGTGAAGAGATACCTGTGTTACTTATGATGATTGAGGTGGAGACAGGGAGAGTGGAGGAGAGGGAAAGAGTTGAAAAAGAGAGAGTTGAGGAGAGGGAGCTTGAAATACCTTAAAAGAAAGAGTTGAGGAGAGGGAGCTTGAAATACTTGAAAAATAGAGAGTTGAGGCAGAAGGAGAATGAATTGTTGGTCTATTCCAGGGGAACTTGGAGTAAAAGGAAGACTAGAGAGACTCCAGACAACCTCTTCCCTCCCACTGCCATTCTCTCTAAGTGATGAAGATTCAGGTATTTCTGATACACCTCCTTCTCTTGAACATAATGATTTAGATGTTCTCATTGATGTTCGTAAGGGTGTTAGGTCTTGTACTCAACATCCTATATCGAATTTTGAGTCTTCTTCGCAGTTGTCTCCTTCTTGCTGAGTGGAAACATGCCATAATTGAAGAGATGAAAGCTCTTCATAAGAGTGGCACTTGGGAGTTGACAACGTTACCTAAAGGGAAACAGACAATGGGGTGCAAGTGGGTGTTCACTGTGAAGCATAGGGCTGACGGATCCATTGAGAGGTATAAAGCTCGGTTAGTGGCAAAGGGGTTCACTCAGACTTATGGTGTGAACTATGAGGAGACCTTTGCACCAGTTGCAAAAATGAACTCAGTCAGAATTCTCCTTTCTCTTGCAGCAAATCTGGATTGGCCTCTTCACCAGTTTGATGTGAAGAATGCTTTTCTACATGGTGTTTTGGAAGAGGAAGTTTACATGGATGTTCCTCCGGGTTTTGAGGACTCCAAGACGGAGGGGAAGGTGTGTAGACTGAAGAAATCGTTATATGGTCTTAAACAGTCCACAAAGGGGCAAGGGAGATGGCAGCGAAGCCCATGAGCTGTGCAGGAAAGAGTGAGGATGTGGAGGAAGCCATGGAGGGCAAGCCGCAGATGGCAATGGCCAGGGAGGATGCTAGAATATGGAGAAAGGTCGGGAGTGGCTGGCCGATGGTTACGTTAGCCAAAAAGAGGCTTGCCGATGATGATGTTGGACAGAAGGTCGCAGGTGTGCAACGATGGTGATGGGCACAGGTGATGGTGGCTCTGATACCAAGTAGAAAAAACAGAATTTGTAGGGAAAAGGAAAAAGAAAGAGAAGGAGAGATGCCCAAAAGGACTACATCTTGTATTAGCTTAATAGAATTATGAATTACAAGACTCATATACCTATATATAGGGTGGAGGTAGAGATAAAACTTCCTAATCTAAGCCTAACCAAATCATAACTCTATCTCATAAATCATGGGATTTATAACCTAATCGAAAAGAATAAGATACAATAAAATCTTTCCTAATTAATTAGATTTGATTGGATTGCAATCAAATCTTGAACATTTCCTGTATTCCAATACTAATTCGTAACCGAAATGTGCTACTTTGAATTTGTTTGAGAAATGCTCACGTGCAACAACCACATGTGCTTCCCTTTTACAGAATATGTGCTATGTGATATCCTTCCAAAGGGTATATGATATGCGATTGCTCCAAGCCTATGAGGTGTGTTGTACCACTCTGGTGGACTATGTGTATGGGACTTGTTCACAACGAACCATTGTGCTATGTGTTGAAGGTTGGTACTTGACATTCCCATTCCGTTGAGTTCAATTCAGCATTTGTACTCTCCTTGTAAATTTAAATCTCATTTCAATATCATGCGTTGCCTATGGCTCCACCTTTAAAGTTTATTCACTAAGCCGTATGCTCAATCTTTCTTCTTTTCTAACCTCTTTCGAGGGGCTGAAGTTCATGTCCATATTTCTATTATTATGGAATTATAATGAGCTATGAACTTCGAGATCATGTTTTGTTTAAACTTGTGGAGCATTTTGGAAAGTTAAACCTTGGGCCTAGTAAATATTAGAATTGTATTGTATGTGGTACTTAGCTCTTCTATATGTTAAAATCCAGTGTAAGCGAGTATTAGATCCTTATGTTTCCATCTTGAGTGAGCTTCATATGTATGTATGAATATGTTAAACCGTGGATTTTGGAGACTTGTTGATACCTCATTTTGAGTATTGTGAGTTAATGGAGTTGTTTCAGTTTTTGGTCAATTCTTTTGCATGATTTGGGTGCTCTCGAGTCAGGTTGTTCAGGGGGAGAATGCCTCTTAGTTCTATGCTAAAAACACTATGTTCTGCTGCATTCTGCCCAGATTGCAAAGAGTGAAGATGATGTTAGCTCAGCCAAATAATCAAAATGAACACAAAAGAGAACATGAAAGATCTAAAAGAGGCTTTCACAAGTGACAACTTTAAGTGGATGATTTGGAAGAGAAAAACACCCAAATTTCATTCTTGGAAACACTGGCAAGAAGAAAACACTATGCATTGAAATTTTTACTAGTTCTACATAGTGCCCTATTATCTCATCTTCTTTGCTGATTGGCCAGTTAGTAACAACACCAATCACTTGATCAACAACAAACTGTAGTTCCTTCTTCTAAATATATTCTTCCCTCTCCCTCTAAATAATCAATTAGACATATTGCTAAACCTGGAGAGAAGTGGTGACAGAAACTATACTTGTAATTTCAGATTAGAACACATATTCATATATCTAAACCTGGAGGGAGATAGTGAGAGAAACTATACAATTATACATGCAGCTCGGTGTTCGATTGGGAGATAGGGAGTCGTTTGAAAACTGAGATGAAGATAGATGGAGAGGAGAAACCTGCAAGAATCGGAGAGAGGGATTCTTTGAACACTGAGATGAAGATAGATAACTGAGATGAATATACACAGAAGAGAAAGGAGATCTGCTTGAAAGAAATCCGAAAAGCCCATATGAAGGTTATATTCAAGTATCAAGTCATTGTAAAGTTTATGTAGAGAAAATAGTATCTTTTACAGATGATAAGGTATTCCCTCACTGACAAAGTATCCCCTCGCTGACAAAGGCTCTCTAGTACTAAAAACAGTAGTAGAAGGACAAGAGAAAAAGTATAATATTAGGAAAAATAAGTCTTTCACTATGATACAAATGCTTTACGACAGACAGCTTTAAGAAACTTGGGAAGTTCATAAGGCAACAAAATTTTCTGGTTGGTTATAGATACGCGACGCTTATTAGTTTAGGATTTTAAGGGTTAGAAGATGGTGGTTAGGTGTGGAAATAAGCAAAGGTTGGAATTGGTTTAGTTTGGAAAGTAGCAGCTGCACAATTTCAACAGAAGTCCAGGGTTTAAGTTATGGACAACTATTATTTTTGGCTTTTGGAGTTACATTAATGGCCAAAGATAGCGTCGTAGTGGAAAGTTAAGGCCAGAAATCCCCGCTTTATGAAAATTATTTGAAGTGATGTACTGGAAATGTATGGTGAAGTCTAAGTTCCTACCTGAAAATAGTTCCATGGCATATTGCATTCGCAAAATCATCAACTAAATCTAGACTTAACTTCAAATGGCTAACTTACTTGAAACCCTTTGAGGTCAAATTTTACAAGCATGTGCTTCAAAGTCAAGTTCTTCAACATTCTTAAGACTCAGATTCAAAAGCTTGTCACCAGTGTAAGTATATCGCAGTGAGAACAATAGCAGGAGCGAATGCAAACGTAAGAAAGGCATTAAAAGCATGAGACTCTAAAGTCCACAACATCTTGAAAGTGTATATATCTTTCAAGAATGTCTGTTGACAATACTGATTACACATCAGAATAGCATATGATAGCATACGCAGTCAGATTACTGAACTCTGAAGAATCAAATCTTCTGATAGTTTTGGTTATTCTACTTACTCCTCGGTTCTATTCACAAGTACCCAACTAAAAGAAGCACTAACACACTGTAATGAGCAAAGTTGCAGAGTCATGGTGGATTCAGTCCCAATCCATGGGTAAAACATCCACCACCCGACATGCATGGAGTCGAGCACTAAATTTCACACAGTATAAACCTAGAATTTGTGGGAAAAATAAATAAATAAAACTTGGACTAGGTGTCCTGCATGATCCTCTGCCAATATAGAAGAATCCAAGTCTACTGCTTCCATAAACCATCAGTTCCATAAACAGAAAGAAAATGAGTACTAACCTAAAAAAATATATGAATTTCGTCAAAAGGAACTAAATGATTCCCATCTTCCCACAAAAATAAATTGAAACCATCACGTTGAATATGTCGAGGACTGCAAGAACATGTAAAAAGACCCTCTCGCGATCAACTCTTTAATTTCTATTGGTAAGTTGTATTGTGATCAAAAGGTAACAACCAAAGGGGTGCAACATGAGTACTACCCAAGGGTCAGCCATCCTAGCACTACTCTCGCCCAAGAACACTTGAACTGTCAAGTTGTGATCTCGCAATAAACTCTTAACCAAGGCACCTAATGTATTTTAAGCTAACACATTACTGAAGTTTAAGTCTGTATTGAAGAGGCTTCGAGTTATCTCTTTGATGGTAAGTTCAGCGACAAGTAAATGTAACATCATGTGGAAAATTCCGATGGGAACACGAATAAATAAGCAAAAGTTACCAGATTTCATTAGTGAATAGAATGAACCAAAAGATGTCCAGCAAAATGGCACAGAAGAGAAGAACGGCATATGTTCGGCCAAGGCTTTGACTGCTACTCTCAATTGCGACAAGTGCAAATAATGCAATCACCAGATTAATCACCAAGACTCCGTTGTACAATGCTCCCAGAGATCCAATCAATGCACACCCAATCTTAATGCACACATGAATATCCGTCAGAATTCGCACTTAAACCGTTCAGAAAACATATATATAGCCATGATTAAAGTTTCAAAGGAAAAAAATATATATATTAAAATTACTATAAAAAAAAAATGAAAAAAGGGCACTCCAAACAAAAATCTTTAACAGAAAATTCTCAATTATGCAACAGTGTGAGAGAGCCCTAATTTAGTTTAGGATCAAGAAATGGCAATAAAAGAAAATATGCCAAGTCGGTTAAACAACAATTTAACAAAAACACACATGGATATATTCAAATTCAAATATGAATAAATGTGTGTATATATATATATATATATTTTTAAAGGAGATATTTACGTACCTGAATGTAAATAAGAATGACAGCGAGAGATTGAATCTTGTCATAATCACGAAGCCACGACTGTATATCACTTCTTAGAGCAGAACAAAGCATCATATAACCCGAGTTTCCAAATGCCCCACCCCCCACCAATGAAAGAAATTGAGATAAAACAATTATTATAAATAAATAAAAAAAACAAGTCCAAAACTGAAAGATTGACGACGAGGAGGAGGACTACATTGAATTTGAAACGCAGGAGTCTTAAATGGAATAACTATGATTAGCTGCAGTTAATTGAATTCCACCATAATAGTTCTCTTCTCTCGCTATATATATATATATATATAATATATATATAATATGTAGATTTACACGTTGTAAATATAATTATGCTGAGAGTACTTTGCGCAATTGAAGGCCTCGCTCTGATGCTTTTCTTCTTTTTCTCTCTTTTTTTCTCTTTATTTTTTTTCATATAATATATTACACTCATGACTCATCTCCCCCACACTTTTATGAATAGAATACATTTATTTTCGGTTTTTTCGCTCACCTTAAAATTACTCATCATTATCTTCTGTTTGTTATTGGACTCCACTGCATTAACCAATAAAAAAAGAGAATGAGCAATTTTGAAATGAGCAAAACTACACTCAAATTATAAACGTGTTACAAATTCAAGGATTACACTAAACTAGTAAACTCCTTTATATTTTAGTCACCTACTAGCTATAACTCATGCTTAAATGCACTACCGTCTTTCACTAATAACTAGTTCTTTTCAAATACCTTAAGCCAAAAGTCAAACAACCTTTAAACCAAAAGTTATTAAGTAAAATACTCAAAAGTCATAAGTCCTAAGTCGTACCCGAAAAACGGTAGTAAAATATATTTTTGCATGCATGAATGAGTGTAATTAATTGCATGTGATGATTTGTTTAAGTTCTAGTTACCCCGATGTGATTAGTGTTCTGAAAGAGGCACAATTGGGCAGATGTAAAGTGGGATCCACATGAGGTCCAGATTAAATAAATTGTATTTAGTTATATCTATGTGATTAAATGAAAATTTGTTTAATTTACTATAACAGTATATTGTTGACTATGACCTTCAGTATACCAAGTTGGGTACCCAAGTGAGAGCAATTTGGAATATGGTTCATAATCAGCAATTTAATTAGCAACTTCATGAAATGTCACGACCCAAGTTTCGCTCAATAAGATATTGTCCGCTTTGGGTCCAAACCAGCACAGATTTGTTCTTGGGCCACTACCCAAAAGGGCTCTTACTAGGGAGACTTGAAACCACACATATATAACACATTGTTTTTCCACACCCAGGCGATGTGGGACGAACTTCCCATAGTGTGTAGCCTGCCAGCACTTACTGCAGCCACAAAAGCACCTACAGCAGCCCGCCTACAACACCAAGGTCGTTACATTCCACCCCCCTTAGGGCACAACGTCCACGTTGGCACACTTCCGGCTGGGTCTAGCTCTGATACCATTCTGTCACGACCCAAGTCTCACTCAGTAAGATATTGTCCGCTTTGGGCCCAAACCCGCACGGATTTGTTCTTGGGCCACTACCCAAAAGGCCTCTTACTAGGGAGACTTGAAACCACACATATATAGTACATTACTTTTCCACACCCAGGCAATGTGGAACGAACTTCCCATAGTGTGTAGTCTGCTAGCACTTACTGCATCCACAAAGACACCTACAGCAGCCCGCCCACAACACTAGGGTCGTTACATAAAATATTTGAAACCACATTTGGGATCCATATGAGACATAGATGTATACCCACTTAGATATTAGGGTAGTTAATATAACTGTTCAGGGGATTTCATAATAAAGCTTTAGGAAGTATTGGAGGTGTAAGTATAGTAAAGAAAATTTGGTTAGGACTTAAGAGGTCGACACCTCCTTAGTGACTCACCTTCTTCATTATAAATAAATAAGAGAGAGAGAGAGAGAAAAAGAACTAGATACAGAGCTGAGAGAGAGAAGTCGGCTCGGAGAAAAGCTTTCTTCACGGTTTCGTCGCCGCTATTTCGCCGTCGGACCTACGTTTCGCGAACCGAAGCCGTATTTAGACTCGTGGAGATGAGAAGATTATTTCTATGTTTTTTTTTTTTTCAGTTTCGGTAATATTTTTTCGTGGCCCATTTTGAGGGGTGATATATATATGTATTATCATCGAAGACAACTAGAGCTAGAATTTGCGAGAAATTTGAGATTTCTAGTCTTTATTCGGATTAATTCGGGAGGTGAGTGTCCTAATCCCAAAATTGGATGTTTAATATTGATTTCTTGCTATTAAATGCTTTTAAGACTTAATTTGTGGTTAGGTAAGAAAGCATGTGAGTATTTAGCATTTAACATGTTTAGAATTTTGAAATTGTCATGTTGACATGTTGAGTTGCTTATGTGCTTAATTGGGTCAATGGGTCTCAAGTGATAATCACCACTATTTAGCCCGTATTTAAGGTGAAACGAATTATATTTCTGCAATACTATTAAAATACAATCTGTATAATCTTTACACTACATTCCTAGGCACCAAAAAAGGAAAGTAATAACAACCTACCACTAATCTATCCTACAAATCTACTAATAATATGTCTAATAAATCAGGGATCATATTTTATAGTTATTCTACAAATCAATTCAGGACCTAGGGTTACAATCAAATCCCTAATAATCTGCCAACAATCAGGAACTAGGATTACAATCAAATCCCTAATAATCTGCCAACACTCTCCCTCAAGCCGGAGAATAGATGTTATCCGTTCGCAGCTTGCTAGCAAATATCTGAAATTGGTGACTAGTCAAGCCTTTTGTCAAAACATCAACTAGTTGTCCCCCACGTTGATACATAGGGCATACAGAATAAACCACTGTCAAATTTCTCTTTGATAAAGTATCGGTCCACTTCTACATGTTTTGTTCGATCATGTTGTACGGGATTATGAGCAATATTAATTGCTGATTTATTATCACAGTACAACTTCATCGGTTCTTCCCATTTGACTCCAAGATCATCAAGGATAATCTTAATCCATAACAACTCACAAATCCTGTGTACCATGGCTCTAAACTCTGCCTCTGTACTTGATCTAGCAACCACAGATTGTTTTTTTGTTTTTCCAGGTCACCAAGTTACCTCCTAAAAATGTACAATAACCAGAGGTAGACCTTCGATCCTTTATTGATCATGCCCAATCCGCATCAGTGTATGCTTCTAAGTTTAGCTCTCCACCTTTCTTAAACAAAATTCCCTTCCCTGGAGTACCTTTCAAAAAGTGCATAATTTGATACACCGCTTCTAGGTGGACTTCCCTAGGAAAATTAATGAATTGACTCACCGCACTCATGGCATAGGCTATGTCTGGCTGTGTGTGTGACAAATAAATTAATTTCCTAACCAAACATTGATACCTTCCACGTTCTACTGCCACATCTTTTTGTGCTTCTCCTAGTTTGTGATTCTGTTTCATTGGTGTATCGACTGGCTTACAACCAAGCATCCCTGTCTCCTTAAGAAGATCGAGAATATATTTCTGCTGAGAGATAAAGGTACAATTCCTCGAATGTGCTACCTCAATTCCAAGAAAATACTTGAGTCTCCCCAAGTCTTTTATTTCAAACTCCTTAGCTAATCTCTTCTTGAGCCATTCTATTTCTTCATAGTCATCATTGTTACAATTATGTCATCCACATAAACTATTAGAGATGTATGGACACGTGGAATTCCACCACTTGCTTGTTTTGAGTTTGAAATTGATTTGGATCAAAGGAAGAAAATGGTCTGTTGAGAACAGATACAGAGTCGCCACTTGGTCTTTAAGGAACCAAGAAACCTAATTTGACTCACCCAAATGGATAAAGGTAGGGGTGCAACTCGGGCGGGCTAACCCGTGGTCAACCCGGGCCCGGTCCGAAAATTACCGGGCTTGGGCCCGTGATACTTTCACCATGGGCGGGCTTGGGCAGAAAAATGCAAGCCCGAATTCAATTCGGGTCGGGCTTGGGCAGAAATTTGCTAACCCGTGGAACCCGAGTCCGAGCCCGAATTCTATATATGTTTTGCATTATATTCTAGTGTTTTTTAGTGATATTAATACACTATTAGATACTATTCTAGCACTAAATTAATATATGAATGTTTTTTCTCAAATCTAAACAAAAAAAATAGATTTGATACGCTACATATTGTTGTTTACATACTAAAAATCAATTTGCACAAAAAAAAATTGTAATTCGGGCTCGGGTTGGAGAACTAATTCACAAATCGGGCTCGGGTTGGTAAGTTCGGGTTAATGTCGGGCTCGGGCTTGGGCAGACTGCTTGAATTCGGGCTCGGACTTGGGCAGAGCCAAAACCCTTTGAGTCCCGCCCGAGTTGCACCCCTAGATAAAGGGGACTGACCTTTCATAACTAAAGAACTTGGCTCGGGGTTTTGGTACGAGAGAGGAAGCAGCCTTTGTCACGACTAAAACACCCTCAACTCTCCTCGTCTTTCGACGGGCCTCAATTAGCATCCAAATAATCATCTTATACAATGTTTGGTTCGACAGTTAATATTTATGATAGGTATATTACATCGCATAAGAAACTTGAAATAGAAGATCTAAAGATAAAATATCATTCATAAGATCTAAGCCAAGTATCACACAATGCAAAGTGAAAGATCACACGAACAAACCTAGGAAAAATCGTCTAATCACATATCAAGTAATTAAGTTTCCCTAATCTAGAGGGGACATGAAATGTTCTTGAAACAAATATTCAAATAAATCAAAATATGCTTAGCAAACTAGAATGATGCATGTTAATCTTTGAGAAAAGAAGACATCTCAATCCCCGGGATGGATGAGAAAGGAAGATTAGATCGAGGGGGAAGCATGAACATATGGTCAAATTCATTCCTTATAATCTTCTTAGATTAGGAGTCACAAAAGCCCCAAATCTTTGCATGGATGCAATGTATGTATCTAGAATGTGCCAAGGTTGTAGTGTGTTTTGTGTTCATGGATTCCTATAATGAATTAGAAGTCTAGAATGTGTATGAATGAATGGAGGAAATCATCATGGGATATGTAAAAATATGGTATGGACCACTTCCTAAGACATGAACAAATTTGGAGTACATTTAAGCATCAAATCAAAGGATGGAAGTAAAAGTGTGCTTACTGTGAATAATGGACAGAACAGTAGCATGATATTTTGGAAATTGAAAAGAGGGGTTAGGAATGTTTTCAATGAATGATTTTTTATGGAGATCTTCCTTATTATGTCTAGAACACAGCCCAAAAAGCCAATCTTTAATAACTATCACAGATTGAGAGAAATCATATAAACAATAGGGGTTATTCAGAAATAGAGTCCGTATTATCGACTGAAATGTTAAAAAATCTTAGAAATTGAAAACAAAAGATCTAGAGGACCATATTATACAGAAAGTTCCCTAAGACATTGAAGTTCAAGGAAAAAATAAGTTGGGACCACTCCTTTTGGAAAAGTTGTCTGTAAAACAAGTTGAAAGTCAACCTAGCTACTGTGACAGCAGAGGCAGAATGTTTGGAAGGAATGTGTGGACAAAAATAGACCCCTTTCAAGTGCTTCCATGTCAAGCCAAAAATCATGGGTGTTCTATAATGAGTTAGAAAGACTTTTCAAGTGGTCTTGCATTCATATATTAAGTATTGAGCTCAAAATAATTCTTTGAAGTTAAATAACTCACTGTTTTGAAGGTTTTGAGAAAACAAGGTTTATTTCTTAAAAATCAAAATGAGGGGTTTAAGAGGGGGTTTTGAAATAGAGGTTTTGAAATCATATTTTCAATACTTAATGAAGATTATAACCACTTAAAATGTCAATATCAAACTCATCATCAAGAAACTCCAAGATTATTGGAAAAGTATTATTTCCATTTTAAAGACAACTTCATGAATATATAGGAATGTATTGAAGTTGGAATCATCATCTATCAAACATGTTTTTGAGGTCAAGAGCTACTATCCATAAGGATTCACTCATCTCAAACTTCATGTCATCATCTAGATGATGATAGACTAGTACGTAAATAAAGAAAACAAAAAGAGAAATGAGGTAAGAGAAGATGAACAAATATAAACAAGCAAGTATATAAACAATCAATAGATGATATTCAATGATGGATTGGACTTGTAGCTTGGTGTTTCACTCACATGTGGTGACATTGGACATGGAAATAACTTCTCATCTCTTAAATGCTCACTAAAATGGTGATTGGGTGTATTGAATATGAAGTAAAATGGAAGTAATGAAGTAAAAACAAAGTTTAGAACTCACTTTCTTGTTTGAAAATCAAAGAAGGAAGCTTCTTTTCTCTCTATTCTAACCTTATCTCTACAACTTTCTCTCTAAAACTTTTCAAAGCTTGCATTTGACACCCCTCTAATGAGAAGTCAATGGGGGTTTATAAAGGCCAATTTGGGATGGTTTTGGGGTTTTAGAAGTACTCACATTGGTCCCAAACATCTGTGAACATAGAACTACGTCATTTTGGTTTTCAATTAATCAAAATGAACCCCTAAAAGAAATTACAAAAAAACACCATTCTGGAGGAGAGTGTCGCGGTGGCACTGGGCCTGTGCCGCGGTAGCAGTGGGGCAGTACTGCGGCGGCACTGCTCCTCATTCGTCCAGATAATCCTTTTTAGGCCCCCAGAGGTTTCGGTATTTGCGAAAAGGCCCTATTTCATCCGAAATTCACAGAAAATACATACGAACTCCAAATTGAGGTGGTGATATACCGTTGGAAAGATAATGGAGTCTACTATACATAAAAACTAGTTCGAAGATAGGTCACTTTGAAAATTTTTGTAGTATTCGCGATAAAGGCCGATTTGATCGTCTTTTTCACCTTTGAAAATTCATAATAAATTTGTTTTAAATCCAAAAATTATGTGCGGCATACCATTGGAAAGCTATCGACCTCTAGTATCTATGAAAAATATTTGAAAAATGATGCAGTACTCCGGCTTCAAAGTCAACTTTTGGTCAAACTGGTTAAACTTGGGATTCCCGGGAAGTTCTGGAAACCTCTGGGAGCTCCTAGGAGCTGACGTTTTCGTTCGATTTTCTTTTAAAACTCATTTTAATACTTTTCACATAATCTAGAATTATCCTAGAACTTTTTGGAGAATTTGGACGATTTCGGTCAAACTTGGTCAAACCTTGGTCAAACTTGGTCAAACCTTGATCAAATCGGTCAACGGGGACTTTCTGGGAACTTTTGGGACCTCTGGGGGTCTTTGGGGGCCGACGATTACATCCGGTCTTGTTTTAGAACTTATTTTATTGTTTTTACTATGACGTAGCGCGTTTCCAAAACATTTGGTCCGAATCCGAGAGCGTACGGGCTTTCAAGGGTATTTTGGTCATTCTGAGCATTCTGAATAGAAATGACTTCCAGGAGTCCTTTTGAGTCTTTTACGATCATTGTGAACTACCAAGCTATGGGTCTCCTAAATATGATAGCCGACAAAATGGGGTGTCTACAGTTTGCCCCTCTTTGGCATAAACTTGCGAGGCAATGCATGTCGCAAGCGAGTGCCAAAGCTTTGAAGAGACAAGTCTATTTGGAGGCTATAGATTTAGGATAAAAAGCATTGCAAAAGATGTAATGATAGAAAACATGATGCTGGGGCCAGGGCTGGTCGTGCTCTTCGTGAGCTGCCTACGTATCCCAAAGGGAATCAGACCAGGACGTAGTTCGGGGCACAAAGGGGCAAACCGTACATGTACAACAAGACAGGCAAATGCTATGATATAAAATGATATGCAATGTATGGAAGTGATATGAATTGTGTCCTTAGTCCTATCATGTTTAGTGTTCTGATCTTAGCATGAGCTGGTGCTGTGGGGTGTGTGCCACCCCGAGTGGACTTATGTTGTACTAGTGTTGAATCTAATGCAGTGGTTGATCCTGATAAGGATACCAAGGTGTTGAAGACTCTAGGTCTCGGGCAAACTTCTTAAATTACGGGAAGTGTACTTTGTAAGTGAAATGGATCAGACGCAAGGTTTTAGAGGATGACAACCAAAGGTGACCGAGGGATCTTGTGATAACCGATAAGTGCGAAAGCTATGATAATGGACAAATGAGAAAGCTCATGATAATCAGGAGACACGGAGTCGTGGAACGACGGTGCTTCGTCTTCGAAATCTGGATACGGGCGATGTTCTAGCCATTCCTGATGGCCGATCTTTGGGAGTCGGTTCTGCTTTTGCTACTTTCTGCTGGGGATAGTGGTAACTAGTATCCTTCCGTATTTATCCTCGGGGGATGACGTAGGATTCTCAGAGAATCTCTCTTTTCTTGATCGGGAACCAGGACCCATCTCTGAATCTCTCACGGTTGATCAAATCTTTCGCGCTCAATCCAAGGTCGGGGCCTCCGGGAGCTGGTGTCTTTTTATTTTTGTCCTCAGGGAATGATGTAAGACTCCCGGAGAATCTCTCTTAACTATTTCTTGATCGGGAACCAGGACCCATCTCTGAATCTCTCACGGTTGATCAAACTTTTGCATTGGTCGGTCTAAAAGCCGTTTTGGGCCTTCGGGAGCTGATATCTTTCTGTTTCTGTCCTCAGGGGATGATGTAGGATTCTTGGAGAATCTCTCTTACTATTTCTTGATCGGGAATCAGGACCCATCTCTGAATCTCTCACGGTTGATCAAACTTTTGCATTGGTCGGCCCGAAAAGCCGTTTCGGGCCTTTGGGAGCTGATATCTTTCTATTTCTGTCCTCAGGGGATGATGTAGGATTCTTGGAGAATCTCTCTTACTGTTTCTTGATCGGGAACCAGGACCCATCTCTAAATCTCTCACGGTTGATTAAACTTTTGCATTGGTCGATTCGAAAAGCCGTTTCGGGCCTTCGGGAGCTGATATCTTTCTGTTTCTGTCCTTAGGGGATTAACTGAATCTGCTGAAGTTAAAATAGATATACTGGAGATAAAACTTCATAAATCTTGGCTAAAATGGGCCACCGGGGCTAAACGGGCTAAAATGGGCTGAAACGGGCCAAAACGGGCTGAAACGGAGCAAAATGGGGCCCGCAGGGAGCAGTGCCATGGCGACAGTTGGCCAGTGCCATGATGGCATTGGGTGACCGAACTCCATATATATATCTCAGGTTTTTGAGCATTTCAAGCCATTTTTGGCCATTTTGGGGTATTTTTGGAGCCAAAATTCGTCAAAACGTAGCTTGTGCGCGCTCAGGTGAGTAATCTTTTCCCATGATTGGAATTTTGATTGGTGTTTTGGTTTGTTCCATTTTTCAAGAAGAAAGTTTGGTTTTAGTTTTCCATTTTCTTGTAGATCCATGGCTTCGAGCTCGAGGAGATCGTCTAAGAAGGCCAAGGAACGAATGAAAGCCAAGAGCCAAACCCCGGACTTGATTTTACGGGATCCCCAATGTCATCTTTTGGCCGCAGCTCTAGCGAGCCTAGTATGTAAAACTTTCGACAGTTTAGGACTATCTTGTGCATTGCGCTAGTTATATGGACTGTAGTGTGTACCTAGAGTTTGTTGGAAGCTTGTTTTGTGCTCGTATGTTGATTTTGTGAAGTTGGACTTTGGGTCGTAAATAGTGATTTTGTGCTTGTTTCTTGTCATTTTTGATATGTGCAGGTGCCGAAAGTGACATTGAAGGGCCACGGTAGCCTTGCTCACGCTTTTTTGTGGTACACCCAACTCTCGCCTGCCGTCAAGACAATGATAGACGATGCCGGGTTTGGCAGCTTTGTCCGCCTAGTTTCAAAGAATAGCAATGATCTGGCGCATTTTTACGCTCTTGCTGAGAGATGGTGGGACACTACCAATACTTTCCACCTACCATTTGGTGAGATGACCATAACGCCTTTTTATTTTTCTATGATTACCGATTTGAGGGTTAGCAGGAAGCGTCTGATTCTGGACTACTTCTATGAGATCGATCCCGAGGCTGTCGAGATGTTAATTAGGGATGTTCCTCCTAATCTGGAGAGGCACTGGTTCCCTTATGGTTGGCTTTACCGAGCTTACGGCAGAGGGAATCACAACCTAAATAATTCTCAACTTTTAAGGGTATTTCTTCTTTATGTCCTTGGTTGCTCGATCTTCGCGACACGGAATGATTGGCTGAGGTTGAGGCTTCTTTCTTGTCTGGCGACCATTAGTGAGATCCCCTCTTATGACTGGGGCAGTGCTGCCCGGGCCCACCTTTACAAGTATATGGGTGAAGTTTCCCAGGGTGATGTTAAATCGACGGGGGGATTCTAGCGAGCTTGTGAGGTATGCACTGCAACCTCTTTTATCTTCCGGCTTTTTGATTTTCATATTTCTTGTTTTTTATCTTTCCTTTGTCTGTGCAGCTTTGGAGCTTTGAGTACTTAAAGATGTTGGCTCCTTCCCCCGCTGATGAATCAGGTAAAGATGAGGACGGCATGGCTCTTGTGCCTTTGTTCCCCCGGGGCTTGAGATGGCGAAGGGATGTTGTCCGGGTAAAGAGTGGGGCTCATCGGATTGTTCTCCTCAGAAACTTCTTATCTGGGCTGACAGCTGTTAGCATTGATTGGACGCCTTGGGAGTGCGTTGCCTATGCTGCTCCAGAGGAGATACGGGCAGTCAAACCCCTTTCCTCTTGCCGACTTCTGATGGAAAGTACCGAGAGCAGGCAATGGTTCCTTGGCGAGCAAGTGTCCCGACAGGTGGTTGGCGGTCTGAGGTATCGCGTCCCTCATGATCCTCCTACGATGGATGATGATGACCTTTCTAGTGATGCTTTGCTGGCGGCCTTAGCTGGTACCGATGTTTGGGATCACTTTCTCTCTAAGACCGGCTACGAGGCTTACCGTGGCTGCTTCCTGATGCCCAACTTCCCATTCCTGGAGGTGAGTTTTCTTTTACATTTTTGTCTCTATCCGTTGCCTATGTTTTTTACTCATCTTTTTCCTAACTTGTTTTGTGCCTACAGCTTCGCGAGATGTACAGGAAACAGGTTCCCCCAGTTTCCGATCCTATCCCTCCTTGGGATTGGACCGTTAATATTTTGGGTACAGATGGCTCTCCCAAGGTTATGGAGGTGCCAAGGGTCACATGTGGGTATCCTACCCAGCCAATAGGCGTCCTCAACGTCCCTTGGAGTTATGCTGAGGAGGGCCACGCCTTAGCGGCTAGCTTACGGTCTTTGGTTCTCACGCGAGACAATCGGGTATGTCTCTAATTTTGCGCTCTTTAAGGTTATGAGATCCTAACCCTGATCTTGCCCTTGACAGATGGATGGTATGCGGCAGTTCGCCACCAGTCAGATGGCGTCCTTGGTAAGTTTCTGACTCGACTTCGTTTTTGTACTTTTTGTTGTTTCTCTACTGATTGTTTTTATTATTATTTTTTTCATATGCAGTATCGTGGGGGTGGTGCTGGCTCATCGAGGACCGAGCTGAGGTACGGAGGTGGCAGGAGGAGACCATCGCCGACGTACACTCCCGATGGCCCGACGGAGGACAAAGAAGAGGAGGACTAAGGCCTCCTAAGTGGGGATTTTCATTTTATCTCCATTTCATGTTTTTAATTGGGTTGTACTAGTGAATAATGTGACTGTTTGGACAATATTTAAGACAATGTGTAGGATGATGTGTGTAGGATGATGTGTGTAGGATGATGTGTCACTCTTGACAGAGTACTATGATGTTTTGCCTTTTGAGCCGGATAGTTTCCGGTTTGAAGGCGCAGTTGTATGCTTGTTATGGTTGGTGGTTGTCTGACGATATATATGCATTGTGATTCTGTGATTGTTGATGTTACTGCAATGAGCAGCTTTATGATAGTGAGTGTGTTTGCCTTGCAGGTGGGATAGTCCGTGAAACGGGGAGGTGCTGCTGAAATTTTGAATTTTACTAGAGTCGCGCCAGAAAATATGGCATTGTATGATCCCGCTTAACTCACAGTTTGGATGAACATCACGGATGGTGTGGAGTGGATCAACCTCTTTAGCTATGGTCTGACCGAGCTATTCTCTCTTCGCCAGATGGCTCTGAACACTGAGTTCATGCGTGCCGCTATTGTCCACTGGGACCCGGTGAACCACGTCTTCAATTTCAATGGCCTGGAGATATGTCCCCTATTTGAAAAGTTCTGTGCTATCCTTGGCTTTGATTCTGACTCTGACCTGATTCTTCCTTCTGTTATACCCCCAGTCCCACGCGAGGCTTGGCTGAATACCTGAACTGTTCCACTACTATTTCCCGCCGGCTAATTCATGGTGAGGTTCTTGACATTGCTTCCATCATCGCTCAGTATGCTAGTCCTGGGAATCCTAGTGTATATGATGCTACCCGCGGGGCTGCTCTGGTATTGTGCATGACTTTTCACTTTCTGTTCTCGAGTGCTTTTATTGACTTGGTGCACGTGTGCCTTGGGCTGAAACTTAGCAGGAATCCCATGGCCATGGTTCTGGCTGAAACCTTGAATGGTTTGGATTGCGCTTTCAATCAAGGAATGCTTCTTCTTTTTGGGGCGCCTTTGGTGTTACAGGCTTGGCTCTAATAGCGCCTTCAGTTATGGACAGGTAATGTGTCGCCAGTTTATTTCTACAGGGTTGTGCTTCATCCTCATTACACTGATGCCGATTGGGTTGGCATGATGGATGCTTTATCTGAGGCTGACATTTACTGGATCGTGAGGCGTTGGGGCCTTCATGTTGTGACCACTAGTCTCGGGGATTACCAAAGAGTGTGGCTGATGGGCCAGAGAGAGACTTCTTTCTATCATCCTCGCCGATTGGCTAGACAGTACAGGCGAGTTCAGGAGGTCCCCCGGGGGTTAACTGAGAGGGTCTTTGCTTCCAGAGTCAAGCCACTACTATTGCTGCTTTTATCAGGGGCTGGGCCAGTCAAGCAAGAGCCTATTTCTAGAGACCTTTGAAGAAATATAGACACAAAATAAAACTAGACTTGACTGATTCTACTTCTGTCCTCCAAGTGTCTTTGATATTTGGGATTGCTTTATGAAAGAACCTTTTGCGTTTTCATTTATCCCAGCTTATGTAATATTCGAAGTTTGTTTATCAGTGAACCTTGGTTACTTAGAGAACATTATTTTATACATTTGGCTTTCTGAAAATATTTGTAGTATGATTTTGATCAGATGTATGCTTTTGGTACTTGTTTGGGCATGCTAGGACGATTAGAGACAAATGAGGCGGGTGGCCGAAGTTTGCCCCTAGTTTGGGATATGTATGGTTGTGAGGCAAACGAGGTAGATGACCGACGTTTGCCCCTAGTTTAGAAGAGGTTCAGGCAAATGAGGCGGGTGGCCGAAGTTTGCCCCTAGTGTGAAGGGTGATTTCTGGGTTTTGGTAAGGACCGCAACTTTATATTTCTCACACGCTCATAATTTTGCCAAGGCACAAATTAGGTGACCTAGCGAGCTCTTTTCTCTCTTTTGTTATTGCTCACTTTGGATTTAACTCTAACTTTTGCCTAGGCGTCCTTTCGGATTTTCGACCTAGCGAGCCATTCCTCTTTTCCCTTTTTTTTTTTAAAGTCTGCCTACGTACCCCCAAACGGGGATCAGGTCCAACGTAGTTCGGGCCAAAGTCCTGAAAGAAAAAAGGGGTTGATTATGATGGTGTTGACCGAACCGATGCGGTTGCCTACGTATCCCCGAGTGGGAATCAGGTCGAGCGTAGTTCAGGGCGAGGCTTGAAAGAAAATTGATTTTGAGGAATGGTCAAGCATAGTACTTTTTGAGGCGATCCATGTTAATTGGTTCCTTGAATTCAATGCCATCGAGGTCCATAAGGTAGGTTGCTCCTCCAGAAAGGATAGTTTTGACTATATAAGGGCCGACCTATTTGGGTTTGAACTTTCCGCGTGGATCAAAGATCGGGGCTCACAATTCCTTAAGGACAAGGTCACCCTTGACAATTTTTTTCACATTCTGCCATTACGTGCAGGGACGGTAGTTCTATCTCGACTGGAAGTACTGCTTCCATTCCATATACTAGTAAGTAAGGAGTCGCTCCTGTGGATGTCCTTATCGATGTTCTGTATCCCCAAAGTGCGAATAGTAGCTTTTCATGCCAGTCTTTGTAGGTATCGGCCGCCGATTTCTGCAGTATGGCCTTGACATTCTTGTTCACAGCTTTGACTGTCCCATTAGTTTGCGACCTGTATGATGATGACTTGTGATAAGTGATTTTGTATTCCTCAAACAGATCCCTGACTTCAGCTTTGAAATGACTACCATTATCTGAGATGATCTCATGGGGGACTCCATAACGACAGATGAGGTTCTTCTTGATGAACTTGGCCACTTCCTTGGCCTCCAACTTGCTGTAGAATACGACTTCTACCCATTTTGTGAAGTAGTCAATGGCCAACAAAATGTATCGATTTCCATTTGAGGCTTTTGGAATAACTTCACCGATGATATCGATTCCCCAGGTTGAGAATGGCCACGGGGAGGTCATACTATAGAGCAGAGATGGTGGTACATGCATCATGTTGGCATGGATCTGGCACTTGTGACACCTTCTTACGTATTCGCAACAATCTTTTTCCAATGTTGTCCAGTAGTACCCTTATCATACAATCTTCTTGGCCAGCATGTGACCGTTCATGTATGGACTGTATACCCCCTCGTGTATTTCTTCCATCATTCTTCTGGAGCTTTTTCCAAACAAGCAAGTCAGGTTGTGACCATTGTACCCTTTCTTTAACAATTTTCCACCGCAAATGATGAATTGCGCTGGGAATCTTTGAATTACCCTTTTGTCTTTCTCGGTAGACTCTCGGGGGTACGTTCCCTTTTGTATAAAGTCCCAGACATCCTGATACCATGGTGTTTCGTCCTCTTCTTCTTCAATTGCGACGATTGTGCTAAATGAAGGCTCGTACCTTTGCTCGATTATCAGAGGCATCATTTTGACTCCCACAAGAATTTTGATCATGGAGGCTAAGGTAGCCAACGAATTTGCTAGTTGGTTCTCTTCCCTTGGCAAGTAGAAGAATGTGATGTTCTTGAACTGTCCCTTGAGTCCATCAAGATGATCGTGATAGGGCTTCAACCTTTCTTCTTTCACTTTCCATTCTCCTCTACCTTGTGATATAATGAGGTTTGAATCTCCAAAGACATCCAACTTCTGAACTTTCAGTTCTACGATTGCTGCCATCCCCAGAATACATGCCTCATATTCAGCAGTGTTGTTGGTGGAATTATAATTGAGCTTGACTGCCAGTGGGGTGTGGTCCCCATTTGGTGACACTAGAATCATTCCTACTCCGTAGCCTTTCATGTTGGCTGCTCCGTCAAAGTACAACTTCCACTGTTCTTCCTTGATTTCTATGATATTCTCGTCTGGGAATGGAAAATCTCCACTTACTTCAGAATCAATGGCGTGTTCAGCAAGATGTTCAGCTGTAGTTCTCCTTTTTACCGATTTGCTTGTCACATACTTGATATCGAATTTGGACAGTAGAAGTAACCAACGGGATATACGACCGGTCAGGGCAGGTTTTTCGAGGAGGTATTTTAGAGGATCTATGCGGGATATGAGTACAACTGGGAAGGCCAGCATGTAGTGCCTCAGTCGGCGAGTGCACCAAACCAAGGCCCAACATGTTTTTTCGAGGGTAGAGTAGTTGAGCTCATACCCAGTCATCCTCTTGCTAAGGTAATATATGGCTTTTTCGGAGTGGCTTTCTTCTCCTTCTTGGGCTAGCATGCAACCCATGGCATTTTCAGAGACGGATAGGTAAAGGAATAAGGGCTTATGAGGAGCAGGTGGTGAAAGGACGGGCGGATTTTGAAGGTAGGCTTTTATTTTGTCGAAAGCGGCTTGGCATTGGTCATCCCATTGGAACTTCTCTCCTTTTCTCAGCAATCGGAACAAAGGATCACATGTAGTTGTGAGTTTGGAGATGAAGCGGCTGATAAATTGGATTCCTCCGAGAAACCCTCTTACTTCCTTTTCATTCCGTGGTGGTGCCATTTCTAGGATTGCCTTGATCTTAGAGGGATCCACCTCTATCCTCCTTTGTGTGATGAGAAAACCCAGGAGCTTACCGGAGGTCACACCTAAAGTGCATTTTCTTTAGATTCAACCTCATCTTGTATTTGTGCAACCTTTCAAAAAACTTTCCCAGTGCCACCAGGTGTCCTTCTTTGCCCTTGGACTTCACGATCATGTCGTCTACGTACACTTCTACTTCCTTGTGAATCATGTCATGTAACAGAGTGGTGGAAGCTCTTTGGTAGGTCGCTCCAGCATTTTTGAGTCCAAAAGGCATAACCCTATAATAGTAGGTTCCCCAAGGTGTGGTGAATGTCGTCTTTTCCCAGTATTTTGGCGCCATTAGAATCTGATTGTACCCTGAAAAACCATCTGTGAATTACAGTAGCTCATGTCTTGCGGTGTTATCCACCAGGACATCGATGTGGGGAAGCGGGAAGTCATCCTTAAGACTGGCTTTATTTAGATCACGGAAGTCGACGCACACACAAACTTTTCCATCTTTTTTGGGACTGGCACGATGTTGGCAATCCATTCTGGATACTCAGTAACAATGATGAACCCTGCCTTGAATTGCTTTTCTACTTCTTCTTTGACCTTGAGTGCCCATTCTGGTCTCATGCGCCTAAGTTTCTACTTGACGGGTTTAAAATTGGGAAGGAGAGGAATGCGATGTTGGACGATGTCGAGATCGACCCCAGGCATGTCCTCGTAGGACCAAGCAAAAACATCTTTGAATTCTTTTAGCAAGAGAGTTAGTTTTTCTTTTTCTTTTTCATTAAGGGTTGAGCCAATTTGCACAATTTATGGATTATCTATTTCACCTAGGTTAATTGATAAAGTATCTTCGATTATTTCATAAGCAGGTGGTTTTTCAATTAGTTGCTTAAGTTCAATTGGGAGATCCTCGGAGGGATCTATGCATTCACAAGTATTAGACACAGAGGAGTAGGCAGAATCGTCTTTCATTTCATTCATGACAGGTGGAGTGATTACATTAGACAGTGGTGGGCTTACAGCAGCCGACTCTGGAACAGACTTGATAACTGGAAGTATAGACTCTGGGGGAACGAGGGATAGGGAGACAGATGACTCTACAGCCTTGTTGCTCAGACTCTTCTCAGTTGGCTTGATCTGATCATCTTGGCTCTCGACCCTCTTTTCTTCGGTGAACTCTTCCCACATTTTCTCAATGGCTTCAGTGTCTAGATACTTCAACCAGTCTTCCTCCGGGGTCTTCTTAACTTCTTCAGGATAGAACAGATCTTGATAGGGGGCCTTTCGCAGTTGGCGAAGATTTCAAGTGCCGTGGGTGCCTTTTTCCAATGGCCTGATGGATCCAGGGTTCTGGGAACCCAAAATAGGGGAAATCATCCCCTTCTTTGATGAATTGCCCATTCAAGGTTTTGCGATATGGTGGGAGACTCCTCACTCTTTTCATCCATGGCCTCTGTAGCTCGACGTCTTCTTCAGTGGGCTTGCACCCCAATCCGAAAGTGCCTTGTTGCCCTTTGATCTGCGAGAACTCGCGAATCCCTTGCTGGCGTCGGCCCAATCCCATTCCAGGGAAGTAGTTTATTTTTCCACGAGAAGTTAGGATGGTTTCTCCATGGCGCGTCCGGATTATTAGTAGTCGAATTATAATTATTTTGTGGGTATTGTTAAATAGAATTAATGTGTTGCTCCACGAATTTCGGAAATTGACTTGTCGATGGACATATAAGGATAGAATGTGACGGATCGGAACATATTTCACATACTTCATGAACGGGTGGGGCTGTCGTTTGGTTCATTGTTAAAAGTCGGTCAAGTTTTTTAGATAGTGCTTGAAATTCTATTGAGTGACTTGACTCAAACTTTACCTCACGTTTGGGTTGCAGATGATACCCCTCAGAGCGTACCTACAAAGCCTGATGCATCGAGTTCTCACTTAATGTTTCAAAAAATTTCCAGGCCTCATCGGCGCTTTTGTATAGGAAGGTACCCACACAAACGGCATCGACGGTATTACGGACTGAGGGAATAAGTCCCTCGTAAAAGACTTGCACTAATTGCCACTTAGGAACCTAATGAATTGGGCATGAACGTAATAATTCTTTAAACTTTTCCCAAGTATCATAAAGCGTTTCCCCATCTTACATCACAAAGTTTATTATGGATTTCCTTATCTGATTCATACGCATAATAGGGAAAAACTTATGTAAAAATGCGGTGTGTAAGGCTTCCCATGTTCTAATTGTGTTTGGCTCCAAAGATTGGAGCTAATACTTCGCTTTATCTTTTAAGGCTGTGCTTGGATTATGGATTTCGTGAGGGAAAAGAAAAGTGAAGGGAAAAGAAAAGAAAAGCGGAAGGAAATGGAGGGATACAAAATCCTTTGGTTGTGTGGGAAAGCTAAAGGAAATCTTTTCTTTTCCCCCTAAGAATCCACAGTAACCAAACAAGGGATACTGAATCCCTCACCGAATCTTTTCTTTTCCCTCACAAAATCCATGATCCAAACACAGCCTAAAGAGAATGGAAAGAGCCGCAATTTTAATTGATCATCAATTAAGTTTTGAATTTTCAAAGTCGAGCATATATCCTGAAAATCTCCTAAGTATTGATATGGATCTTCATTTAGACGGCCATGGAAAGATGGAAGTAGCGAGATGGTACACGACTTTATCTCAAAGTGAGATGCCGACACCTCCAGTAAATCAATGCATGTTTGTGGCGTGTAAGTCATAGGAATAAAATAGTCTTTAAGTGGAGGAGATAGCGGTATATTAGGGTTATTTCCATTGTTTCCGTTGTTTTCGCCGTCGGCCATTGGAATAGGTTTTATGTTAATAAATCGAGTTTTCCTTAACCTTTTAAGGGTACTTTGAATTTCGACCTGAAATAACGACGACGGTTTCGGAGTCCGACTGACTCTAAGGGTACGTTCAAGTTCAGGATCGATAGAAAATAATTCAGGTTTACTTGAACGCGTACCAAACATAAACTAAAAAGAAAATAAATTAAAATAAGGACTGACTCAACAAATACAAAAATAATCACGCAAATCAGACAACAGGCAAGCACACAGTACTACTATGATGCATGTAATTATCCTTATGCAGTGATTCGCGTCAAGGCCCAGTGCCCCGGGTTTCCTAGCTAATGCAGTACTCACTCCACAACTAACCTAATGCAAGTAATTGCGTCTTAGCGCCCTGACTTATATTGATTTGATGCGAAGTTTCAAAGAAAGCGATTTACTTGAATTTTATTTATTTATTTTTTTTCGCGTAAGCTCCTTTGACGTGTACAATTGCTCCACTCGAAACGCTAGAATTTTGAGTTCCTAAGAAATTACAAAAATAAAAGAAAAGTTAGTAACTTAAAACAAAAACGAAAAATTAGAAAAAATTAAAATAAAACCTAATCTAGTATTTCCGAATTAACTAAACTAAGATTCTAAAACTAAAGGTAGTAATGCAATCTCCGGCAACGGCGCCAAAAATTGATCTTGTCAAAATCAAGATATAAAAATATGCTTAACTTATGCTTTACTTTCAAAAGAATTGCAGTGTGGAAGTAAAGGTCGAACCCACAGAGATTGAATACTACGCACTTTAATTTTTAAAACCTAAATTTAATTAATTAAGAAAAACAAAATTTGGATTTAATTTGAATTAAACTAATAATAATAAAATTAAATCTAAATTATGAAAGCAATTGAATATTTATTTTTATAATAAGTTTAAGGAACATAGGATTGCAAATCTACCACTAGCTTCATAATAAGGATATTTATGAATTACTTTAACTTATTAAGTTGGATGATAATCGGGAATTATAGCTACAAGCCCAATTCCTCTGTCAAGAAAATAACTATGGTTCAAGCACCAACATAATCCATCTTCGGTTAGCACGAGTTATCCCACACTAAACTAGGGTTGTGGTATAATCCATCTAATCTAGGCATAGATTATTCAGATACTTGATAGCACAATTCAATTTAAGCACCATTACATGTAAATAATCTAAACAAGCACAACAAGCATAGATCATTGAGCACACTACCATCAAAATAGATCTAAGACAAGAGTAAACTTTGAAAATAACGATTTAATCAATAAAAGCACGATTTATTATAAAAATCCTGGGAACATGTAACTGTCATCCATACATAATAAAACTAAAATAAAAAAATATAAAATACACCCTATTACTTGGCTAGGGTTTCATTGAAACCCTAGATCTAGGTTTAAGCGGCCATAGAATTGAAGATTGGCAAGAGGTTGATGGAGGAGGCCATGGGAATCCTTGGTCTTCTTCTTCTTCTCCTTGCTTTCCTCCCTTCAATGGCTGAAGTTTTAGTTGTATATGGATGTATAACAATTACCAACCCCTAAATTGAAGTAAAATAGGATATATATATATAGATTTATAACATGTTTTGGAAGCCTTCCTAATCCAATTCGCACTAAAACTGCTGTATTTAGCTTTCCAGACGTAATTAGACAGTTTCGTTCGTGTAGGAGTCTTCATTACACTGAAATACACGTATTTGATTTTTACACAGGTCGCGCGCGCGGGCTGCGCGAGCGCGATATTGGGATGTCGCGCGAGCGATTTTTTGGACTTCCACGCGAGCGGGTCGCGCGAGCGAAGTGGCTTTTTCAGCTTGCTTTTTCTCCTTATTTAGCCTGGATTAGTGTTTTCTTCCAAAACCTGCTCTAAAACAGAAAATGAATTAAAAATATATAAAAATAGGATAAAATATGCTAACAAATGTGAATTAAGGCATGTAATTAGGATCTGTTCTCTCCCGATCACATAACTTCACATGACTTTTCGGATTCCCAGTTCCGTCAAAACGGTCGATGGCAGGCATCTTGAAGTTCTCCGGCAGTTTCAGCTTAATAGGCTCAAAAAGGCCTTCCAAGTCTAGCATGTAATCATCAACCCTTTGCTTTTCCTCAGTACACTTTTCAGCTTGTCAACCTTATCCATTTTCTCTTGGAGCTTTTTCTCATATGCAAATGGTGGGACCCCTTGAAACCAGTCTTCCTCCCCGTTATTCTCATGTGGGGGCGGTTCAAACCTCGGTGGTGGAAACCCAGGTGGAGGTTGCGGCCGCTGCTGTTCAATTCTTCCATGAACTTCAAAACTTGGGCTAGGCTGTCGGACTGCTGGCTTATGGTTGCTCCCAACTCGATAACCTTGTTTTCTAACTCTTCTTGATTCATGCTGAAGCAAGCTGTCAGACTGATTCTGACCAAACGATTATCTGAACTTCTGACCCAAGACGAGGATCTCAGCTGCTGACTTCGAGAATCTATACTGACCTGACAGATTTCGAGAGGACTAGATCATATTTTGACAGTGATGACTTTAGATAGACAAACGATAGTGATGTTAACAGACTTGGACTGACTCGTGTACAGCCTGACTGAAACAGTGCGTGCGGACCGAAAGGAATGGTGTATGCAAATGAGATAAGCATGTGGATGTAAGCCCTAATATATATGATGCTCATATTTCTAATAGATAGCAATTAAACAACTATAACCATATAGAGTGTGCCAACTTTACTTTCCAGTACGATCACCAAGGGATAACAGGGGTTTCCAGGGTTTTATGAAGGTTTCTAGGAGAGACTGGGCATTGCTAGGTGATTTGGGCAGAGAAGCTAGGATTTTTGGAGAATCTGGGAGATTTGGGCAGAGCTTCTGGGAAAACAGGTACTTTGGGTATTTTTGGGAAAATTGGACAGGGTTTCTGGGAGAAACTGGTTAATATGGTTACATCTAGGATATCTGAACAGAGTTTCTGAGAAAAACTGGTTAATATGGTTATATCTGGGATATCTGGACATATTTTCTGGGGGAAACTGGTTAATATGGTTATATCTGGGATATCTGGACAGAGTTTCTGAGAGAAACTGGTTAATATGGTTATATCTGGGATATCTGGATAGAGTTTCTGGGGGAAAACTGATTAATATGTGATGATGGTAATCATACTGTCTAGCAGGTTTTCATACTCCTGTGTCTTAGGACCGACAAACAAGGTTTATGGTGTATATCTTTGTGAGCATAGAGCAGACATCCTTGTCATGGTGCCTAGGTAGGTCAACTCAATGTGATCACATATGAGTGATTGCCTTGGGAATCATAAGAAAGAGGTTCTGCCCCATGCCATATAAGTGTCTACACCGCGTAGGTAATCCCGTCAGGGAATACAACAGTTATATCACATTGTCCTATCTGAAAAGATAAATGAATAGTCGTATGAAAGGTTCTACAAGAATCTATATGCAAAGGCTGGGCTTAGTCAAAGAGGATCCGTTGACGAGAGTTCCAATATACCGTCAGGGAGACAATACGGAGGTTTTACTCTTTTTGATATACCTTGGAAGGTACAGTACCAACGGTGACTTATACCCTGGCACAGTAAGACTTGAACAATGTCAGCGCCGCGTTTCAGACACAGTCGGAGGGGGAAAATGCAGAGTGCAATGCGATGAACCATACACCGTAAAAAGATGATTTTAAGGATGATTTTAAGGATGCTTCTTATGAGTCAAACCTCTGTATTATTTTTGTTTTAAAATAAAAATCCCCAGCAGAGTCGCCAGATTGTGGACACGTGGAATTTCGCCACTTGCTTGTTTTGAGTTTGAAATTGATTTGGATCAAAGAAAGAAAATAGTCTGTTGAAAACAGATACATAGTCTCCACTTGGTCTTTAAGAAACCAAGAAACCTAATTTGACTCACCCAAATGGATAAAGGGCACCGGCCTTTCATAACCAAAGAACTTGGCTCGGGGTTTTGGTACGAGAGAGGAAGCAGCCTTTGTCACGACTAAAACACCCTCAACTCGCCCCGTCTTTCGACGGGCCTCAATTAGCATCCAAATAATCATCTTATACTATGTTTGGTTCGACAGTTAATATTTATGATAGGTATATTACATCGCATAAGAAACTTGAAATGGAAGATCTAAAGATAAAATATCATTCATAAGATCTAAGCCAAGTATCACACAATGCAAAGTGAAAGATCACACGAACAAACCTAGGAAAAATTGTCTAATCACATATCAATTAATTAAGTTTCCCTAATCTAGAGGGGACATGAATTGTTCTTGAAACAAATAATCAAATAAATCAAAATATGCTTAGCAAACTAGAATGATGCATGTTAATCTTTGAGAAAAGAAGACATCTCAATCCCCGGGATGGATCAGAAAGGAAAATTAGATCGAGGGGGAAGCATGAACGTATGATCAAATTAATTCCTTATAATCTTCTTAGATTAGGACTCACAAAAGCCCCAAATCTTTGCATGGATGCAATGTATGTATCTAGAATGTGCCAAGGTTGTAGTGTGTTTTGTGTTCATGGATTTCTAGAATGACTTAGAAGTCTAGAATGTGTATGAATGAATGGAGAAAATCATCATGGGATATGTACAAATATGGTATGGACCATTTCCTAATACATGAACAAATTTGGAGTACATGTAGGCATCAAATCAAAGGATAGTAGTAAAAGTGTGCTTGCTGTGAATAGTGGACAGAACAGTAGCATGATATTTTGGAAATTGAAAAGAGGGGTTAGGAATTTTTTCAATGAATGATTTTTTTATGGAGATCTTCCTTATTATGTCTAGAACACAGCCCAAAAAGCCAATCTTTAATAACTATCACAGATTGAGAGAAATCATATAAACAATAGAGGTTATTCAGAAACAGAGTCCGTACTGTCGACTGAAATGTTAGAAAATCTTAGAAAATAAAAACAAAAGATCTAGAGGCCCATATTATACAGAAAGTTCCCTCGGACATTGAAGTTCAAGGGAAAAATAAGTTGGGACCACTTCTTTTGGAAAAGTTGTTTGTAAAACAAGTTGAAAGTCAACCTAGTTGCTGTGACAGCACAGCCAGAATGTTTGGAAGGAATGTTTGGACAAAAATAGACCCCTTTCAAGTGCTTCCATGTCAAGCCAAAAATCATGGGTGTTCTATAATGAGTTAAAAAACTTTCCAAGGGGTCTTGCATTCATATATTGAGTGTTGAACTCAAAATAATTCTTTGAAGTTAAATAACTCACTGTTTTGAAGGTTTTGAGAAAACAAGGTTTATTTCTTAAAAATCAAAATGAGGGGTTTAAGAGGGGGTTTTGAAATAGAGGTTTTGAAAGCATATTTTCAATACTTAATGAAGATTATAACCACTTAAAATGTCAATATCAAACTTATCATCAAGAACCTCCAAGATTATTAGAAAAGTATTATTTCCATTTTAAAGACAACTTCATGAATATATAGGAATGTATTGAAGTTGGAATCATCATCTATCAAACATGTTTTTGAGGTCAAGAGCTACTATCCATAAGGATTCACTCACCTCAAACTTCATGTCATCATCTAGATGATGATAGACTAGTAAGTAAATAAAGAAAACAAAAAGAGAAATGAGGTAAGAGAAGATGAACAAATATAAACAAGCAAGTATATAAACAATCAATAGATGATATTCAATGATGCATTGGACTTGTAGCTTGGTGTTTCACTCATATGTGGTGACATTGGGCATGGAAATAACTTCCCCTCTCTTAAATGCTCACTAAAATGGTGGTTGAGTGTATTGGATATGAAGTAAAATTGAAATAATGAAGTAAAAACAAAGTTTAGAACTCACTTTCTTGTTTGAAAATCAAAGAAGGAAGCTTCTTTTCTCTCTATTCTAACCTTATCTCTACAACTTTCTCTCTAAAAATTTTCAAAGCTTGCATTTGACACCCCTCAAATGAGAAGTCAAGGGGGGTTTATATAGGCCAATTTGGGGTGGTTTTGAGATTTTAGAAGTACTCACATTGGTCCCAAACATCTGTGAACATAGAACTATGTCGTTTTGGTTTTCAATTAATCAAAATGAACCCCCAAAAGAAATTACAAAAAAAACACCATTCTGGAGGAGAGTATTGTGACGGCACTGGGCCTGTGCCACGGCAGCAGTGGGCTAGTGTCGCGGCGGTACTGCTCCTCATTCGTCCAGATAATCCTTTTTAGGCCCCCAGAGGTTCCGGTACTTGCGGAAAGGCCCTATATCGTCCGAAATTCACAGAAAATGCATACGAACTCCAAATTGAGGTTGTGATATACCGTTGGAAATGTAATGGAGTCTACTTTACATAACAACTAGTTTGAAGATAGGTCACTTTGAAAAGTTTTGCGCTATTAGTGATAAAAGCCGATTTGATAGCCTTTTTCACCTTCAGAAATTCATAATAAATTCGTTTTAAATCCAAACATTATGTGCGACATACTGTTGGAAAGCTATCGACCTCTAGTATCTATGAAAAATATTTGAAAAATGATACGGAGCTCCGGTTTCAAAGTCAACTCTTGGTTAAACTGGTTAAACTTGGGATTCCCGGGAAGTTCTAGAAACCTCTGAGAGCTCCCAGGAGCTGACGTTTTCGTTCGGTTTTCTTTTAAAACTCATTTTAATACTTTCCACATGATTTAGAATGATCCCAGAACTTTTCAGCAAATTTGGACGATTTTGGTCAAACTTGGTCAAACCTTGGTCAAACTTGGTCAGACCTTGGTCAAACCAGTCAATGGGGACTTTCTGGGAACTTTCGGGACCTCTGGGGGTCTCTGGGGGTCGACGATTTCATCCGGTCTTGCTTTAGAACTTATTTTATTATTTTTCCTATGACGTAGCACGTTTCTAGAATATTTGGTCTGAATCCGGGAGCGTTCGTACTTTTAGGGGTATTTTGGTCATTCTGAGCATTCTGAGAGATAGAACTGACTTCTAAGAGTCCTTTTAAGTCTTTTACGATCATTGTGAACCACCAAGATATGGGTCTCCTAACTCTGATAGCCGACAAAATGGGGTGTCTACAAGCTATTACTTTACCCATTGATGAATGCTTGATGAAGAGAGGATGATCTCCTTGACTCTGTCGAACCTTCATCTCACTCAAAGCTTTTGTAAATCTTCCAAACCATGCTCATGGAGATTGCTTGAGACCATAAAGTGCCTTTTTTAATCTACAGACATTGTTTCTTTTAAAATTCTCATTGAAACCTGGTGATGCCTCTATATACACTTCCCCATCTATATCACTATGTAAGAATGCATTCGTAACATCAAATTGCTGTAAAGACCAACCAAAATTAGCTGCTAAGGATAACAAAACATGAGTTGTATTCATCTTTGCCACTGAGCAAAGGTCTCTTGATAATCCACCCCATAGGTTTGTGTATATCCCTTAGCTACTAGCCTAGCTTTATACTTTTCTAGTGTACCATCAGCTTATATTTAACAACAAACACCCATTTATACCCCACTGGTTTCTTTTCCTTTGGCAATTCTACAAATTTCCAAGTTTTTTTTTTCAAGGGCCAACATTTCTTCTTTTATGGCTTTCCTCCAATTCTAATTTTTAAGTGCCTCTTGGACTATTTGAGGGATCTCAATGGTTGTTAATTGGGTAAAAATGCTCTATGGGATGGGGATAGTTTCTCAAATGAAATGAAGTTGGAAACCGGGTGTTGGGTACACTTTCTGGTTGCTTTCCTTAGGGCAATTGGTAAATGAGTATTATCAAACACTTTTGAGTCTTTCATACGTACCATACTCTCTAGATTGTTTGGTGGATTTAAAGGATTTGAAGTAGTGAGGGAAACAATATCAGAAACTGAGTTATTGGAAGTGTTAATTTCATTACCTGGCTCGGGTTGAGACTCTCGGACTTGCACTGGATCAGTTAGTGTCTGTTTCATCCTAGAATAGACATGTAGCGGCAAGGCAACCGTATTAACTCCCCCTGTATCAGATACTGATGACAGTTCTACATTTGGAAAATTTTCTGGATCAATTGACAAGGGAATAGGAGGAGCTGAAGAAGACTCAAAAAAATCTAGTAAATCATAGGAAAGAAACTTATCTTCATATAGATTCTCTCCCTGAAGATAAGTGCTACGAAAAAAGGATTGATTTTCAGCAAAAGTGACATCCATAGTTGTGAAAAATTTCCGAGAAGTAGGATGATACCATTTATGCCCCTTTTGTGTTGGAGAGTAACCTATAAACACACATTTTAAAGCTCGAAGATCAAGTTTGCTACGATATTGGGAGTAAATATAAACAAATGAGACATAACCAAAGACCTTAATTAGGGGGAGTTGAGAAGAGCTATAAAAGTGGGGAAAGAAACTTAAGAGTGCTTCCACTGGAGTTTTGTTTCCTAGCACTTTAGATGGCAGGTGGTTGATCAAATGAGCCATAGTTAGGACTGGTTCTCCCCAATATGGTGCACATTTTTTTGGAAAAGTAAAGCCTGAGTAATTTCTAACAGATGCCTACCTTTTCATTCGGCAACTCCATTTTGTTGCATGAACATTGGTGTATATTCCCTTCTTTTTCGAGAAAAAATGACAACATCTTATTAAAGTATTCCTTCCCATTATCAGATCTGATGCTCTTTATTTGAACCCCAAATTGAGTGTTAATCATTTTGTGAAAGACTGAAAACACAGAACTAACATCAAATTTTTTTTCAATAAAAACATCCAATTGGAACACAATGATGTTTAGCTAATTGGAGAATTTCACAATGAAAACTGTTAACATCTAATTTAGTAAATAACAAAGGGAACATTGTTTTTAGCAAAGAAAAATATGGATGGCCTAATCAGAGATGATGCAGCCATATTTGAGTTTTATTCAATGACAACTTCTTTGAGAAATGGGAGATAGGCATACGGTCACCATTGCCAGCACTGGTTTCAAGCAGGTACAAACCCTCATGTTCCTTAGCAAGCCTAATCATCTTCCTCGTGGCTAGATCCTGAATCACACAATGAGATGAAAGAAAGGTTACACTACAATCCAGATCTTTAGTACTCTGGTGAAATGACAAAAGATTGACTGAAAGTTTGGGAACATGTAACACAGTTTTTAGAGAAAGAGATGGAGTTAAGGCTATTTTCCCCTGACCTGCTACGGCTGCTAGAGTGCCATCAGCAACTTTAATGTTTTGGTTCCCAGAACATGGATTGTAAGGAAAAAATTGATGTAAAGAATTGGTTATGTTGTCAATAGCACCTAAGTCAACGACCTATATGCTAGGTAAATAGTCCTTTGAGGCACTAAGAGCATGAAATAATAGGTACTTTCCTGATTGCACCAAAGAACATGATCCACTCAGCTTATCAAGTGAAACAAGCAGACTACAAAGCTTTTCAATCTCCTCTTTGCTCAGTCCATTGATCTCTAAACCGATAGAATCCTGCTTGGAATTTTTTTCAGGATCGGCAATATGGGCTTGACCACCTCGCTGTCCAGATTGGACATGTCAGCTTCCATTGTCTCTGTCGAATGATGGAGGCTTGCAATAGAGCCTCTAGCAAATCTCCTTTGTATATCTTGGCTTTTTGTAGTAAATACACCACATGTTATCTTTATTACAAGGTATTCTGGGCACTTCACTTCTTCCATGTTCAAAGTTGCCTCCATGATTACTGTTTGGTGATGTAGAACTTGACTTCATGGCAACAAGGTGATTTGGCTTCATAGTGGCAAGGGCTGATCCTTCTATGGGTGGATTATCAAGCATAACGTCTCTTCGTCCTACTTCAGCCCGTATAATGGAGAAAACTTCATTCAGGGATGGCAAGTCTTCCTTTCCAAGAACCTGAACCTTAACTTTATAGTATTCCAAATTGAGTCCCGCCAAAAAATCAAATGTTCTCTCCTTTTCAACAAACTTAAGCAACATAGCAGCATCTTCACTACACTTCATCGTAAAATTCTGATAATAGTCCAGTTCCAACCATAAACTTTTCATGATATTGTAATACTCAACAATAGAGAAAGTACCTTGCTTGGTAGCAGCAATCTTGGTCTTTATTTCATAAATCTAGGCAGCATCCCTAACTTTGGAATATGTTTGTCGAACAGCTTCCCAAATATCCTTAGCCGTTGTCAAGAATACATATGTTCCACTGATCTCTGGTTGCATTGAGTTCCACAACCAAGTCATAATCATTGAATCTTCTTCATCCCAAACCGCAAACTTTGGATCATCCTTCGTTTCCGATCAAATGACTCAATTTCCATTTTTCTTTTAAACAAAAAGTATGCACGAGTTGAGACCATACTGGTAATTTCGGCCATTGAATTTAAACAAACTCTGCAGATTTTGGTATTCTCCATAATGATTACTTGGGTTGGGGGCAGATTTTGATGAGTGGGTGACTTCTGATTCGTCAGACATAATGTAGTGATATTATGGATTGAGGAAACAGAAAGATTTTTTCTGTCTATGCAGGCCAAGATTCAACAGAAATTGTACAAGGACAATATAACTTTTTCAGCAATCAAGGCTGAGAGAAATTGACTCAAAAACAAAATGCAGAGAAAAAAAGAGCCCAAGCTATGACAGCATGAAACAAATTATGTTTCTGCAATACTGTTAGAATACAATTTGTACAATCTTTTTACTACATTCCTAGGCACCAAAAAATGAAAATAATAACAACCTACCACTAATCTATCCAATAAATGTACTAGTAATCTATCCAATAAATCAGGGATTAGATTTTACAACTATTCTATAAATAAATTCAGGACCTAGGATTACAATCAAATCCCTAAAAAATTGCCAACAGAAGGGACGATGATATTCCTCCTGAAAGGGGGACGGTGGTGACAACCATGATGAATTGACTACGGTCACGTGAGAGTGAGAGATTTTGCTATATGCGATGGTAAAAGTGAGAAAGGCCCAGAATCAAGGGGTCCAGAACAATGGTGATTGATTACTTGTCACGCTGGTGATTATATATATATATATATATTGCCGAGAATTCATAGTTAATGTTGATGATTCATTAAATAATCCGATTGTATGATTAGTATACCCACTGAGCTAAAGCTTAGACATATTTGTGGTTTGTGACCACCGCGAGTTCGAACGAGCATCACAGTGAGAAGCATTGAATTACGGGGTTTCAGATTGCTCGGAATTATGTTTTCTTTGTTCATATGTTTTATATGTTGATATGTATAGTGTAATTGGTTGGGTAGGTAGTTTGGGATGTTGTATTTGGATACTAGAGACTCATGTTATAAAGTTGTATATTTATTGACTCTTATATCAACTTGATTTAAGTCTCTCCCAACCTTTTAATGTTATGGACATGTGTGTGTTTCAGTTTAGGTTAAATGAGTTTGTATGTATATTTTTCTTTAGGTGGAGGATTGGTAACCTTAGAATAGGGTTTGCTGCAGAATGCTTTACAGTTGGAAAACAGTCGACTGATCAGGGGAGCAGTCGACTGGTTTCATAATTGGACATAACAATTTCTCCCAATTCTTAAAAATAGTCGACTATATCGACCTTTGTAGTCGACTGGATCGTCAATTTGTTGACAGAGCTCATTGGAATATAGTGTAGTCGACCGAGTTTGGCACCCTCCTTTGCACACTTAATTGATTGGGTTCCAATTTAGTCGACCAGATTGAATTTCTTCAGATTGTGCTCTCTGTGATCCAAATACCAGTCGACCGAACATCCAATCAATTGACTAGATCTGATAACTTTTAAAAGATGGTTCTTTTACTCAGTATTTAAGGGGAGATTTGTTTAACCACATTATTAGTTGATGTCTTGACTTAGGTAATTCTTTGTTACACTATCCTAATCTACGAGTGGTGGGTTGGGGTATGACAAATTTTGGTATCCGAGCAATAGGCCTGAGTCTTGGGGACGTGGGATGATGCATGAATGCACACATAACGACATGTAGTTACACGATCATGCATACACATTTACTTAGCATGATTTAAAACATTGTTTAACATGCACTATGATTATTTAAGTAACATGTGTGTGAATGTTTTATTGTAGGTGTCAGGCAAGGATGCTTGGAGGTGAGCACCTGTCTCCAACCCGAATGGATAGAATAGAGGTAGTTATGGAAAAGTTAGTAAGGGTGGCTGAAACACGGGTCACCAAGGAAATGCCGAGTTCATCAAATTCGGGGTAGAAAACAGAGCCGACAACTATTGCTATGTTCAATATACAACAACCGAGAGAGTTTAAGGGAAAACCTGATCCGAAGAAGGCCGTTCATTGGTTGATCGATATGAAGATAATCGTTCGTGCTTTGCAATGTTCAGAGGAGCAAAAGGTTTTGCTTGCTTCAGATACCTTGAAAAAAGAAGCACATAATTGGTGGACATCAGTATTGAGGCAAGGAGCATCGACTACATGGAATGGGTTTGTGGAGGAGTTTATGAAATAATACTTTCCTAGATCTTTTAGTGATGAGAAGTCATGTGAGTTTTCCCATCTCTTCCAAGAAAATATGACTGTTACGGACTAAGCAGCCAAGTTCACAAGTTTGGCTTGATTTGCGATGGATTTGGTTTCAAATGAATTTATTTGGGCAAGAAGATTTGAGGAAGGACTCCATGAGGACATCAGGGGTGAGTGGGATACACTCCAGCTACCGAAATTTTTAGAGGTGTTAGACATAGCCTTGATCACCGAGCAAGGGGTGTTGGCATTTTGGCAAGGTCAACAGTTTAAAGGCCAAGGGGGTAGTCAATTCCAAGGGCAGGGCAGCTCTAAAAGACAGAGTTCTGGTAGTTCATCGGGAAGTTGGGAAACCGGAGGAAACGTTGCGGTGCAACACGTGTGGTAAGTACCATTGGGGGAAGTGAAAATTGGCTTCTATCACTTGTAATAATTATCGATGGTCGAGACACGTGGCAAGGGATTGTCCCAATCCTCCAAGACAGAGTACTTTAAGACAAGGTACTGATGATAGTAGAATAAAATGATACGCATATGGTTGTAACAACCCTAAAATATTTAAGTGTGTAAATAATTATTTTAATTATTTTCAGTTTGCAATATTATATGAGTGTGTTTATGTAAGGCACATGTTGGAAAATTTCAAGTTTGGAGGATATGTAAATTAAATCATTAGTGAGCCCATTTAGTTTGAGTGTTACATTTTATTAATTTATATTTGTTAAAGAAAGTGAAGGGTTGATATGTATATTTTTTATATAGTGTTTACAGGCCCGCGAATGTGTCAAATAGTGTATCTGGTATTAAAATTAGTACCCAGGGCACGAGTACCCTTTAGGCTAACCATTTTAGTGGTTTGGATTGCATTCTGGGCTCACATGGGTCTCTTTTGCGAGCCCACAAGAAGATAAACGTGATTTTTTTAGTATTTGTGTGTTTGTGTGTTATATGCACATGAGTGTGTGTATCATCTTTCTATGTATACATATCTAGGTGCCCTAGGGTTAGAAAAAAAAAGAGCAGCCACAAGAGAGAGTAAACGTGAGAGAGAGAGAGAGAGAGAGAGAGAGAGAGAGAGAAGAAGAAGAAGAAGAAGAAGAAGAAGAAGGAGAAGAAGAAGAATGAAGAAAAGGATGCATGTTATTCGGATTCGTGTTCGCGTTCGTAGTCTGTTCGATATCGTTTTCAAGTGCTTAATCTCGTTTTAGGTGAGTTAATCAAACCTTTGTGTGTATGTATATGTGTGTGGATATATATATACATGTATATATGTACTACTTCATATACATATTTTTATCAGATTGTTGTTTTGGGTATCTCTAGATTCTATACTGTGATACAAGTTTTTTTTCTTCACAAATGAACAAAGACCTACATAACCATGAGAAACTCTTAATTTTTAGTTCACCCTTAAATATTGAAGGATAGGTTCTCTTTTTATGGTTATTAATAGGTCTTGGTGATAAAATCCAAATACTAAAAAGCAAACCCTAAAGAATTTTAGAACTTTGATTTAAAAGGGTGCTAAAAGTAATTAATTTTTTAATAGGTTTGTGTGTTGCTTATTTTAAGTTTCTGTCCTCATTGGCGCAGTTCTAGACAACTTTCGTGTAATGGAGTTTTTCCCAATTTTGCACCGTTTGGGCAAAAATTTACGATTGTAGTAGCAGTGAACAAATGTCTCCTTGAATATTTTACGCCATGGAGAATATGATTTCTTATTATGTCCTTCATGTATGCTATTATTGAATTTTTTGTTGAGGTGACTGTACGTGAAATGATTGGCTGCATATTGTGAAAATTTTGATAAAAGGTAACTAGATGCGTTGAATAGTATATTGGTGATCTTGTAATTCGATCGAAAAATATTGTGGAACGATTATTATGAGTAAATTAATAAAACCCTATATTGTGAAAAATTAGAACGCATCTAAAAGATAGAGATGTGATTTGACTATGATGAGACAGAACTATGTGATAACCATGAATTTCACAAATATAGAGGCAACATAATTCCCTTAGTGTTCACCACATCCCATAGTTGTGTTATTTTTGGTAGCTCGCCTTGCTGAGTGTACCCTTTTGCCAGTGACTTTGTGATCAAGTTGGCCTAAGCCTTATGCTCGGCTTAATTTATAGACGTCCAGGCATATTGACTGGCCTTCCATTATGTATAGCTGGTTTGGTTGATACCCCAACCAAACTACACAGCAATGGATGTTGGTAGTATGTCCGGGCACACATGGGATATATGTGTGGGTTGTACCATGGAAGGAGACCAAGGTGGTGAACCTAGGGAACACAAATATGAATTTAAGGCTAATAAATAATGAAGATGGATTATTTCATAAGATTGATAATCGTGGAATAATGAATGCGACGTTTAAGTTAGAATGTGGATCGTTTGTATACATAATTGTTTTGCTTCATTTGTGATCATTTAATTTGCAGGACGGTGGGCCCACTAACTTTTATGCAGGCTGGCTCACCATAGATATTCGACGGGTAAGTTTCAGTTAGTATTATTCGGGTTTGGGACCACTGCCACCACATTGAAGGAAACTACTCTTTTGTCTTGAAATGTGTGTGGAATTACTGTTCTAACCCAATAGAGATTCTGTGTAATGATAATGTATAATGTGGGTATATTTTCCTTGTCAGTATTTTTGGGAATCTATGGGACACCGTTGTTCCCTAAGACACGTTTTAAATGTTTGGTTGACTCATACCAGCATTTTGTATACTGCCCCTAGTGTGTTATGCATTTGGGGCATTTCTATATGAAACGTAGTCGAATGCATCTGTGCAGGTTTAGTGTTTGGGAATTTTCTGTGGAGCTGTTGATGTCTTGGAGTTGCAGTTGTGTAGAATTGTACTTTGCATTTAGCTGTATCTTATTTATTTTTGTTCCTGGCATTGTGGGCCATTTTTGTATTATTGTAATAAGGATTGTATATTGGATATTGGGAACGTTGTAGTGACTCTGACCAATGAATGTATAGATTTTATTCTTGTTTATTTTCATTCCACTTAATTCTGCAAAGAGGGTTTATTTAATGAAAATAGTATTTCTTTTGTAATTCGAATGATGTAATATGTGTAATGCAACTTTATTTCTTTTATAATGAAATGAATGTTTGGAACTATACGTTTGTTATTCAATGAGTTTTTTTTATATAAAAAAAAGATCACGTGTTCTTATTTAATGAGTATTTAATTAATTTTTAAATAAATAATCTATTAGCCTGTGTGAGGGTGTCACCCTTAGGATTTTTGGATAACACCCGCATGCGTGTTATTGCATATCACTACATTGTCATGCATGATAATGTGATGTGTTGTGCATTTTTGGCACATGTGTGAGTGAGTTTTGACTCACAAGTTAATTTGGGAGTCTGTGTTAGAGAACCCTCTGAGACTTTGTTGATGAGTGTTTTGTTGTTGTGAAGTCTCTTCGAGTATGAGACGGTCACTGTGAAATACCTTAAATGTTTATCTGAAAATAAATGTTTACCTGTGTATTTCACTATCTGTATTATTTTCTAGTTTAGAATATATTTCTGTTGTAAGTTTTAGCATCCTGGTGAGGACGAATTGACACGCTATTAATTTGGTAGGTTAATTATCAACTTCGAAAAAGTCATGTAGAAACTTACGTTTTAGCAACCAAGCAGAACTTAGTCAGAAACTTTTATAATTTTGAGGTTTTGCTTGTAAAGCTATGAATTAGCTGTGTAGAAAGTTTCAGAGACTGATTAGCTCGTGGGGAGGTAAACACAATTTCCAAAAGTGTTGTCTATATATAGATAGAGATGATCTTGATATTTTTATAAGTTTCAACCTAAAACTCAAAAGGAGGCCAAAAGGGGGGATTTGATTGCTTAGAGCTTCTCGACCCCAAACGATGATCGTTCGTCCGCTGGTTTTTCACCAAATTTCATATTCAAACTCCTCGAGGTAAGAGCTTCGTTTTGATACCCATTAGGGCTTGTTTGGCCAAGTTTTTCAAAAAGTTATTTTCTAGAATTTTTCATAAAAGTTGATAATTGGATTTTTGATCCATAGGAATTGTACTAGAAGGAATTCTGCATGATCTTTGTGCGCCGATTTTCTTTAGATCGAATTATAGGAACATAAATCGAAGGTGAGTGATTCAACTATGTTTTTGGAATGATTTCTTGACATGTATTCATGTTGTGATATGAAAAATATGTGTTAGTATAGATATATATTGTGTAGTTCATATTGAGCAATCATATTGATAAGTAGGCCAAATAGCACGGTGAAATGTTTTGATTATCGAGAGCATGGTCATATGTAAATTGAGCATGTTGAGCTGTTAATTGGGTCAAAGGAGCATGTGGTTACTAAGAATCGTGGTCTCACCTTTTCGCGTGGACTTATTGGCGAGGAGTCACAGATTAGGAGTATGGAACGTACACGTGAGTCTCCGGAGACTAGTATGAAATGTAGAGATGTGAATGCGAGCATGTTTATCATTCATGTGCATTTATTGTTTTATTCACTAAGCGTTAATTAGCTTAAAAATTGAAATATGTGTGGTTATTCAAATAACCACTGCAGATATTAATGCTGGTGAGGAATAGCAGAAGTGAGCACGTGGGTTTGGGGAGTTCAGTTAGAAGGCGACTCGATATGTTGATCTCATCGTTTTGTAATAGACTTGTTGTAATAAGAATCATTATGGCTTTTAACTATGCTTAACATAAAATTTTAGAACGCGTTTGTAATGTTGTAATATATAGTAATCCTTTGTAATTATGTTTTAGTAATGTTTTAATCCAGTGGGAATCGTTTTTGGTATGAGTTTTTGGAATGCGTATTTAAATCTTGGTTGAAATCAGAAAACTTTTAAACTTGGAAATGTTGCAGAAAGGGGGGCTGCTGCTGTAAAACAGTCAACCCGACTGTTTTATAAGAAATTTCCCTTTGGTTTTTAGGACTTCAGTTGACTGATCCCCAGGAAACAGTCGACTGGTTTCTGCACGAAAATTGGACATTATGCTAGGATGGGTGGTTCAATCGACCCGACGATCCCAATCGACTGAAAAATTGAGGCATTAGTCGACCGGACCTTGAGCCAGTCGACTGAAGGTGGCTATTGGAAAATTCTTGTTCTCTGCAACTCCAGGTCAGTAGACTGGAGCCCCGACCCAGTCGACTAGACTGCTAATTTTAAAAATGATTTGTTTTGTTCCGCTACGTGTCTTCTTAAAACTAATTTTTGGGAACGTTAATGAATTAGTTTACCCTCAGTGGCATGCCATGGGCTTCGGTTCCGCTATTGTGGGACCGAACTGTGACATTTAGTGCTATCAAAGCTATAGGTTTAGAGCCTTGGGGACGAGTGACGTTGTATGTTGAGTGACGTCGAGTGGAGTGTATGGTTGTGACAATAATATTGCTATCATTGTAGGAATGCTTCACGTGTTGCAATTGTTGATGTGATGATGAACTGTGCACACACACACACATATATATATATATATATCTTTAGGGGTAGGCAAATAGTTCGATTAACCGAACAAACCGAACCGAATTTTCAATTTCAGTTCGGTTATTTCAGTTAAAAATTTCAGTTCGGTTAAAAACCGAACCGAATTAAAAATTTCAGTTCAATTATCAGTTGCCTATAGGCAAACCGAACCGAACCGAACCGAAAAACCAAAATTTTATTTTTTATTTTTATTTTCTATATTATTAATATACTTATTCATAACTATAGATAATAAAATATAAGTATTTTTACAATTGAAAATAAATAAAAGTATGCTTTGTTTGCAATATGAAAGAGAAAGGAAAATAAAACATTAAAAAGTTGAGAAAAATGAAAAAAAATAAATAAATAAAAATTGGGTTTTTTACAATTCGGTTAACCGAATAAACAAACCGAACCGAATAGTGTCAAATCGAACCGAACCAAATCGACCGAATGCCCACCCCTATATATCTTGTGGCATGGCATGCATCGTCTTTATGCATCGAACTTAATAGGACGAGTTCTTAAAACGTTATGGTTGATCCGGTAAGAGAATTATCACAGCATTCGCGGATGGACTAAATAGTGAACATGGTGGGAAATTTATTCAAGCTGTAAGTGAACGAGATCAGATGAACGTCCAGGCTCCACCGGTTGAAGTCCGTTATATTCATACACCACCGGTACCGAGAGCTCAACATACAATCGTGGAACAATTCCATAAGCGAAAACCGACATTGTGTCATGGACAGGTTGACATAGACTTGGCCGATCATTGGATGATGGACATGGAAAGGCACTTTCGTACTGTGATATGTATCGACGAGGAGAAAATTTTGTGCGCATCCGATACATTGAAGGTCGAAGCATTGGATTGGTGGAACAACATGCTTGAACAAGGGAAGCCGACCACGTGGGAAGCATTTAAAGAGGAATTCAACCGACGGTTCTTTTCGCAATCTTCTTATACTCAGAAATGCCAAGAGTTTGCAAGTTTGGTCCAGGGAGACATGATTGTGAGTGCGTACGTATCGCGTTATAATGCCTTGTTGCGCTTTGGGAAAACTATAGTTCCAACTGATAAGGATAAAGCTCATAAGTTTGAGGAAAGGCTTAGAGAGAATATCCGTAGCAGTGTGGACATGTTGCAACACCCAACTATTTCACTAGTTGAGGAAGCTGCTCGTATAGCTGAGGATAGTGTCGATCGATATCGACAGGGAAACAAGGGAAGAGAACCAAAGACAATAGGGGCAAGAGTCAAGGCAATGCCAAGAAACCATTCATACAGAGTTCGGGATCGTATGTCACGCCCCGGAGTAGTAGACATTAGGAGGAAATAAGATTTTCCTTTCTGGGTCCGTAAGTTATGACTAGTTACATTAACTGATTGTCCACAAATACACTAGATAACAATAGAGTAGCTTAAGCGGAAGTGTAAACTGAAAATACATAAAAAGATTTATAGCTATTACATCAGAGTTTGTAGTTCTCAAAATAACAAAGGAACAAAAAAGATTAAGGCGCTTGACACCATTCACATCTTAGTATGAATGGACAAAAATCTATAACGGACAACTAAGTCTTCTTTCTTGAAGCCGCGCCTCTAACTGGCATAGCTGTAGCCTTCATCATTGTCAGCTTCCCCGTTGATGGTCCTCTTCCAGGTAGTCATATCCTGTAAAGTCTAGACGTGGGAATGTCCAGGGCGTAATATGCCGTTAGCTTTAATAAAAGCTAAGTGAGCGTCCTAACCGAACACTCCTAATATAAAATACGTAATCGAATGTACACATCGACTAGTTACGAAAGTTGGATGAATTATAATGAGACCGTGCATGAACTATGCATCATCGATATATTTGACTTCACTAGACTTAACATCCGACTTACTTGACTTTGTTACATTACCGGTGTAACGTCATTGGCTTAGAGTGACTCGCCCAGTGGGTCGAGCTATGGTTACTTTACTATCGTTGTTTGCTTCTCCGTGGCCACAGTAATAATCTCGCTTTACAAGCTAACCAAGTACTCTAGGTCCCCGGGACCTTGCCTTATGAATATCGTCGCCGATTTACGAAATGCTTACTTTACTATCGTTGGTCGCCGCAACCGCAGTAGTAATCTCGCCTTACAGGCTAACCGTGTTTATTCATTTCTCAATTTGTGCTTATCAACATGGTTACTTTGCTATCGTGCTTGCCTCTCCGTGGCCATAGTAGTAATCATCGCCGACATGCGATCCTGTAATTTCATTTGACATTACCGACTCACTACATATCAACTTTCGGACCTTCGCGGTCAACTACACATAACTCCAAATGCACACAGACTTGGTCTCCGCGACCGTCTGACTCTATACACAAGCACGTCGACTTGACGTTATGACACAGACTTCTATGTGAGGTGTTTTATGTGACATGTACAAGGTACAAGTTAATTAAACATGGACTCTTCTTGAAATATTATATAGGCCGTAAGCTCGTAGTACAACATGTTAAAGCATGGTGTTAATCAAACTGATAATTATAACAAATCGAAGTAATAATAATAATAAGGGCAAATTACACTTTAATCCACTGAACTATACACCTGCTTTCAATTGGGTCCATTAACTTTTTTTTTTTTTTTGCAATTGGGTCCTTGAACTTCAAAAATTCATTCAATTAGACTCAAATTCTGACAATGTTAACTTAATTTATTAAAAATTGTCACATACATTACGTGTAATGCTTACCTGTCACATGTTAGGATAAGAAACACGGGAGACTGCAAATGGCTAAAAAATGATGTGAATTTGGGTATGATTGAATGCAATTTTGGATCTAGACGAATGTGTTTTCGAATTTGATTGAACGAGATTTCAAATCTGATTAAATGCAATTTTTTGCACTATTCACAATCTTTCGTGTTTGTCTTACCTTAACATGTGACAGGTAAGCATTATGGACAATGTACGTGACAATTTATAATAGTTTAAGCTAACAGTGTCAGAATTTGGGTCTGATTGAATGAATTTTTGAAGTTCAAGGACCCAATTGCAAAAAAAAAAAGTTTATGGACCCAATTGAAAATAGGTTATAGTTTAATGGACTAAAGTGTAAATTTTCCTAATAATAAATATTAACGGAATAATATGTTCGGGGGACAATATATTAACATAAGGCTAAACTTGGAATAAATAAATAATAATAATGATAATAATAACAACATTATTAACGAAATAATCATACGGACATTAATGTATTTGGGGTACAACATATTAAAGCATGATGTTTATAATAATAACAATAATAATAATAAAGACAATGATACTAATAATAATAATATTATTATTATCATTATTCACGGAATAGTAAGATGGATATTAATCTGTTCAGGGTACAACATGTTAACATGGAGTTTAACCATAATAATAATAATAATAATAATAATAATAATAATAATAATAGTTAAGGTATAACACGAACATTAATTTGGTACGATATGTTAAACATGAGTTTAACTAGACTATAATAATAGTAAGCAGGAAATAATAATTATAGTAATAATAATAATAATAACAATGATAATAATATTAACAGTAATCATAATACAAGCCTGGGTTAGGGACACCACATGATAAGCACCATATTCTCAAAGAATAATAATAAACGAAAAATAATACGGGCATTATTCTAGTATTCCGAGTGAGTTAGGAACTTACCATAGGGTCGGGGGTCGCAGTGTAGCTCAGGAGTGGGCTTCATTTCCTCCTTCTCTAACCCTCTCAACTGACTCTCTCACTTTTTCACTCTTTCTCTATTGGTTGTAAACAATCAGAGATGGGGATGGTGTAGTTATATTTATAGGGGGAAAGTTGGGGTTTAATTACTTACTATATATATAATGTAACCACACACATATGCATAATATATATTATAATACACACACACACAGAGGCCACATACATACATCTATAACTTAACACACACTCAAGCACACATGACACACTACACACAAGCACACATCACTCAAACTCACATCACACACCACCACTGCACTGCACACACACGACACACACATACACTGACACACACAACATCACATGTACACATTTACTCCTTCTCTCACTCTCTCGGCACATACATCACACACGTACATGTATACTTATAGTGTGTAAGGGGTTGGTTGAGGAGGTATGGTGATGTGAGGGGTGGAGTGTTGGAGGGTTTTGGTGGCTAGGGAAGTGAGGTTGTGCAAGGAAGTGGGTGGGGTACAAGTATGGGAATGAGGGGGTGGTTGGGCAACTCCCTCAAGTCATGGGATGTGACTGATGTGATTGACGCGTCGCGTCTCGTTAAGTGCGCGTGCACGGAATTATGTGAAACACTGGTATTGTTACGAGTTTGCGCGCTAACCCAACATGGGTTCTTAATACAGTCCGAGTATAATTAACGTGTGATAGAAATAAAACTTAATATAAATATAAATATTACTAACATTAATAAAATCAACGATATTTAAAAATTATAAAAGGCGTATAAATATCAGGTAGCGACTTAAAATAGAATTTATAGTACAATTACAGTCCGATAAGTTAGAAGTTCATTAATAAAATAAAACAAAAAATATAGGTATTACATCGTATGTGGGTAACCAAAGAGGGAGTACGTTCACAGGAGACTAGAGATCGTTGTGCCCAACATGTAATCTACGACACAGAGGGACTTGTTATCAATTGAGCACCTACTACCTTTGCAAGCAACTGGGACACATATCCTGTAACTGTCCAATGAATATAACCCTGACTACACTGAACACCACCTCGAACACCAAGAGCTTCAACCCAGAAATGAGGGGAAAATGTTTTGAGTGTGGACAACTAGGACATTTAGCGAAGAACTGTCCTAGTAAGAGATAATCGAAAATGAGTACCGAGGGATCGAGTATGCTGAGTGGATCAAAGATAGGGCAACGAGTGGATAAAGGAAAAGGAGTCGAACAACAACAAGAACGATACTTCCAGCTTAGGCCGGGGAATACAAATGATACAGTCATATCAGGTACTCTTCCTATTTGTTCGTATCCTACACGCATACTTATGGATTCTGGTTCAACGCATTCATTTGTATCACGTGACTTTGTTAAACATTTAACTGTTAAATCTGAACCGCTAGGATATGAATTGTGGGTATCATTGTCTAGTAGTGAACCGTTAGTAACTTCTTTGGTATTCAAGTCGTGTGAGATCAAGATAAGCGATAAGGTCTTGAGCGTTGATTTGATTTCATTGGTAGTGAATTACTTTGATGTTATCTTGGGTATGGATTGGTTATCGGTCAATCAAGCTAAGATCGATTGTGAGTAGAAATGAGTTAGTTTCTATCCGCCGGTCAAGAGGAGTTTACTTTTCAGGGTAAGAGTGTGACCGTACCGCCGTACTTGATATCGACAATTCAAGTAAGAAAGATGTTGAAGAGAGGTTGTTCGGGTTTTTTATGTTCGATTGTTGACGCACGAGTTCTTGGAGCACTAGTAGAAGATACAAGAATTTCCAAATGTTTTCCCCGATGAGTTACCCGATGTATTGATTAAAAAGGAACTTGAGTTCACAATAGAAGTAGTATCAGGGTCACAACCAGTATCCAAAGCACCGAACTGAATGGCACCGATGGAGTTAAAAGAATTAAAGGTTCAGTTACAAGAGCTACTTGAGAAAGGTTTTATCCCACCTAGCATTTCGCCTTAGAGAGCTCCAGTCTTGTTCATAAAGAAGAAGCACAGGACCATGCGTATGTGTATCGACTATCGAGAGCTAAATAAGTTAACTGTCAAGAATAAGTATCCGTTATCGTGAATAGATGACTTGTTTGACCAGCTATAAGGGGTTCAGGTATTTTTGAAGATTGACTTGAGATCTAGTTATCACCAGTTGAAGTCAAGGAGGAAGATGTTGAGAAGATAGCTTTCAAAACTAGATATGGTCACTTTGAATTTTTGGTTATGCCGTTCAGAGTGACTAACGCACCAGCTTCTTTTATGGACTTGATGAATCGTGTTTTCAAGGACTACTTAGATTAGTTTGTTATCGTATTTATAGATGACATTCTAATCTATTCCAATAGTGTTGAAGATCTTGAACACCATTAGCGATTAGCCTTACAACGATTACGTGAGAAGAGATTATTTGGAAAATTGAAGAAGTGTGAGTTTTTGTTGACAGAGATTGCTTTCCTTGGACAAATAGTATCAGCGAAGGTAATTTCAGTAGATCCTTAGAAGATAGAAGCAGTTACCAATTGGTTGATACCCACGAATGTGACAGATATCCAAAGTTTTCTAAGATCAGCTGGTTACTATCGGAGGTTTGTGAAAAACTTTTCACGTATTGCAATGCCGATGACACAGTTGATGAGGAAAGATGTTGCGTTTGTATGGAGTCCGAAATGTGAGAAAGTTTTCAAAAGTTGAAGGGTCGACTAGTGAAGACACCAACCCTAGCTGCTCCAATGGGGATGGAAGGGTTTATCATTTACAGTGATGCTTCATATAGAGGTTTAGGTTGCATTCCTATGTAAGGTAACAAGGTCATTGCCTATGCATCGAGACAACTGAGATCGCACGAGAAGAATTATCTGACACGTGATCTAGAATTGGCCACCGTGATTTTTGTATTGAAGATTTGGCATCATTACCTGTATAGGGAGAAATGTGAGATCTATACGCATCATAAGAGTTTAAAGTACTTGTTCACGCAACGAGATTTGAACATGAGGCAAAGGAGATGGCCAGAGTTAATGAAGGACTATGATTTTTCAATTCAGTATCATCCGGGCAAGGCGAATGTCATCGCCGATGTTCTTAGTCGTAAGGCACCAACCAATACCGCATCAAATTTGACTTCTTAGAAAGAATTTGTTGGCCCAAAAAGGAAACCTTAGAGGGGGGTGAATAAGGTTTTAAAAAATAATTTAGAAATTTGTTCAAATTGATTGCCCAAACAATTAAATTATAAAAGCAATGTAAAGAGAAGGGGAAGAGATACAATGCAAACCAATTTTTAGGTGGTTCGGAAAACCGCACGCCGCGCCCTACTTCCACCCCTCAAGAACACCTCTTGAGGATTCCACTATTTCAATCTTCTTCGGGTGAAGATTAAACCCTTACAATCTCTTCAAGGAAGAAAATCCTCTTCTCTTGAACTAGGGTTACACCAACCCTTGATACACACTACCTTTATAAATGGGTTTTGATACAAGAATGGAAGACTCTCTCAATAGAGTGGATAAATACAAGATTTAAGCTCACAATAAATTGCTCTAAAGAAAATACAAATGAATGCTAGAGCAATAGAATTTATGATCTCACCAAACTAGGGCTCAAGATATTAATGAGATGAAAAACTTGGTTAGATTGTTCAAGGAGAGCTTCAATGAAGTTCAAATAAATGTATTTATAGCTTCCTTTTGATTTCCAACCGTTGGGGGTAGTTGGGAGCTATTAATGCTACAATAAATGCATTAAACTAGCCGTTACTGTGTTTATCGCAGTCATTCAGTCGACTGTCATCACAGGGCAGTCGACTGCTTTTCAAAAGGATATACTGAATTGCGAAGATCAGTCGACTGGGTCGCGATGGCAGTCGACTGGAATGTACACATTAGAAAACTCTGTGTACCCAGGTCGACTGTTCAGTCGACTGAAGAATCAGTCGACTGAGTCGACTTAACAGTCGACTGCTTCTTTACAGATTTCAAAGGAAGGGTTGGGTTAGTTATGTAAAACCTTTATTAATCAACTTTGAGCCCTAAAGTAAGATGTTCACATAAATAAATTGCTTACATAGAATCCTAAAACAAAGATTAAGACAAGATTCTTCAACTTGTAAAGCTCCGTTTGGCTTAGGATCAATCACCATGTATGAGAAAAATATATAATCAATGTCCCTGCAACTTAATCATCTTGAGATAATTAGAAACCATTACTAAGTAGTTTGTTAATCATCAAAATTATCCATTCAAATAATGGAAGGGGCTAACAATCTCCCCCTTTTTGATGATGACAAACTACTTGTTGCCCATTGAAAAGGTTATGAACAGTGATTCAATGATGATACGTTTATCTACTAATGTTCAATGATATACTTTTTCTCCCCCTTTGTCATTAACAAAAAATAGATAAGGAGGTAAAGAACCAAGACAACAATGAAAAAAGAAATGGTGCATCAAAAAATTGCATTAACGCTGAAATTTGTTATATAAACACTTAAATTTATCAACGAAGTCAAAAGGCTAACAATGTGATACTATAAGCAGCTATCAATAGATACAAAATCTAGCCAAGATTCAAAAAGAATTGTAAGATCAATAAAATGTGCAAAATTACAATGACTATTCATCTACCCAAAATCTTGTCCAACACACCAAGAATGACACAGTCAGAAGTGTAAGCGAGTCCGGATAATACGGATCTCCTCACGAGCGTCATCAATAGAAGCCTGAAGAGATGATAGACGACGATCAAGAAGCTCCTGAGTAGCAGCAGTGGAAGTGCGCAAGGTGTCCAGAGAGCCACCAATCTCAAAAACATCGGCTCGTAATGATGCGATGGCGCGCTGGTGATGCTCAGCTGCCTCCTGCTGTGAGGAAGATAAGGAAGCCTGCATAGTTTGAAGAGACTGGGAGTGAGAGTCAGATAGAGAGGAGATGGAGGTAGAGAGGCTCAAAATCTGAGCAGAAATAACGGAAAGCTGCTCCAAAATGTCAGGAGAGGGTGTATCAACAGTAGGTGGAGGAGGAGGAGTGGAAGATGAAGATGGATGAGAAGAAGGAGTAGGAATGGAAGGGGTAGGAGCAGTAGGGGTTGCGGGATCAGTAGAGACCTTGGGGACAAAGACATTTGCCACGAGTTTGTATCCCATAAGGGATAGAATAGTGGAAGAGTAAAAGTCAGTAGAAATGGGATCATGACGATCAAATTCGTCCTCTAAAGGGACCTTGAAATGACGGAAAATAGAAGTCAGAGCTAGGCCATAAGGTAAAGAACTAGTTTTTTATTTCTTTTGACATTCACACATGTGGCGGCAAAAAAGATACGGCAAATCATGAGATTTATTTTCAAGAAGGCACCAAATTAAGAAAACATCCAAGAAAGAGACTGAGTCTCGACCGCCAGCACGGGGCAGAAGGGTATAGGTGAGAAGATGGTGGATAAGACGTGCCTCAAAGGTTAGGGCAGAAGCCTTGGGCTTCACGGGAAATGACAACTCATTGTTGCCGGTGATAAGACGACACGCAATGAGAGGATCAAATCCATGCCCTTGATTCCAAGAATTTATGTTATATTCAGAAATATTACCACGACGGATGTGAAAAATAGAAGAAACAGAGTTGGGATCCAGATGAATTTTAATACCACGAACAAAAGAAGTAAGGGTGTCTGCACCATGTCCAAAAGTCATATTGCAATAAAACTCCTTAACAAGAGTGGGATAGCACGGTTGACTAAGACTAGTAAAGAGATGCCATCCTAAACGTTCTAATAGAAATCCTATTCAAAGATTAGCCGATTTAGAGAAAGGAATGGGAAGGATCTTACCATAAACGACATGTCGGTGGGAAAAAACTTCATCAAAGCTTTGTTGCTCCTCTTGAGTAGGGAAGCGCTTGGCTTTGGTTGCCTGAGGAGCAGACGATGGACCACTAGCGGGGGTCTTCCTTTTAAGCTTGGGAGCCATGCTAAAGAGAGAAGATAGATAGCGACAGAGAGAAGAGAGAAAAAGAGTCACAGAGGAAGAGAGAGGAGGGAAAGCGAGATAAAGAGGTTTTATGGTGAGAAAGGAAGAGGAGGAAGAAGAAAACGAGGGGAAAAGATAGATGGGATATGGGGGATTTAGGATGGGAAAGAAGGAAAAACGGAGGAGAAGAGAAAAAAAAATGAAATCGCCGGAGGAAGAAAGAATGAAGAAGAAAAGGAGAGAAAGGCTCGATATATATAGAATATAAGAAAGCAGTCGACTGCGTCGCATAAGCAGTCGACTGATCATCAAATTAGGGCTTGAAATTGGGGCTAATCAGGGTCTCAGTCGACGCCATAGTCGACTGAATTGGGTAGGGATAAAAGCAGTCGACTCCTCAGTCGACGGGAGTGGGCAGGGAATTAGATGTTGAAAACCAGTCGACGCCTCATTCGACGGGAGTGGGCAGGGAATTAGATGTTGAAAACCAGTCGACGCCTCAGTCGACTGAAGCGGTCAGAAACAATGGATTAAAGGAGAATGAAGAGAGCCAGTCGACCGAGATGGGAAGTCAGTCGACTGTTTTGGCCAAAAAAAACACAGAAGAAGATGTCAGTCCAGATACAGAGTTTTAAAGCAGATTATTCAAATAGGATAAACCTAATTCTCTTCTAATAACACAAAGACGTTCTTCGGGAAGGGGTTTTGTGAAAATATCAGCCCATTGACGATCGGTGTTGATGAAAACAAGATCAACATCCCCCTTTTGAACATGATCGCGAATAAAATGATGACGAATCTCAATGTGTTTAGTCCTTGAGTGTTGGATAGGATTTTTGGATAAACATATGGCACTAGTATTATCACAATTTATAGGAATATGATCATAATAAAGTCCAAAATCTTCCAATTGTTGTTTTATATAAAGTGTTTGAGCACAACAACTTCCAGCAGCTATATATTCGGCTTCTGCCGTAGATAGAGCTACCGAATTTTGTTTCTTACTAAACCATGAGACAAGCGAATGTCCTAAAAAATGACATGTGCCACTAGTACTTTTACGATCAATTTTACAACCGGCAAAATCCGCATCCGAAAAACTTGTTAATTCAAAAGAGGTATTTTTAGGATACCAAAGACCTAAGTCAATGGTACCTAGAAGATAACGAAAAATACGTTTAACCACAATGACATGTGATTCCTTGGGTGAAGCTTGAAATCTAGCACAAAGGCATACGCTAAACATGATATCCGGTCTACTTGCGGTGAGATACAATAGACTACCAATCATTCCCCGAAAAAGCTTACAATCTACCGGCTTGCCGGTTTCATCTTTATCAAGTTTTAAAGTAGAACTCATAGGTGTTTGAAAAACTTTGCTTCCTTCCAATCCAAATCTTTTTAAAAGATCTTTAATGTACTTGGATTGATTTATGAAAATGCCATCTTTATGTTGCTTTATTTGAAGTCCAAGAAAAAAATTTAGCTCCCCCATCAAACTCATTTCAAATTCATTTTGCATACATGATGCAAATTCTTCACACATCTTCTCATTTGTAGCTCCAAAAATAATATCGTCCACGTAAATTTGAACAAGCAAGATATCTTTATTTGAGGTTTTAACAAAAAGTGTAGTATCAATTTTTCCTCGATTAAAACCAAGATCAATAAGATATTTACTTAATCTATCATACCAAGCACGTGGAGCTTGTTTTAAACCATATAAAGCTTTTGTGAGTTTAAAAACATGATCCGGAAGATGTGGATTTTCAAAACCGGGGGGTTGTTTAACATAGACTTCCTCGGAGATAAAGCCATTTAGAAAGGCACTTTTCACATCCATTTGAAAAAGTTTGAAATTTTTATAACAAGCAAAGGCAAGAAGCATCCTAATGGCTTCGAGTCTAGCTACGGGAGCATAAGTCTCCTCGTAGTCTATACCTTCTTCTTGATTGTAGCCTTGGGCAACTAATCTAGCCTTGCTTCTCACAACAATGCCGGATTCATCCTTTTTGTTCGAAAAACCCATTTTGTTCCAATAATAGTGTGATCATTAGGTTTAGGAACAAGAGTCCAAACTTCATTTCTCTCAAATTGATTTAACTCTTCTTGCATAGCCAATAACCAATTTTCATCATTCTCGGCTTCATCAAAGTTCTTGGGTTCAATTTGAGATAGAAATGCTAAGTTATTACAAATATTTTTTAGAGATGATCTAGTAGCTACACCTTGACTAGGGTCTCCTAGGATTTGATCAATAGGATGATTAGGCACATTTTTCCATTCAAAGGGAAGATCATTTCTTAAATGTGCTTTAGGTGATTCAATGGAAGGAGGATCTTCTTTCTTTGAGTTTTCAAGAGGTAGAGAGTTTGAATCATTGTTTTCAACATTATTTGAAATATCTTTGGAAGTGTCAATATCATCGTCTAATACTTTCTTAAAAGGATTTGCTTCATAAAAAACAACGTGCATTGATTCTTCCACAATCAATGTTCTTTTATTAAAAACTCTATAAGCTTTGCTAATTTGAGAGTATCCAAGGAAAATGCCTTCATCCGATTTAGCATCAAATTTTCCCAAGTTATCCTTAGTATTCAAGATAAAACACTTACACCCAAAAACTTTGAAATAACTTATGTTGGGCTTTCTTCCTTTCCAAAGCTCATATGGGGTCTTATTAAGCTTGTTTCTAATGACCACACGATTAATAACATAACATGAAGTGCTAGTGGCCTCGGCCCAAAAATATTTTGGTAAAGAGAATTCATTTAACATAGTTCTTGCCATTTCTTGAAGAGATCTATTTTTCCTCTCAACAACCCCATTTTGTTGAGGAGTTCTCGGTGCCGAAAAATTGTGACCAAAACCATTTTCTTCACAAAAAGAAGTAATCTCATTATTATCAAATTCTCGGCCTCTATCACTTCTTATGTTGTTAATCGCATACCCTTTTTCATTTTGAACGCGTTTACAAAAATTAACAAAGAGTGTAAAAGCTTCATCCTTATGTGCAAGAAAGAACACCCAAGTGAATCTAGAGAAATCATCAACAATGACAAAGGCATAGATTTTGCCACTCATACTAGCAACACGATTTGGACCAAATAAGTCCATATGAAGTAACTCAAGAGGTCTACAAGTTGATATTTCCTTTTTCTTTTTAAAAGATGTTTTGATTTGCTTTCCGAGTTGACAAGCATCACAAACTTTATCTTTAACAAATTTTGTTTTTGGCAAACCTTTGACCAATTCATTTTTAGATAAATTTGAAAGTAAGTCAATGCTAGCATGACCCAATCTTCTATGCCAAAGCCAACTTGTTTCATTCAAAGCGGCAAAACACTTAACATCTTGAGAAGAAATATCATCAAAATCAATTGTATACACATTGTCTTCTCTATAAGCAATAAATAATGTTTTATTGCAACTAGCATACTTAATCATGCAATAATTTGATTCAAACACAACTTGAAACCCTTTATCACACAATTGACTAATACTAAGCAAGTTATGTTTTAGACCTTCAACCAAAAGTACATTTTCAATAGTTAATGAGGAGTTCTTACCAATATTACCTATACCGATGATTCTTCCTTTAGAGTTGTCTCCAAATGTGACATTTCCTCCATCCTTTGGAGAGAGAGAAGAGAACTTGGATTTGTCTCCGGTCATATGTCTTGAGCAACCACTATCCAAGAACCATCTATCCTTTCTAGAAGATTTGAGACAAACCTACAAGACGAGCTTAAGTGATCCTCTTTGGTACCCAATATTCGTTGGGTCCAACTTTGTTAGCAAAGGGAGGTGTTGTTCCCTTTTCAATCCATACCATATTGAGTTTTCTTTTGTTTGGACATTTGTAGTTTACATGTCCTTTTCTCTGAAGGAAAAAGTGGTTTAAAGTTAGAGTTTAAACGCGCAGCAGAAATAGGTTAAGTTATAAAACTTTTGGTATTCCAGGATCTACTACTCGTCAATTCCATAGATGCGTACAAGGGGGTGCAAGAATTATACCTTAGTGTCTTGAACCCAATTCTGAAACTTTAACTTCCAGCAACCTCCACTAGATGATCTTCACCCTTATGACTCCTGCGGATGCCTGCCGGAAAGACTAGGGTTGGTGGGAACCCTAATAGAGAGGATAGGAAGGTTTTGGGAAGACTATGATAGTTTCTGCAGCTTCTGCGTATAAAAACGACGATCACTTACTTCCAGAACGCAGCTGCCCTATTTATAGATTTCCAGAACCGACCTAGACTTCGATCGATCGAAGTGACTTCGATCGATCGAACCTTCGATCGATCGAACCATTCTCGATCGATCGAACCTGATGACTTCAATCGATCGAACATACTTCGATCGATCGAACCTGTCTTAACAGCTTCCTCAAGTGTCTTTCCAAGCATCCTAGCGGAGCTAAGAGTGGGACCTCCTAGGCTCTTTATTGTTGACTCAGACCAGTTTGTTAATTACCATGACCAAACTCTTTGATCAGTAAACTAACTAACTGGTCAGTTAACGTTTATTCCACTATAAAATGATAACTGAACTCCAACGCAAAAGAACATATCCGAAGCGATAACTAGACTCGTATGGTGTACTAATGTCCCTCTACCGTCAGCATTCGTAATCATATTCAGGTAGTCGGATAACTGTTACTGTCAACCTGAATCATGATTACTTCTTGTATTCCTTGAGTCCCATTCACTACTCATGATTACCAAACATGTTGATAACTCTTATTAACAAGACTGCAGTACTCAGTAATCAACTTGGTGACATTCACAAGGGAATGCTTACTCTTAATCAGAGGGTAGATTCTATCTTGACAATATATGTTCACAACCCTATGGACATGACATACCCAAGATACCCAGGTGTTGATCTTCTATAGACCTCACTGATTGGTAAGTCAAAGCAGCCATATCCATAGTCTGTGTTCATAATCATCTCAAAATTGAGAACACGTACCTTATACAAGTTATGAATTCCTATTGACTGTTGACAGCCTTAAGCGTCAATAGGAAAGCTCAGGTCCGTCAATGCACTATAAGCACTAGCATATCAACGAAGAGCTACACTCTAGTGATTGAGATTAATCACTCCATCCAATGGTAGTTAATTATGCTACAGTGTAGACCTGATGAGGTATCCAGTCTCATCATCCACTGTGACATACTCTAAGTATCAAAGAATAGTAATTCGTATCTCACTTGTGTGTATCTCATATACACACGAATTGCTTACTATGATACTTAAGGACAAAACAATCATCTCATGAAAGAAACATACACAATGAAATGTAAAGCTGATATCCATATATTATAATGCTAATGTCTCATACATAAAGTAATGGTTTGAGGGCACAAACCCAACATTCTCAAGCAATAATGGCATGTAATACTAGGATTGGACATACTTGAGGAGACTTCTTTTACAAAGAAATTTTGATGAGAATTTTTCACTTGATTTTTGTTGGAGCTAGTGGAAGTACCTTTTGAAAAGAAGTTATTGAATTTCTTTTCTTTAAAGATAGGATTGAATCCTAGACCGGCTTTTTCAAAAAACGCATCTTTGTTTTCCCAAAAGCATATTTAGATTTTGTTCCCCAAGAGTGAACTTTGTTAATGTTTTGGTTAAGTCTTCCACTTGCTTCTTCAAATCTTCATTTTCTTTCTTTAAGAGACTTGAAGAAAAATCGTTTAATGAAAGCTCTTCCTTTTCTTTTCTCAATAAATTGTTTTGAGATTTTAGGTCAATTAGAGCTTCATTTTCCTTTCTCAAAAGGTCATTTTGAATTTTCAAATCACTTAGTTCATTTGAAAGTAATGAAAAAATCTTTTTAAGAGAAACATACTTTGCTCCCAAGTTTTCCAATTCTTGATGTAATTCCTCAAAAGCATTTTGGAGTTCATCATATTTTTGAGAATCAAAACAAGCATCGGGAGTAGGATCATTTACCTCATTCAAGTGAGCCATAAGACAAATATTTGCCACTTCTTCATCACTTGAGTCATCTTTTGATGAATCACTATCGGAATCATCCCAAGTAGCCTTCATCGCCCTTTTCTTGGTTTTCTTGTAGTTATTCTTCATTAGAGGACAATCGGCTTTGACATGGCCCGGCTTTTTGCATTTGAAGCATATAATTGGATCCTTTTTGGCTTCTATCTCCTTAGGAGTTCTCCTAGTGAAATTCTTATCCTTCTTCAAGAATCTTTTGAATTTCCTAGTGATCATAGCCATCTCATCATCTTCATTGCTATCACTATCTTCTTCATTGTCTTGAGATGTTTTGAGAGCGATGTTCTTCTTCTTGTCTTCCTTATCAAAAACCGCCAACTCCATTTCGTGAGTAACAAGAGATCCCAAGAGTTGCTCTAATGAGAGTGTTGAGAGTTCCTTGGCCTCTCGGATTGCCGTCACTTTAGGTTGCCAATGCTTTGGAAGAGACCTAAGCAATTTCTCAATCATCTCCTCATTAGTATATGTTTTACCAAGACTTTTTAAACTATTGATAATAATGGTGAAACGAGTGAACATTTCACTAATAGTTTTATTTGAAGACATTTTAAACATCTCATATGTTTGAACAAGTAGATTTATTTTTGATTTTTTAACTTGATTAGTACCTTCATGAGCAACCTCAAGTTTATCCCAAATTTCCTTTGCGGAATCGCAAGAAGAAATTCTATTATACTCATTTGGGTCTAATCCACAATATAAAATATTCATAGCATTTGCATTCATTTTGATAAGCCTTTTATCAATGTCATTGTATTCCTCAATATTCTTCTCAATTTCAATACCGTCTACAATCTTGATGGGAATGTGAGGTCCATTCACAACAAGTTGCCAAAGATCAAAATCTTGAGCAATCATGTAGATTCTCATACGATTTTTCCAATAGGCATAATTTGAACCATTAAAACAAGGAGGTCTATTTGAGGATTGTCCCTCACTATAGATGATAGTATTTGAGGTGGTTTCCATTTGATCTTTAACTATAAAAAAAACGTTGGAAAATTGAGCTGAGGCTCTGATACCAATTGTTGGCCCAAAAAGGAAACCTTAGAGGGGGGGTGAATAAGGTTTTAAAAAATAATTTAGAAATTTGTTCAAATTGATTGCTCAAACAATTAAATTATAAAAGCAATATAAAGAGAAGGGGAAGAGATACAATGCAAACCAATTTTTAGGTGGTTCGGGAAACCGCACGCCGCGCCCTACTTCCACCCCTCAAGAACACCTCTTGAGGATTCCACTATTTCAATCTTCTTCGGGTGAAGATTAAACCCTTACAATCTCTTCAAGGAAGAAAATCCTCTTCTCTTGAACTAGGGTTACACCAACCCTTGATACACACTACCTTTATAAATGGGTTTTGATACAAGAATGGAAGACTCTCTCAATAGAGTGGATAAATACAAGATTTAAGCTCACAATAAATTGCTCTAAAGAAAATACAAATGAATGCTAGAGCAATAGAATTTATGATCTCACCAAACTAGGGCTCAAGATATTAATGAGATGAAAAACTTGGTTAGATTGTTCAAGGAGAGCTTCAATGAAGTTCAAATAAATGTATTTATAGCTTCCTTTTGATTTCCAACCGTTGGGGGTAGTTGGGAGCAATTAATGCTACAATAAATGCATTAAACTAGCCGTTACTGTGTTTATCGCAGTCATTCAGTCGACTGTCATCACAGGGCAGTCGACTGCTTTTCAAAAGGATATACTGAATTGCGAAGATCAGTCGACTGGGTCGCGATGGCAGTCGGCTGGAATGTACACATTAGAAAACTCTGTGTACCCAGGTCGACTGTTCAGTCGACTGAAGAATCAGTCGACTGAGTCGACTTAACAGTCGACTGCTTCTTTACAGATTTCAAAGGAAGGGTTGGGTTAGTTATGTAAAACCTTTATTAATCAACTTTGAGCCCTAAAGTAAGATGTTCACATAAATAAATTGCTTACATAGAATCCTAAAACAAAGATTAAGACAAGATTCTTCAACTTGTAAAGCTCCGTTTGGCTTAGGATCAATCACCATGTATGAGAAAAATATATAATCAATGTCCCTGCAACTTAATCATCTTGAGATAATTAGAAACCATTACTAAGTAGTTTGTTAATCATCAAAATTATCCATTCAAATAATGGAAGGGGCTAACAGAATTGATTCGAGATATGGAGAATTTGAAACTTGAGGTGATTCCAAGGATTGAAAGTGGCTTGATGTTGACAGTTATGGCACAACCACTATTGATTCACGAGATCACGGAGAAATAACTTCAAGACGTGGCTTTGAAGAAGATTTGTGATGAGATTCCAATGGGCAAGCAACCGGGATTTACTTTTGAGAACAATGTTTTGAGATTGAGGGGTAGAATTTGTGTACCTAACGAGAAAGAATTGAAATGGAATATCCTGGAGGAAGCACACAATACGAAGTATACCGTTCATCCGAGAAGTACCAAGATGTATAGAGATTTGAGTCATGTTTATTGGTGGCCGGGAATAAAGAGAGAGATAGCACGCTATGTTTCACGATGTACGAGTTATCAACAAGTGAAGGCCGAACGCCAATTACCTTCTAGATTGTTAAAACCGTTACCGATAGTCGAGTGGAAATGGGAACACATTACAATGGACTTTGTAAGTGGATTTTCGAGATCTCAGAGATCGAATACTATAATTTGGGTGATTGCTAACCGTTTGACGAAGTCGTCACACTTCCTACCACTTCGAACAACTAAGCCGAAGACTTTAGCTAAGTTGTGCATCCGCGAGATTGTGAGACTACATGGTATACCAGTTTAGAGGTAGTAGTTTTACATCGAAGTTTTGGAGGGCCTTGCAAGAAGCAATGGGTACCAAATTGTATTTCAGTACCGCTTTTCATCCTCAAACTGATGGTCAATCAGAAAGAGTGATCTAGATATTAGAAAACATGATGCGGTTATGTGTACTTAATTTCCAGGGTAATTGGGAAGATCATTTGTTGTTGATTGAGTTCGCGTATAACAACAGTTTTCAGACAAGTATTGGAATGGCTTTTTATGAAGCTTTATATGGTCATGTATGTCGTTCACCGATTAGTTGGACGGAAGTCGGAGAAAGAATGGTTGAAGGGCTGAAATTATGCAAGAGACGACGAACAAGATAAAGGTAATATGATAACGGTTACTGACAGCTCAAAGTAGGTATAAGAGTTATGCTGACAAGCGTAGACGATCGTTGGAATTTGACGTAGGCGATTTGGTTTACTTGAAGGTGTCACCTTCAAAGGGAATCACTAGATTCGGGAGATACGGGAAACTCAACCCGAGATACGTAGGACCTTTCAAAATCATTGGGAGAGTTGGACCCATAGCGTATCGTTTGAACTTGCCGAATGAGTATGCCCAAGTTCACAACGTATTCCATGTATCATTGCTATGAAAACATTTAGAAGAAGAGAGAGATCAAGTAATGACTCAGACACCGAATGAGATTTAGAGTGATTTGACGTATGTTGCGTATTCGGTAAAGATCTTGGATCGGAAGGATCAAGTCTTGCGAAACAAGGTGATATCAAAAATAAAAGTGTTGTAGCGTAGCCAAACGACTGAAGTAGGGGTGTGTTTCGGCCGGAACGGATCGGAAATACCCTTTTCGGAAAAAATTCTAAAATTTTCGAAAGCCAAAAATGCATTCCGAATTCCGTTCCAAAATTTTGGAAATTCCAAAATTATTTCCGATTCAGAAATTTTGAAATTTCATCAGATTCGGAATTTTTTGAAATATTCGGAATTTTTTGGAATATTCGGAATTCAAGCTTAATGGGATTTCTCTTGAGACTTGTAGGCCTTTTACATCACATCCCATTTTTTTTGTGTTTTTTCGATGTGGAATGAACACAATTTTCGGAATATTTCAGAATATTTTCGGAAAAGTTTCAGAAAATGCAATTTTGGAATATGTTCAAAAATTATTCGGAATATTTTCGGAAAAGTTTCGAAAAATACAATTTCGGAATATTTTCGGAAAATTTCTGGAATTTTCAGAATTCTAAAAACAATTCCGATTCCGATCTGAATTTTTTTCGGAATTCTAAATGCATATTTAGTTGCCAAAATCGAAATTTTTCGGATCGGAATCGGTCGGAATCGGAATTTCCGTTCCAAATGACACCCCTAGACCGGAGAGATGACATGGGAAATAGAAGACGATATGCGTATTCAGTATCCGCACCTTTTTGAGACATGAGGTATAAGTTTGGGGACAAACTTCTTTTAAGGAGGAGAGTATTATAACACCCACATGCGTGTTATTGCATTTCATTACATTGTCATGCATGATAATGTGATGTGTTGTGCATTTTTGGCACATGTGTGAGTGAGTTTTGACTCACGAGTTGATTTGGGTGTCTGTGTTAGAGAACCCTCTGAGACTTTGTTGATGAGTATTTTGTTGTTGTGAAGTCTCTTCGAGCATGAGACGGTCACTATGGAATACCTTAAATGTTTATCAGAACACAAATGTTTATCTATGTATTTCACTATCAGTATGTAAAGCTATGAATTAGTTGTGTAGAAAGTTTTAGAGACTGATTAGGAGTGTTGAAAACTCGTGGGGAGGTAAACACAATTTTTGAAAGTGTTGCCTATATATAGATAGAGATGATCTTGATATTTTTATAAGTTTCAACCTAAAACTCAAAAGGAGGCCAAAAAGGGGGATTTGATTGCTTAGAGCTTCTCGCCGCCAAACGATGACCGTTCGTCTGCTGATTTTTCACCAAATTTCATATTCGAACTCCATGAGGTAAGAGCTTCGTTTTGATACCCACTAGGGCCTGTTTAGCCAAGTTTTTCGAAAAGTTATTTTCTAGAATATTTCATAAAAGTTGATAATTGGATTACTGATGCATAGCTGGAAAGAATTTTGTACGTTCTTTGTGCGCGAGTTTTCTTTGGATCAAATTATAGGAACGTAAATCAAAGGTGGGTGATTCAACTATGTTTTTGGAATGATTTCTTGACATGTATTCATGTTGTGATATGAAAAGCATGTGTAGTATAGATATATATTGTGTAGTTCATATTGGGCTATTATATTGATAAGTAAGCCCAATAGCACGGTAAAATGTTTTGATTACCGAGAGCATGGTGATATGTAAATTGAGCATGTTGAGTTGTTATTTGGTTCAAGGGAGCACGTGGTTACTAAGCCATCTTATGGAGCCGATATAGGCATTAAGGTCGCACGATTGAAGAAAAGAATCATGGGTTTTACCTTTTCGCGTGGACTTATTGGCAAGGAGTCGCGGATTAGAAGTATGAAACGTACACTTGGGTCTCCGGAGACTAGTATGAAATATAGAGATGTGAATACGAGCGTGTTTATCATTCATGTGCATTTGTTGTTTTATTCACTAAGCGTTAGCTTAAACAAATCAAAATATGTGTGGTTATTAAAATAACCATTGCAGGTATTAATGCCAGCGAGGAATCGCAGAAATGAGCACGTGGGTTTGGGGAGTTCACTTAGAAGGTGACTCGATATGTTGATCTCGTCGTTTTGTAATAGAGTTGTTGTAATAAGAATCGTTATGACTTTAACTATGTTTAACTTAAAATCTTAGAACACGTTTGTAATGTTGTAATCGATAGTAATCCTTTGTAATTATGTTTTAGTAATGTTTTAATCCAGTGGGAATCGTTTTGGTATGAGTTTGGAATGCGTATTTAAATCTTGGTTGATATCAGAAAACTTTTAAACTTGGAAATGCTGCTGAAAGGGGGCCTGCTGCTGTAAAACAGTCGACTAGACCGAGGCATCAGTCGACTAGACCCCTCTTTTATACGAAAATTCCCTTTGGTTTTCAGGACTTCAATCGACTAATCCCCAGGAAACAGTCAACTGGTTCTGCATGAAAATTGGACATTCTGCTAGGATGGGTTCTATCGATCGGACGAGCCCAGTCGACTGAAAAATTAAGGCATCAGTCGATCGGACCTTGGACCAGTCGACTGAAGGTGGCTGTTGGAAAATTCTAGTTCTCTGCAACCCCAGGTCAGTCGACTAGAGCCCCGACCCAGTTGACTGGACTGCTGATTTTCAAGATGATTTATTTTGTTTCACTGCGTGTGTTCTTAAAACTAATTTTTGGGAACGTTAATGAATTGTTTTAGCCTCAGTGGCGTGCCACGGGCTTCGATTTCGCTATTATGGGACCGGGCTGTGACAGTCCGAATACATGCTCTAGATTAAATATTTGGTTAACCAAAAATCGGGGTGTGACAGTGGTGACATGGGGCATCGAGAACGTAATTGTCCCAAGAGAAGACAAGAAGGTTCCAACTCATCTGTGAGTAGTGTGCCTAGTTAGAGGCTACCTCAGTAACAATCCCAAGGGAGGGAGAAACGGCAAGGTAGGTACTTTCAGCTCAAGCCTGGGGATACCACTACCGCCGATATCGTGATTTCAGGTATGCTTTCTATTTGCTTACAAAGTGCCAATGTGTTGTTAGATTTAGCGTCAACTAATTCTTTTGTTTCACTTCAATTTGCTAAACATTTAGATAAACCCTTAGAATTGCTAGATTTTGATTTGTTTGTTTCACTTTCGTCGGGGGCACCACTAGTAAGTTCGGGTGTCTTTAAAGCTTGTCGGATTGATGTGAATGGTAGTTGACCATCGACATAGTGTCATTAATCATTCAACACTTTGACGTTATTTTGGGGATGAATTGGTTATCGACGAATCATGCTAATATTGATTGTGAGAATAAGAGAGTAACATTTTAACTACCTAACCAAGACATATTTTGTTTACAAGGGAGAGGTGTGGTGTCACCGCCCTATTTGGTGTCAGCTGTCAAGGCTTGTCGTTTGTTGAAAAAGAGATGTTGGAATTTCTTATATAGTATACTTGAAGCTAGGAGTATCGAATTGAAATTATAAGATATACCAGTGGTGAAAAAATTCTCATACATCTTTCCTGATTTGCCTAGTGTGTTGATTGAACAGGAAATTGAGTTTGGAATAGATGTGATGCCGTGAACTCAACCAATTTAACTGGCACCTTACCGAATGGCTCCAGTGAAGTTGAAGACTCAACTTCAAGAATTGCTTGATAAAGGATTCATTCGACCAAGTGTATCACTATGGGGTACACCGGTCCTATTTGTTAAGAAGAAAGACAAGACAATGAGAATGTGTATCAACTACCGATAGATTAATAAGGTGACTATAAAGAACAAGTATTTAGTACCACGTATTGATCACTTGTTAGATTAGTTGCAAGGGGCACAAATCTTTTATAAGATTGACTTGAGATCCGGGTATCACCAATTAAAGGTAAAAGCTGAAGATGTTGAGAAGACAGCTTTTAGGACTTTGTACGGGCACTACGAGTTTCTTGTTCTGCCGTTTAGGTTCACGAATGCACCAGCCACTTTCATGGACTTAATGAATCGGGTGTACAAGACTTATCTCGGTGAGTTTGTGATAGTGTTTATCAATGATATTTTAATATATTTTAGAAGTCCAGAAGAACACGAGCGACATTTGGAGTTGGTTTTGCAGCAACTTCGAGGAAAATAAATATTTGGGAAGTTGAAGAAAAGTGAATTCTATTTGACGAATGGTGGCCTTTCTTGGATGTGTAATCTCTAAGGATGGTATCTCCTTGGACCCATAGAAGATAGAAGCTGTTAAGAATTGGTTGTGGCTAATAAATGTTTGGGAAGTTCAAAGTTTCTTGGGGTTGGCCGGATACTACAGAAGGTTTGTTCAGGATTTAACTAGAATTGCGACTCCGATGACCCAGATAATGAGGAAGGACGTACCATTGAGTAGAATAAGGAGTGAAGATTGTTTCCAAAAGTTAAGGATAAGTTAACTTTAGCGTTGTTATTGGCTATTCCATCAGGTACTATAGGTTTCAGTATATACAGTGATGTTTCTCATCAGGGTCTGGGATGTGTTCTGATGTAAGAGGGTAAGGTGATAGCTTATGCTTTGAGGCAATTAAGGACACACGAGAAGAATTATCCAACCCATGATTTAGAATTAGCGGCGGTGATCTTCGCATTGAAAATTTGGCGTCAGTACTTGTAAGGGGAAACATGTAAAATATTCACCGATCACAAGAGCCTAAAATATTTATTTACCCAGAGGGAACTGAATATGAGGCAACGAAGATGGCTTGATCTAATAAAAGACTATGATTTGAAGATTCAGTATTATCCGGGTAAAGCTAACGTGGTTGCTAATGTTTTGAGTCGGAAATCGTCGAATAACTTAGTTATTCTTTAACAGCCCATGAGAAGTTAGTAAGGGGATTTGAATAGTTGGAACTTGAATGGTTCCCATAATTTAAGATGGTTTAATGGCGGCTATCATGGCACAACCAACCTTGATTGATGAAATCAAGGTAAGTTAGCTTTTGGATCCAAATTTCAAGAAAATAGCTGAAGAATTACTTGAGGGTAAACGACCAGAATTTAGTTTCCAAGATATTGTGTTGAGATACATTAACCGGTTATGTGTTCCTAACATTGGGGCTATCAAAGATAAGATTCTGGAAGAAGCTCATAACATAAGGTATTCCATACATATAGGGATTTACGGGAAGTTTATTGGTGGAGTGGTAGAAGCGGGAAGGCATCGAGTTTGAGGCCAAGTGTACGACTTGTCAATGAGTGAAACTAGAACATCAACGACCTACTAGAGAGTTGCAACCGTTAGAGATATCGGAGTAGAAATGGGAGCATATCATGATGGAATTTTTATCAGGTTTATCGTTGTCTCCTAAGTCTAATGATAGTATTTGGGTGATCGTTGACCGGTTGACTAAGTCAGCCCATTTTTTGCCAATCAAGAGTTGTGATCCAACCAAGTCAGCCCATTTATGTTAGAGAAGTTATCAGGCTACACGGGGCACCGGTTGTGTAAGATCGGGACACACAGTTTGTGTCTAAGTTTTGAGAGAGTTTAAAAAGGCAATGGGGACAGCTTTGCATTTTATCCCAATTTCCATCCTCAGACAGATGGCCAATCTGAGCGAATTATTCGAATTCTAGAGGATATGCTTCGAGGTTGTGTTTTGGATTTCAAGTCAGATTAGGAAACTCATTTTCCATTGGTAGAGTTCTCTTATAACAACAGTTTCCAAACGAGTATTGGGATGGCACCTTATGAGGCATTATATGGCCAGAAGTGTAGATCACTGGTGTGTTGGACGGAAGTTGGAGAAAAGCAACTTCTGGGGCCTGAGATCATGCAAATCACTACCGACCAAATCAAGTCAATTAAACAACGGCTTCAAATATCACATAGTTGTTACAAGAGTTACGCGGATACCAGTAGAAGACCATTGGAATTCAAGGTAGGTGATTATGTCTAATTGAGAGTATCACCTTCAAAAGGCATCACACGATTCGGTAAGGGGGGCAAGTTGAGCCTGAGATTTGTAGGGCCTTATCTGATTTTGGATAGAGTTGGTTCAGTAGCCTATCGATTGGAATTGCCACCAAAGTTGACCAGCGTTCATAATATGTTTCACGTTTCTATGTTACAACGTTGTTTATCAGATTCAAGTCACCGTATCACTCCGGAACCGCTAATGGTTTGAGAAGATCTGACTTATGTTGAACATCCGGTACGGATATTGGATAGGAAAGATCGGTGCTAAAAACCAAAGCCATTCCTCTAGTTATGGTGTTATGACGTAATCACTCAGTAGAGGAGGTGACTTCGGAGCATGGGGACGAGATCCGAGAGAAATATCCTTACTTATTCGATACTTGAGGAAAGAAAAGTTTGGGGACAAACTTCCTAAAAGGGAGGGAAAGATGTAATACCCGTACCCGAAAAACAATAGTAATATATATATATATTTTTGCATGCATTAATGAGTGTAATTAATTGCATGTGCTTATTTGGGTAAGTTCCAGTTACCTCGATGTGATAAGTGTTTTGAAAGAGGCACAGTTGGGCAGATGCCAAGTGGGACCCACGGGAGGTCCAGATTAAATAAATTGCATTTAGTTGCATTTATGTAATTAAACGAATATTTGTTTAATTGAGTATAATATTATATTGTTGATTATGACCTTTTCTGGTACCAGTTTGGGTACCTGTGTAAGAGCGATTTGGAATATGGTTCATAATCAGTAAGTTAATTAGTAACTTCATAAAATATTTGGGACCACGTTTGGGACCCATACGTGACATAAACGCATACCCACTTAGATATTTGGGTAGTTAATATAATTATTTAGGAGGTTTCATAATAAGGCTTTAAGAAGTATTGGGGGTGTAAGTATAGTGTAGTAAAGTTTGGTTAGGACTTAAGAGGTTGACACCTCCTAAGTGACTCACCTTATTCATTACAAAAAATAAATAAATAGATACAGAGCTGAGAGAAAAGTCGACTAGTAGAGAGAGAGAGAGAGAGAGAGAGAGAGAGAGAGGAAAAAAAAAAACAAACTTCGGTTGCCATTTCGTCGCCACTGTTTCACCGTCAAACCTCTGTTTCGTAAACCAAAGCCGCATTCAGACTCGCGGAAGTGATAGGATTATTTCTTTGTCTTTCTTTTTCGATTTTAGTAACGCTTTTCTGCAACACATTTTGAGGGGTGATATATATATATATATATATATGTGTAGGATTCTCATCAGAGACAACTAGAGCTAGAATTTGCAAAAAATTCAGAATTTCTAGGCTTTACTCGAATTAGTTCGAGAGGTGAGTGTCCTAATCCCAAAATTGGATGTTTAATGTTTATTTCTTGCTATTTAATGCTTTTAAGTACTTAATCTGTGGTTAAGTTAGAAAGCATGTGAGTATTTAGCATTTAACATGTCTAGAATGTTGAAATTGCCATGTTTACATGTTGAGTTGCTTATGCGCTTAGTTGGGTCGATGGATCTCAAGTGATAATCACCATTATTTAGCCCATATTGAAGGGACGGTGATATTCCTCATGAAAGGGAGGTGGTGGTGACGACCGCGATGAATTGACTACGGTCATGTAAGAGTGAGAGATTTCGCTTTATACGACGGTAAAAGTGAGAAAGGCTCAGAATCAGGGGTCTAGAACGAAAGTGATTGATTACTTGACACGCTGGCAATTTTATCTATATTGTCAAGAATGCATAGTTGATGTTTATGATTCATTAAATTCTCCGTTTGTATGATTAGTATACCCACTGAGCGAAAGCTTAGTCACATTTGTGGTTTGTGGCCACCGCAGGTTTGGACGAGCATCACAGTGAGAAGCATTGAGTTACGGGGTTTCGGATAGCTCAGGATTATGTTTCCTTCATTCAAAATTTTTATATGTTGATATGTAAAATGTAATTGGTTGGGTAGGGAGTTTGGGATGCTGTATTTGGAAACTAGAGACTCATGTTGTAAAGTTGTATTGTCACACCCCGACGTAGCATAAATAGGGAAAGCATTTAATTTCCTTTATGGACCCGTAGGTCGCGACAGTTTGAAGGATCAATTCCGTCCCAAACGTCGAACAATAATATAATGAAAATCAGAGTAAAAGCAATCAAGCCTTACAAAATTTTCCAAGTTAATAATTATTACAGCACGTAGTCATCTAAAGGCACAACCCGCCTCGTAACCAAATAGTAATAATGTCTATTACAGTGATCCTTGTTACAAATTCAAATTATAATTAGAAGTAGAATGTCCAATCTATTTCCACATGCAATTGCTCTCAATTGGCATAATCATATAGTCCAGCCTGGTCATAACCTGAAAAGTCTAGACACGAATGTCCAGGGTGCATCAACGCCGTCAGTTTCATGAAGTTGGTGAGTGTGTAGCAGGCCATACCACAGATGCCAGGGAGTGTCCAATAGGGCACACTCTTTAGCGCTACCACGGGCGCCAGGGAGTGTCCAAGTCGGCGTCACACACTTTAGCACTACCACGGGTGCTAGGGAGTGTCCAATTTTGTCACCGTCGCATTTCACAGATACTCTAAACCATAACCTCAACATATCACACTATAGTACACAAGTACCATGGAGTGTCGAAAACACAATCTCATCCACTTACTCTTTTTACACTGACCATCACTGACCATGTATGCAAACTTGACTCACATGTATGTCATGTAACTCTATACAGAAAAATGTACATTAGTGTAAAACAAGCATAGCGTACGTACGAGAACAATCGAGCTTTTAATCATCCCTTTTTAACAAAACATTACAAACCGGATTCTGTTTTAACAGAAAATAGATAAAAACACAAAAAGGTCAAGTCACTCGCATGGGCCGCTAGCACGATGGGTCGTTCGCGTAATATGCCCTTTTTCGAATTTCTTTTTAAAATTTTCCAAACTGTCAGAATTCACACAGGTCGCACGCGCGGGGCGCTCACGCGAGTTGGTGCAGAAACTTAATCTTCTTCGTTCCCCCCCCCCCCCCCCCCCCCCCTCCCCTGTTTCAGTTTTGGGGGTCTTTTTTTGACCCATTTCAATTTTGATTGTAAACATAACATAAAGTATACGGTTCTCTTCGTTCTTTCGCAAAGATTACGAATATACGATCAAATTAACGTGAATCGAAACGTAGCTTTCAAATTTTACGAAAAATCGAGAGGTAACGAAACTTTATTTTTAATATACGTCGCGATACGAATGAATTAGGCTCTAATATTTAAACCATAGCATCTATGTACTATAATCTTTCATATTTCTCTAACAAACCAGATTTCGATTAAGCTTGAAAAATCATGATTTCAAGCTTTGAACTCCATAGATAAAATTAGCAATGGTGGTTTACAATTCTATCAATACAAACAGTAATTTAAGCATGAAATACATTCTAAGTGAGTTAATAATACTCACTGAGATAGATGATTGAAGAAATTGTTGAAAAAGAAAAGCAATACAAGAAACCCAATTGAAGCTTGGCAATGGTGATCAAGCTCTCTCTCTTTGTAAAAGTAATTTCTGTAAATCTCTCAAACTCTCTCTGAAACTCTCTATTTTCAGTTTGTAAATATGTGTGGAGTGTGTGTATGAGAGTGTTGTATAAATAGAAACCAATTAGAAATTCTAGCTTAGGGGCCAAGTTCAACCTCTTTCACTCTACAAATTCTGTTAGTTTTTTAATTTTAAATTATACATATATACTGATAACTATATATGTAGGTATGTACACCATCACAGATTGAAAAGGTGGGTTAGGTCACTAGGGTCAAGTTGTAGTTGTTTGGGAATGCTAGCTTTAGGCCCTACAAAAACACACACAAAATAAGCATAGCCAAACAAGGCAAGAACAAGTAGTCTAGGTCCTCTAGGAATCACTTTAAGTGTTTGGGAAAACAACTTATGGCACTAGTATATTACACACCCAAATGCATTATCCAAACAATCCTAACCAATCATCACAAGTATTAATGTGTATAAAGCAAGTGTCAAATCTCGATTGGTGGAGATTCCCAAACTGTGGGAGATCAAAGCGACGTGGACAGTTTTCGTCACATAAACTGGTATTTTCGTGGCACAGTGTTCACAACAAAAATACAGAAAAATTATATTAACGCAAGAAATAATTTTCTGGTTTCATAGTCGAAAGCAAATATTTTCAGTGTTTTGAAAATACAGATTTGAAATTCATCTCAGGTATTTCTAGCCTTATAAAATTTACAGTTGTGAAATCATAACACAGGTATTCCTGAATTTATAAAAATTATCGTTTGACCCAAATTACAGAATTGCTAGTAAAATAAAACCACGAATGCAAATTAAAATATAGAAATTGAAATTAGAATTTAAATGAAATTACAAATTGTTACATGTATATTCTTGGCTCTTGTATCAACTTGATTTAAGTCTCTCGCAGCCTCTCAATGTTATGGACATGTTTATGTGTCACGCCCGTCCCGGAAAATGTACTCTTTTTAAATGCATGAGTGAATTTCTGAGAATTATTAATGTTGATTAATAATTGTGAACGAGGTTGACCGTGGGTCAACAGAAGGTGCTAAGCGAGAACACGGGAACATGGAAAATTATGATGCATTAGTATGGCTAAATGACATTTATATGGTTTAAATGTTATTTGAAGTATCTGGTATTTTATGAATAGTAACTTTACCTCTTTTGGTATAACTTCTGGTAGTTTTGATATTGTTGTAGAACAATTTGAATACTGTGGCGAGAACGTGAGTGACTCGTTGCATAAATGGTAGGATGTGTAGAGAATCCACAGAATTTGGTTTTCGATGGATCCAAACGGAACTTAATCGATAACTTTTGAAATTTATAGTTTTGACTCGTAAAGGCATAAAATGGACGTGTGCGACGTTTCAGGAGTTAATTAAAAGTTTTGAGAACTCGCGGGGTGGTAAACGCGATTTCTGTAAAGTTTTTCTATAAATAGGAGGGGATGAATTTTCATTTGTTTCAAAACATTTCAAAATATCTTTAGAGAGGAGAGAGAAAAGAGAGATTGTTGCCACGGGCTTTGCGACGACGATCGGCGACCTTTCGTCCGTCTGATTTCAACCAAATATCATATTTGAACTCTCCAAGGTAAGAGCTACATTTTGATACCACTTAGGCCTTGTTTTGCTAAGATTTTTATAAAATCTAATTTCTATGATTTTGGGAAAAACGTGTAAATAATTGTAGGAATCTTTCGAAATCGGAGATCCGACGGGCCTCTACTCGATCCTTCAAAGTTAGGGAGAAATCGCACGAGGTATGAATTTCTAGCCTATGTTATATAGGGAAATGTCATGTTTTAAATTTCGACGACGAAATTGAGATCCGGGCAAAAGACATGTGTTAATAGTAGGCCCGTTAATTATGCACGAGCTTAAATGTGAAAAGCATGTCTAAATTTACGAGAGCACATGTAGATGATTGTATGAACATGCTATGTGTCTATGTGGGTTGAAAGGGAGTTTAGTGCAAATTCATCCGGGAGCAAGCTCCTCGATTTTGGAGGATTAGAGTAGCGACGGCTACTGTGCATGGTGTGCGAGAAGGCCCAGCCAGGGCACTGGATGAGTAGTAGGGAGAAGGCCCTCCACGACATCAATTTTCAAATGTTTCATTACCGGATGAACGCGTACTACTCTCCCTAGAGACCATTTTGATATGTGTTAAATGTTTAAAGCATGATTTATCATATATGCATATGCTAGAAATTGTCCACTTAGCATATAGCTGAGCGATGGAGATTTACTCCATTATATTGCAGGTATGAAGAAAAGAAAAATGGAATGCGAGGGATGAGGCCGTTGGGGGATCATTCGGAGGAATTGGGATATAGATTTTGTAACCGAATCATAGAAGCTCCGTATTATTTTTGGGTTGATGTAATATTTTTTTGAAAACCTTTTTAAGTTGGGATCCAGTTTCATTAAGGGTATTGTAGAAATTTCACAAGATTCAGTGGCTAGAAACAGAAGTCCGCAATTTATAAAGTTACAGATGTCAGCACAAGAAGCGGACTGTATATATATATATATATATGTGTGTGTGTGTGTGTAAATATTTCATGAATTTTGAAGGCTCCAAAAGAATATAATTCTTTGCTGGAAATGGTTTCAATGGATTAAAGCATGGTGATTTTGTCTGGCTACAATATGCTTTGGGATCTAAGTTACTCTTTTAGACACCAAACTGAGATGCATGATTGGTTCCAAAATCAATGGAATGTACCATAAAAGATCCCTTCGGAAGTATTATATTATAGTGCCGACAAGTGTGCTGATGGATGTACAACCCAAGTAGTTCATGACAAGGAAAGGAGATGAAGCCACCAAAAAAAAAGAAGGGTGAAATCAACTTATTGTTCTTGCGCAGGTTTTCTCTTTGAAGACATCAAATTGTAGTTACATATTCTTCATGTGTATATACATTATGCTCAGCAATTACAAGTTTCCCAAAAATTTATGTCTTGGTCGAACAATAAAGGTTCCTAATTTGATTAGGAAAAAAAAACCGTGAATGTGTGAAGCTTCCTGGATCCTCTTTGCTGGAAGCAGTTAAAGCAATTTTAATAAAAATTGTGTAAGCAAGTAGCCTAAAAATTTGTGTCTTGCTTGGTAAGAAAAAGGTTCCTAACATGATTAGGAAACAAAAAGGGAAATGTTTGGCACACATTTTTTGACACATTTTTTGATACACTATGCTTTAAACACATGTATCTTGTGCTGTTTGAATTTTTCATACTTTTTTATGCACTACTTACAAAACACAGGGTAAATGCACTTAAAGCTGTGTGTCAAAAAGTGAGTGTGTATCACTAATCAACCAAAAAAAACCATGGATTTGGAATGATCCAATGTGAGGTGGGAGTTGGTGTTGTTCTCCATTTAATGCTATATGGATCCGTTTGGAAGGTAGGTGCAATTCGGCTTGTGCACTAGTTAATTCTATGGGTGCGTTTGGGAAGGTTTAAAATTGGATCAATTTCAGTACAATCTCACTTTATATTTTATTCTCATGAAAACTGATACATGTTAGAACACATTTTAAAAGAGTGTATAGATTGGATAAGTGCCCCGGTGCAAGAAATAGGCACTTACCAAATGCTTGTATTAATGGAATTGGTACTCTTGTGAACAACAAAGACGATTCTTTCCATTCCCAAACATGGCGGCAAAAATTTGCAAATCAGAAGATTACTTCAAATACGTCAAGTCCCGCCTCTCATACATGGCAAGCATGCACATCGGTTAGCCTTGAAGTGGAGGTATCTGTAGGCATTGAAATTTTAATAGTACCTTGATCACCATTAATTTAGTCTCAGACTCAAAATCAACAATTTATACTTTTCATTGGTCAACTAATGAAAATGGGTCAAGCCCAATTAAATAATTGATTTATTATTATTGGATTTATCAAAATAAAATATAACTTAAATAAATAAACTAACTTATTATTATTAGGCTTGTCAAAACAAAACATGGGTCCAATTAAATTGGTTTAGTAATACTAGGCTTATCAAAATAAATCATGGGCTTGCATTTAATTGGTTATTGAATTAGTCCTATTTAAAATTGGGCACTTGTCATTACCTCATAAGTCACACCAAAAAAGTAAGTCTATGGGATATGGAAAAGTTGGTGGTTATAAAAAGAACCAGACCCTCCTCCTAAAGAGGGGACAGGCTGGAAACATGGAGACACGGAGAAAATCAAAAGCCCTAAGCAAGCTGTCTTCTCTCAAAAGACGATGGCCGCCTACTACAACTCAAGTTTCAAGCTTCAGATATGGTATTCTCTATACAAAATCTAGAGAAGAGCCTAGATCTTCAACAAAGCCATCCAAACTATTCACGGAGAAGCATTATTACAGTCGTTCTCTACTACTCCTTCGGGTAAAAGCATCAACTCTTTGACGATTAAATCATATCCACATAGATCTCAACTCTTTCAAGCTACAGATCTGTTCTATCATACACAACTAGAGAATAGTCTTCCTTTTTCAACAAATCATCCGATCAATTCAAAGAAGAGCATCACCAAAGGTGCTCTTTACGATTCCTTCAGAGTTCAAATAAAAACATCACCAAAGGCGCTCTCTACGATTCATACGATTCATTCGAGAATACGTTATTCCAGGACCAAAGACACATCAAGGACATAGAATCAAGAGTTTATTCTTTTGTAAAAAGTATAAAAATACCGAGTTTGTAACCACTTTCTCTGAATAAATAAAATTACATATTTTGATTATTTATTTGCAGTTTCGACCACTTGATTTTCGGACTTGAAATTTGTTGCCAATACCTCCCTAACTGAATATCTACCGAGTACATAACCAAAAAATTGGTTCTCTCTGTCTCCTTGAAAAAAACTAAACTTTCAGGGAACCAACGAAAAAAAAAAAAAAGATTTCACATGGTAGCAAAGCAATTTAGCTTTCCATCGGCTATAAGTGGAAGGAGACGACAGTGAAGCTAAATTGGTCAGCAAGAGAATCAACTCAAGGCAAGTAGTCAATCCTTGTGTTCAAAACCATCTTCTTATAGTCCCTCCCTATTAAACTTGGAAAGGGAAAGGCAATCAATTAAACTGAAAATAATTTAGTGAACTTTGGTAGCAGAGAAATACAATGAATAAACAAAAATGCAAAGAAAATTTAAGCTTTCTTTTCCTCTCATGAAACTGGACAGAGGGGCTCAGTTCAGTAGACGTGCACAAAGCCAAAACCTTAGGGGCACAAATTCTCTGAGAATGTGGATGCCCATAAACTTATCAACTTACTAAGAGATTATCCATGTACAGTTAACTGCTTCTATGAAAGATTTGCAAACACCTACTAGCTCCCAACTATTATGGAAAATGGGGCGTCCTTGACTTAGGATAGAATCGATATATGTTACATTTATAAAGAAATAAATAAACACTATTCGTAAACGCTCAAATCAGAAACAAATTACAAAAAAAAAAAAAAAAAAAAAACAATAATAATAAATAAGAGAACTTTGTAACTTTATGAAACTAATATGCAATTCTTTCAAACTTGACACTGTTTTCATCTAAGATGTCCATGTGCTTCCTTTTCTTGGACAACTTGGTCGAATTTTGAAACCCATTTTTCTCATCAGTGAACTGAGCAGCCGTTCGAGCGCGTAATTCTTCCAAGCTTTCACCTTCTTTTGCTCTCTCCAGAACCTGAAAGTTGGGTGGGAACTTTTACTTTCGTTTCAATTGTATTTAGGCACATATTCATGTTTACGAGACTTGATAGATGACATACCAGATGGCGACCATACAAATGCGTGTTTGAAAGAGCTTGAAGCGCATTCTGGGCCTCTTGCTTTGTCACATACTCCACAAAAGCAAAGCCTCTATGGTTCCCAAACCTCATCGGCAGCCTTAATCTCTTGATCTGCGGAAAAAAACAAGAAACTTGGTCACTCGATTGAGAGAATTTCAACAATAGGACTCTTTAGCCATCATGCTCATGCTTGTTCACTCCCAACAAAAAAAGATGAAAAATCAAATCAGGGATGCTGAGATTTAGATGGCATTTAAAATGCAAATGATGTCCTTGGTTAGTTATGATCCTAAATGGTAGCAGCTAGCGATTTTTTTATTGATTTTTGTTATAGAGGAATATGTATTACATTGAAAAGACACCCATGTACTCGGGCAAGGAGTAAAGAAACACACATAGAGCAGCCTTAGAAGAGAAAACACGAACAAAACGAAAGCCCCAGAGAATTAAGCAAGAAAAAAACAAAAAGAAAAAGACGAAACTAAACTGAAAATATCCATCAACTGGGACAGCTAAAGATGAAAGGGCAGAGAGGTATCCTGGAACTCCATGACAAAGACCACAGAGACTTGCAGCAAACCTCTAAGACCTCGATCAGATTCCATCACTTAGCGCTAACTCGATAAAACCTCTCCAGCACAGCCCCAGATACCTCAAAAGAATTCACCCACGATTAATCATAATGAGTAAAACTAGAAAGCACAAACTCCATGGTAATACTATTACAAGCCGAACTGCCAGCACCAATCCAAGCCATTAGCCATCACAAACACGCAAGCGTAATCAAATGATTCAAACAGCTTTTCTAGAAGATGGCAAGCACACCAAATCTGACAATACTGAATAAGCCAAGAACACAGCAGAGGATTCACCCAAAACAACCAACAGCTATGGCACTGAACCTCCAAAGAGAGCTTCTGGGCTCCGAACTGAACAGAAAATGAACTTCACAGCTGAGGCAGAAGCAGACCCAAAGAACAGGAGAGAGCCTCCTCGTAGAACAAAGAGAGCTCCCGAAAACATGGCCGGAACAAGCCATCACCGCAATTAAAGGACAAGCCATGACTGCTGAAGAAGCAAGAATATATTCCTTGTCTTTTTCTATTCTTTTTATTTTATTATAGCATATACTATATTCTTAAAATATCTTTATCCTTCAGAAAAACTATACAGTTGAACTACGGTTTCACCGACTCATCTCCGAACCCACTAAATTGCATCACAGAGGAAATACAAAACCTCAACTAATACATACAAAAACTAGGCAAAGCAGCAGGGGAATCCTTAGGACAACCTCCTCACTAGCAGGATCAGACAAGAAGGGCTTTGGGGGATGAGCTTCACGACCTGCAGACCTCAATGTAGGCAAAACCCAAACAAGCACAAAGCCCCCAACAAGAGAATAAACACAAAAACACAATAATAAAGAAGCAGAACCAATAAGGGTTCGGATCTAGATTCACAAGATGCCCAAAAAACTCTAGAAAAGGCATTGATTGGGAGGGAAAAATATCATTGGATTGGAACAGTGAAAGGGGGAGGTCAGAAGAAGCAATTTTAGGTGGGGGATCGGGGATTCTATCCCTTCAAAGGCACGGTTAATTCTCCATCCAAATGTTCCACCACACCACAAGGGGGCCAAACCCCAAACTTCTATAATCTCCTTCCACATTTCCACTCCTCTCCAGGCGAAGATATCATCGAAACATTTCTGACATGACCCAAGTAGTGCCAACGAGCGAGAAAAGCAATTACCAAAACTCCCTCGCGATAGGACAGTGGTCCAAAAGGTGATTGATGTTTTCTTCAGGCTTCTTACACATGTAGCAACAGTTCACCATAATAAGGCCTCTCTTTCTAAGGTTATCCTGGGACAGAATCCTTCCCAAAACAGCAATCCAACCCAAAAACAAATGCTACCTCCAGTTGGCTTATTCCTCCAAATGGTCTTACAAGGAGAATAGGTTAAATTTGGGCCTTTCACACCCTGCATAGCGACTTAAACACTAATCTGCCTGTCTTTACTCAACTTCTATCTGGCCGAGTCATCATCTCCTGCTCTAGGGGTTTGTCCTAGAAAAAGAGCAAAGAAAGCAATAGTCCGGTCCACCTCCCATTCTTGAAGCTCTCTGATAAAGCGAACATCCCCCAGATCTGAGATAATCTGCCACAGAAGCCCGAGGGTCATTCGCAATCCTATACAAGTCCGGGTAAGAGGCGCACAAGGGTGTCTCGCCACACCAAATATCTATATAGAACCTAGTGTACATATTTGACACTAAAATTAGCAGAACATACTCCCTGACAACTTCCAACCTTTTCTAATGCTAGGTCAAACTCCAAATCCTCTAGGGGTTCTGCCACCACTAGTGCACCAGTGAGTACCACTGACACTCACCTGTGTTTCTACCAAATTTGGCGCAAATTATCCTTGTCCACATTGTCAACTTCTAGCCCATAAAGCCAAAGCCACTGATCTAAAAGGGCCTAGTTAAATACTCTAAGATTTTCGATTCCGAACCCAACTTCAGCCAGAGGTTTGCAAATTTTCTCCCAGCCCACCAAGTGATACTTGAACTCATCATCCAAACCAACCCCCAAGAAGCCTTTTTAGAGTGTTTCAATTTTCAACCTTCAATGGCAATGGAAACAAGGATAAGAAGACGCCCAAAACTGGCTCTACCATATGACCGAGTGGTTATATCTAATGATCAACCTCTGTCCGGGCCAAGATATTGATGACTGTTTGAATGAGCACCATCCCGAGCGGTCCAGGACATCTAGGGCTCCCTGGTCCTGTAACACGAGGCCCTGTCAGAGTCGTCCAAGCACAACACAGCTCAGAACCAGCTCGGCTTGCCCAGAGGCGGATCCCGCACTTCTCGAACCTAGCAATTTCCGAAACCAGTTAGGAAACTTCCCAGATTCAAAGCAACAATTTCCTAATCAGATCAGGGAACTAGCCGAATATGTAGCAATCATCACAGGCAGTCAAATCGACTAGTAAGGGAGGACTCTTCCTTCTATAAAAGGGTCCTCCCATCCCCCTCATAGGGATCCCGAATTCACCTGAATTCATCCGAATTCAACCTAACAAATATATCATATTGTCTAGCCTCTCCCAAGAAACCCTAACACTTATCCTGCGCGGCCGACCCTTGGTAGTTCCAGTCACCAGTGTTGGTGTTAGAGGATAAATATGTCAATTAGTATTTTGGGCTTATGTTTATGTTAGGGCTGAGGTATCAATGATGTAAGCTCTTGGGGCATTTTAGCATTTTCTGGTATTTGCCTATATAAACGGCTCTCATGTAACCCTAGTTGGTATTCTAAATATATCAATATATCAATACAATTTTCTCTATTTTAGTTTCTAACATGGTATCAAAGCAGTAGGTCTATCTTCCGCTTCGCCGGCGGGCGCTGATCTTGCCGCTCCGCCAGACCCCTAGAAATTACCTTATTTTTCATCTTTGCCAACCCGTTGTCGAGAGTCCTAAATATTGCCATAAATAGGTTTTTCAGCTGTCAATATTCACCGATTACTATTCATCGATTACTATTCATGAATCATGAATGTACTGTTCATCAAAACACTGTTCATCAAAAACTGTTCATCGAAGTTACTGTTTGCGCATCATTGTTCATCGAATAAGATTTCGTGGTTTTCTTTTCCGTTAGTGCGAGACCTAGATTGTCGGCCATGGTTGTTTGGCAACCACTTCTTTGGAGATCTAAATTGATTTGGTGACTTAAGGTTATGTTTAGCCATAAACTTCTACACAAATAAAGCTTAAGGATCTGTTTGGTGTTTTTTTGGTCAAATGCTATTTGGTTGATGCTTTGAAGGAGAAAGAAGAGGAGAAGAAAAAGTCCATGTGCATGCTGCCTCTTAGTCCCCCACGCACACAAGTATTTTTAATATTTTCAGTTTTGGCCCCAGATTTTTCAAAAATTATCTTTAGCCCCATACTTTTTGACATTTGCAAATCAACCCCCAATGTTTTTCTTGTAAGGCCTAGCCCATTCAACTCCTTAAAACCCGAGTGTTAAGGAGAGGGAAACTAAAGTCTGATAAACCGCACAGAGGAGCCATAAATGGGCGATGTGGGACATTCCAACACACCCCCTGAACCACAAGAGCCGAACACTCGACATAACCTGGACCACAGCAGTTGGACACTCGGTACGCCGGAAGACAAGCCCAACCAAACTCTAAAACCACTTGTAAGGCCTAGCCCATTCAACTCCTTAAAACCTAAGTGTTAAAGGAGAGGGGAACTAAAGTCTTATAAACCGCACAGGGACCATAAATGGGCGATGTGTGACATTCCAACAGTTTTTTTTATATTTACAACTCAGTTCCAAATGTTTTGAAAATTACAAAATCACCCCCAAAAAATTTTCAAAATATAGAAATTTTCTGTCATGTTTTTTGCAGTCTCTAAACACTTCTTCTGCAATTCTTTTTATTCGGGTGATTTTATTTGATGATATAAGACCATGCTTGGTCCTTGTTTGGTGGTGATTGGTTGATTTGAAATTTTGGGCTATTGTTGGTTCGTTTTTTAGCATCCTAGTGCCTATATATATGAGTAAAGGAGATGTACAACAATGCAACAACTATAGAGGTATTAAATTGATGAGCCATACTATGAAGCTATGGGAGAGAGTGATGGAGCATCGCTTAAGAGGCGCAACATCAGTGTCAGAAAATCAGTTTGGATTTATGCTTGGGAGATCAACTATGGAAGCAATTTATTTACTTAGAAGACTAATGGAAAAGTATAGAGAGAAGAAAAAAGATCTACATATGGTTTTTATTGATTTAGAGAAAGCTTATGATAGAGTGCCTAGAGATTTAATTTGGTGGGTGCTAGAGAAGAAAGGAGTGACCAAGGGCTATATTGACGTGGTGAAGGATATGTATGATGAAGCAGTTACTACAATTAGATCACCAACCGAAGAAACAAGCGAATTCCCAATTACCGTAGGCCTGCACCAGGGGTCGGCCTTGAGCCCTTATTTGTTCGCCCTAATTATGGATGAATTGACTACACATTCAAGATGAGGTCCCATGGTGTATGTTGTTCGCAGATGATATTGTCTTGGTTGATGAGACTAAAAGGGGACTCAACACTAAACTAGAAGCTTGGAGAGAAGCACTGGAGACTAAGGGGCTAAAGATAAGTCGGACGAAAACAGAATACATGGAATGTACTTTTAGCAACAGTGGAAGTAGAGACAACGAAGCAGTGAAGATCGAAGATCAGGAGATCCCAAAGAGGGAACACTTTCGCTATCTAGGTTCAATGATCAGTAGAGACGGAGAGATTGGTAATGACGTGACCCATAGAATTAAAGTGGGCTGGCTTAAGTGGAGGAGTGCTTCTGGAGTATTATGTGACCGGAGAATACCAGCAAAATTGAAAGGAAAATTTTATAGGACAGCTATTAGGCCAGCTATGCTCTACAGGACAGAGTGTTGGGCAACTAAGAAACAACACATTAGCAAAGTGAGTATAGCAGAGATGAGGATGTTAAGATGGATGTGTGGTAAGACTAGGAAAGATAGAATTAGAAATGAGTACATCCGAGAGACTGTAGGAGTAACACATATTGAGGATAAGTTGAGGGAAAATAGACTTAGATGGTTCGGCCATGTGCAACGAAGACCTGTAGATGCACCTGTGCGAAAGAGTGATAAGATCGTAGTGTCTGGAATAGTTAGAGGGAGAGGCAGACCTAGACTGACTTGGGAATATGTAGTGCAACAAGATATGAATATATATAATTTAAATGAGCATATAGCTCTTGATCGTGCAGAATGGAGAAAAAGGATTCATACAGCCGACCCCAATTGATTGGGACACAAGGCTTGGTTTGGTTTGGTTTGGTTTGGTTTGGTGGTTCGTTTTTTGTTGGATTTCAACTCAATAGTCTCGGATGGAGTTTTACAACCTTTGTTTTTACTGTTCTTGGGCAAAATTTTGGTGATTTTTGTTGTGGGTTTTAGTCCCACACTTTGTTTTGTTGTTGGTGAATAGTTTTCACCTTGGCCAATATTTTTCACCTTGGCCAATATTGTGGACATTGTTGATCCACAATTTCTCGGTGGTGGTCGTGGTGGATGTGTTTCCGCCATATTATGGACATTGTTGTTCCATAATTTTTCGTTGTTAGTGGTGGTGGTGGATGTTATTACCACCTTGGCCAATCTTGGGGATTTAATATCCCACTGGTTGTTGGATCACCATTTTCAGTCACTTGTTACAGTCTTGTTCGGTTGTCATTATTCATTCCAAACTTCGGTTGTAATTTTCATGACCACCTTCAGTTTGAGGGGGATTGTTGGAGCATTTATTATTTATTGTTAGGAGTATTTGTTGTTGGGCATTTATTGTAAGGGGAAGTGTTATCCGTTAAAGTGAAGTATTGCAGAGATCTTGGAAAAGTTGGGAGCAATTACTCACGCTCAAATGCAAGTATGCAAGTTGGACATTTCAACAAGTTTCCGTGTGCCAACTTAAGGGGGAGTGTTAGAGGATAAATGTCAATTAGTATTTAGGGTTTATGTAATGGGTGCTGTCATCTTTATGTTAGGGCTGAGGTATCAATGATGTAAGCCCTTGGGGCATTTTAGTATTTTCCATTCCTGGTATTTGCCTATATAAAAGGCTCTCATGTTACCCTAGTTGGTATTCTGAATATACAATTTTCTCTATTTTAGTTTCTAACAGTTGGTTCACCAAGGTCCCTGTAGTAGTTTCTTTCATATTAGTGGAGTGCTCTGACACACACGTGGACATAGGTTCTTTCATTAACAGGACCGAACCACAAACTTTCCCTCTTTATCTCTCTCTCTTATCTGCTCTAAACACACTGAACTCCCCTTACCCAAAAACAGCATCATCAAGAAGTAGCTAGGAAGATAGGCCAGAGAACTCTTAATCAAGGTGAGGAAACCCCTTTGAAGAGATATTGCTTCTTTCTTCCAGCAAGTTTTTCTCCATTCTCTCCACCATGATGTTCCAGATATCGAGTCTCCTCCAATGAGCACCTAGACAGAGACCAAGGTAAATAGATGCGAATTTACATACTTTATAGCCCAAGATATCCGCTCAAAGATCAATATTTTCCATGTTTCCCACTATCCCTTTTCCGAACATTGATCTTAAGACCCGAAATCGCCCAAAAGCTAAGCAGAATACAATTCATGTTGTTAGGCACAAAGAACCCTAGATGGGTGGCTCTGATACCATGTTAAGAGAAGAGAGAGAAAGTGAAGGCTTAACCCGACTCTAGGTTAGCCAACACAAATATATATATATATACCAATCAAAGAGTAATAAAGAGTAAATTACAGAGATACCCATAAACACTAATACTTATATGCTAACAGTCCCTAATGAAGGACATAAATTTCCAACTCAGATCAAAATATGCCTCATCCACATCCGGCTTGCAAATTACCCCTGTTTCCTTTCCTTTAAATATCAAGTTAATCGTTCCATTTGCAGTCACCACAGCATCAAAATTTTGTCTTCAGTCTATGAAGGCGTTTTGAGTCCCACAAAACAGAGCTAATAACTTTATGCAGTCTAGGTGCAAGGATTTTTGCCAATAGTTCATAAGAAGCACCGACCAAACTGTTCGGTCTAGAATCTTTCAACTCAACTGGTCTACCGTCTTTAGGAATTGGAAACTCAAAAAAAATGCATCGTGGTTTCTCTCAAATTAGCCTTGGATAGCTCCATAATGTCCAACCTGACTGTTTCTCAAACATCTCTGGAAGAACATCAAGGTGAACCCATCTGTCCCAGTGCCTTGTCTCCATCACAACTCCTCAAGGCTACCAGAACAATTTCCTCACAGGGAAGTCTTTCCAACCACAAATTGCCCTCTTCTTCTAACATGCTGAAGCCCAGACCATCAAGACTAGGTCTCCAATTATAGCTCTCTAGAGTAGTTCACCACTCGTTCCCATCTTTACCTTCCCCTTGACGATCTTCCCCCCTGATCAATTCTGTGGACGTAGACCTCCTACTACTTTGCGAAAGAATTTTGTATTTTATCCCCTCTTTCAACCAAAGGCCTCGAGACTTTTGTCTCCAATTCATTTCCTCCAACTCCATGGTATGTTCTGGTTCCTCCTTATGTTGCTCTTGCTTCTCCTTCTCCTTCTCCTCCTCATTTGTCGCACTTCTTGATGTTTAGAGTCAAAGGTCCCAATTTCCTCCATCAGATTCCTCTCCTTCCATTCCAGATAACCAAAGACTGATATATTCCACCTCAACATATCTCAATTGAGCATGGATAACTCCTGAGCTAACACAAGTGTGGGAAAAAATGTGGGACCTCCTTCCACAACATAATCTTCGCACCACTCCTTGACCATGTTCTCAAATCCTGTTAACTTTCAACCATATGTTCTCATAACAGAACAGACTTTTTTTCTAAGGCCAAACCTCCACTATCTCTAAGAACGGTAACATGAAGGGATGTGGCCCTAGAAAGAGCCTGTTGAGAAGCATCCAAAACATCTCCTAATCCTCGGACACAAGAAAATGATCCAAACTCCATAAAGTTGGATTACTCACACCGTTGGACCAAGTAAATCTAGCCCCAGCGAAAGGAAGATCCACCAAACCTTGGTAATTAATGAAGTCTAAGAATTCCTTCATTGATGTTGCAAGTCTGGTTCCGGTTGATCTCTCACTTGGAAACCTGACAATGTTGAAATCCCGTTAGGCATCATGGATCATCCCAAGAAGCTCTCATCGCATTATGTTCATCTCATAAACACCTCTTTGCACCATCCACATGTGGAGTGTGGACCATATATTCTAGAAGACACCCACTTGAGCTCTTCCCCCACCATATAACTAAGATTGAAAATTCAGCAATTTATGCTGACCTCTTTTTTCATCATCTCATTGTCCCACATCATATATGATGCCGCTGGCTGATTCTCTAGTTCCTCCTCCCCCCCCCCCCCCCCCCCCCCATAGACATTATCTGCAATTTGTCTCATGCAAACAAACCATATTTGCTTTATATTCTACCAGCGATGATTTCACATTTCTCTTATTCGGATTATGAAGACCATGAATGTTCCACGACAGAATCTTTGGACTCAACGAACAGTAGTTAATTCGCCGCCTCCTTCCCCTTCTTCCTCTTCTCGGACTGCCTCTCCACCTCCCTTTTTTCCCCCTAATCTACAAAGGTAATTAAAATTTTCAATTCTCATCACCTTTCACTCTAGACTTACACTTTCTTCCCAGCGAAGACCTAACCTTGACATCCAACACCATGTGCAAACATTCAGAACTGCCAAATAGTTGACCAGCAATTGACATCATGCCTAAAAATTTATAACAAAAGGATGATCAATAACACAGAGCGAGCGAGTTGAAAAGGTGATGGGGGAAAGGGTAGAGCGAGCACCATTTCCAGATAAATAGTTTACACTCAGTTTCTGTTCCAGAGATAATTATCTCCATTAGGTTTTATTTCTAAGACCAAAACTTACATAATGGTGGGGGTGGCTGCAATTTGCTGCAATTCAATTTTTATTTTATTTAATGGCGGGTTCAACTTGCTGTATTAGGTATTCCCGCAGTTGCACTCTTTTCTCTCTTCCTTTTTCTATGGCCCATGCTCGCATGTTCATGATTTCACATATCTAATCATAGATGACTGCAAAATTCAATTGTTGCAAGTTCACAATTTTGTTAGACTAGCGAAAAACATTTCACACCATACACCTTCCATCAGGCTGGCACCTTTGTTGCACCTTGCCTAGGACCTAAAGGTTCTTCGCTTTGGTTCATGGAATAAGTGAGGGAAGGAAAGGAAAACACTTTGCATTGGTTGGTTAATAAGGAAAATAGTGAGGATAATAGGAAGGAAAAGGAAATTTAGAGAGAAATCAATCGAAGTGTTGAATTCGTGAGTTACTTCCCTTCCTTTTCTCTTAAATTTTATTTGAAAATTTATAGTTCTTAATGTTCTTCCAACATGGAGAAAATCACGAGGGAACTAATTTTCCTTCCCTTTTTATTTTCGTTCTCTAAATACACAAACAAACACAGCCTTACTGCACCTTAAATAAGTTTGTCAGATACTCCCAATAAGGACATTTCCAGAATTCCCCATTATCCCGGAAAGATGGTTCATGAGGAATAAATGTGCTAATAAAGTATGCTTTCCAATTAATTTCTATTCTCCACTGACACTTTCTTATTCCCTATGGAGAAGCATTAAACAGACTCCTTTTATTGTAGACAAATCATTTACCACACATGCAAATAATCGGTTAGAACCTGGCCAAATGGACTAAACAGCTGTCTGAGCTCTTTCTCCGTTGCCTCAAAAGCTACATTTCTCACAATTAATTTTGTTGAACTCTGGTCCTTCTGAACTTTTTTCACTACTTGTTCATCCTTCTTAGCATGACAGAATTGCAATATAAGAGCATGCCCATCCAAAACGGTTCCCTGGAAGATAGAAGATGCTAAAAACTCTAATAGTTTGCAAAGTATGTTCACTGAACTTGTCATGTGAGATGACATAATACCTGCAAATCCCTACAAATATTGGTGGTTGTTTCCACAGAATCAAACTCTATAAAACCAAAGCCCATTGAGACATTCTTTCCATTTTTCAGGTGCTTTTTCACCTGCATATGAACAAACACAATAGTAAGAGCCTATTCTAGATTCGGGGCCCACAATCACTTGTAAGTGATTGTTTAAAAGTTGTGACCGTTTGGATTAGCTTTGTCACAGATTCGAAAATCTGGTTCCTTTCTAAAGCTAGAAACAGCTTTTTTAAAAACGCTCCAATTTATAGCTTTTAAAAAACTCATATTCCAAAACTGATGATTTTAAAAGCTAGCCCAAATGGGCTCTAACTTGAGAGAAAAATATTCTTACAATACATGTAAGTGGTACCAAGGAGTGAAGATCAAAAGGATTACCCTGATGCTTTGGATTCTTCCTTCTTTCATGGTATCAGTGAAGTGCTTTCGCAAACTCTCATCTGATGTTTTAAAATTCAGGTTCTTGACAAATAGTGATCGGGACTGCAGCATAAAAGAATACATACAAAAAAGAGTTAAGTAAATGCTTATTTAAATCGAAAAACCATCAAAGCTAACAAAGTGAATGTAGAACAATTAAGTCATTGATGTGCCAAAATAACATCAAACCAACTTGATCCAACAACACGGATACCCAATATTATCTCCATCAGTAACAGAGCTACACCTTCGTATACTTGGCCAGTAATAAAATAGCTAAGAATCCTAACTAAGAAAAAGTACGATGACTAAGGAAAAATGTATTTTAAAACCATTATGTAAGAACAAATAAAGGTAATATTCAAAGTTTTACAGATTACTCAGTTTAATTTAGTAGGTCATACTGCAAATGTTTGGAGAAAGTGATTGGGAAGTTATTAAGACTAAAAGAAAACCACTTTCAACTTCCACCATGGAGGTCAACTACATTAATTATGTATTTTTTAAGGAAATTTATGGATAGGCATCCAGTATAATATATATATATATATAAGACAAAAAAGTAAAAACCATCCCTTATTGTGCGACATGGAATTTTCTTTTTTCTTGTTTTTTCTTTCTATATATTTTGTAATAGATTCTATGTGAATGCATCAAACCATGATGCAGCATACATTGTACACGCATTATCATGCTAATTAATGATCTTTAGATTGTTATTTTTTAATTTTTAAGCAACACGTCAGAGAGATCCCAGTTGCTTCTTGGAAAAACAACACTTCATAAAAAAAAGTTGTAAATAAAAAATAAAATAAAAAATGGAGCAGTAAAGATGTGTACTAACCTAAAAGCATAACAAATTCAGAGCACCATTTGTGATTCCCTTTTTACTGTAAATTGAAAAACTACCTCCATGACAATGATACTGAGCTTGTGCCTAGCCTTGCATTGCCTGGCGATGGCTAGATGGAAAAGTGCATTGCAATTTGTTTGAACGTGTAACAACAATCTACACGGGTCTGTGTTTGTTTTTTTAATTGGAATGTCTATTGATTTTATTTTGATTGGGTGTCTGATTAGTTGTGTGATTTTTTCCTCTCATTCATTTTTGCTTTGTTGACAGAAAATTTATCATAGGGCGTGAGTTTTCATTTGGCGATAAGTGTTTCGCAAATTGATTATTAGGAAGTTTACTTTGGTGACTGGTGTAATACAAGGTATTTCAACAAATATTATTGTTGCGTCCTCCGTTGTCAGAATCTTACGTTTCTCGATTTGAATCTTACAATCCGATCCAATTCACTCCCGAAACAACACGAATAGGTATGCGAAATCTCTCCGTAGAAGTAAATCACGGGCAAATCTTACGATTTGCATCCGAATACATGAATCTTAAGATTCTTGCAGGTCTTCCGATTCACGATATTGTCGAATGCTTATCTCACTTTGTGAGTTTTTTTTTTTTTTTTTTTTTTGTTTGGGGGGGGGGGAAACACACTTTTATGCCAATTAGGATTTCCTTATAAAAGACCCAACTATTTTTCTTCCACTTTCTCTTCTTTCCAAACATTATTGGGGTCACTTTCAAGAGAGGTACACAAATATCTTTCTTTACGGGACCTCAAATTGAATTCCATTTTTTTCCTTGTATTTCTATCTACAAGAGGAAGTTCTATGAGGCATCCAGTAAGACCTGAAAAAGTTTGAAGGTAGGAGCTTTTTCAGTAAGTTTATTCTATTTTTCAATTTTCACAAGTTTGATGTTTTCCTTTGGTGCTTTCTTTTGACATGGCTTTGAAAAGCAAAGGGAAAGAAAGAAGGTGATTCTATGTTTTGGTGTTTTTACCAGTTTGAGTTCTTTCTTCTAGTATTTTGGTGCTTCTCAATCTGTCACTGAATCTTACAATTAACAATTTGATTCAATTCTTGACCCAGAAAAATGACAACTCAATTCACGATACGAATCCTGATTTGACAAACTATGGCTGCGTCTATACAAATATTTGATTGTTTATGCTATTAAATTTAACATGCATTCCTATTTTTTGACAAATTCCCACGCAAATAGTTTATAAGAAAAAGGAACATGTTCTAACAGTAAAAGCAACTGCAGGAAATCTAAGTGAATTTCCAATAATAAATAGAATAGGTTAATGACCAATTTCTAAGTCCCCCCATCTTTCAGCTATAGATGAGTAACAAGAGAGTTCAAGCTGAGGTCTCGTTGGATATACTATTTCATATAAAATTGCATTCAGTGATACAAGTATAAGCGAAGTTCAAGTTCGGAGGGAAACGTTAAGTTTGAGGGGTTTTAGCATAGTATAAAACTGACTATATAAGAACAACAATAACCAAGTCATAAACTAACTATTTATGTCGGTCGGAAACATTAATCATGTTTCTCAATTCTGATATCTGAAGCCTAACTTTATTTAAGCCATAATATATTAAATCTCTCCTTACTATCTCAGCCCATGTCAATTTTGGTAGTCCCATTCACCTAGCACCTTACCCTCAATATGAATACCATCAATCTTGTTACACGTGCAATCATTGTCCTTGTTGTATATGTCCAACCATCTTCAGTTGTTCTCTTTTTTACATTTATACAGAAAGGTGCTACTTCAACCATCTCAAGAATGGATTTATTTCTAGTTCTACCTTTTCGTGTTTTGCCACTCTTTAATCATAGCATTCACATTCACTACTTAGCTCATTCAATAACATACTGTTTCTTATCTGCCCAACATAGTGTTGCATAGAACATGACTGGACTTGGTCTGTAAAATATTCCTTTGACTTCTAGAGGATAGTTTCAAACCTACAATATGTCGGAGACACTCCACTTGATCCTCGAGGAATCACTCAATCATCTATCTCTATCCACACACGAGAATCACGTACTTGAAGAAACTGCCAACTAGCTCCAACAAAATGGAAGAGAGATATGTATACCAAACAAGGCACAAAGAGGGGAGGCGTGTGTGTGTGTGTGTGTGTGTGTGTGTGTGTGTGAGAGAGAGAGAGAGAGAGAGAGAGAGAGATAGACTCCAAAAGTGCTAGCTTTTCGACTACTTCTGCTCCATTTATAATTGAACCAATTCCTTTTCCCAATCAAACTAAGAACACTTTCAGTATCTCCCAACTCTCAATTGTTGTAGTGCACCTTCATTTATACTCCTAATCTCATCAAACTACATTCCATATATTCGATTTTTGACCTACTTGCTCTAAACCGTTTTGACTTTTAAGTTTCTCTCCAAACTTGTGATTCCGCATTTACAAAAGGAGGTGCAGAACAAGACAAAATTCAAGAAATACCAAAAACTAAACAATCATAACTTATCCTTGATATTCCATAAGAGGGGAAACATGAGATGATCTAGCTCATAGATATAAAGTATGTTGAGTCAAACTAGTAAGTGCGTTTAGCATATTGTTAGTTTTATACATAGACTTCAAGAAATTATACCAGCCCTTGGACCATACATTCTTTATGATATAGCATTGCACTGGTAAAGGGCCAAGTAACAGTATAAACGTGGCTGAAATGCAGATTCTGAGATGGATTAGTGGTAAAAGAAGAAAAAAAAATGAATTAGAAAGGAAAACACTTTTCAAATGTTGATAGTTCTACTTATTTTGGAAAAACAAGAGAAAAAAATACACTAAGATCATTTTAGGCATGCCCTCCTGGGTCCCAAGACTGGATGCGGTCTTTACAAGTACTACACTCGAGAAAAATAGAATATTGATGAATTTGATGACCAATTAGAAGAACAAAAACAAAAGATAAAGTCTTGGAGTCCACCAAGACAAGAACTCTTGGAATCCACCAAGACCTTAGGCTCTCAAAGAGAGAACTCAATTTTTACTCATCATAAAAAAACTATGGAATAGTACAATAGTGTACCCACCTTATTTATAGCAAAATAAGAGTCTCCTAATTTATAGAAACTTCCTAAAAGATATTGCAAAATAAAAATCTCCTAACATAAATTATTCCTTATATAAAGATTCCTAATTTATGGAAATAATAAAATATCTAAATACAATTGCCTCCCAGATCAAATACAAGAATCACGAAATCACCCTTTGGTTCCCCATCATTTCTCCCCATCTTCGAAAAACTCGACACCGGCGAGTTAGGACAGTGGTTATGCCAGAGAAAGCAAAGAATATCCGTGTATTTGTAGCTACGTTTGGAATGGACGGATGGAGGAAGAACGAACACTGGTGCAGACACGAGCACATCAAGCCCAATACTCAAAATAATTTGAAAATAGTTATCGGCATGTGGGCCATTGTTGAGGGGCGGCAACTTCGTCGAAAGTTCCTTGGGTGTTTCCTCATGAATAACTATTGGTAAACTACTGTCCTCGAGTGATGAGTCAACCAACTCAATGGGAAGCTCCTTGGGTGTTTCCTCATGAATAATTGTTAGTAAACTCGTGAATCGTGATCTCAAGTGATGGGTCAACCAGCTTTGGAGGAGCACAGTGAGGAACTTCTGTAGCCACCAACTCTTTCTCTAGGTTGGCCTCACATATTTTGTTATTCGACTCGGTCCGGGCAAATTTGGAAGAATTTTCTTGCTCAAGGAACTGGAGAAAGGGCGAGGTTCACAAGTCTAATAACTTATCCATAATACTGAAAGCGATAGGATTCGTCCTTACCTTTGCATACGCCAAACTCATAAATCCACCGACGACCAAGAATTAGGTAATTAATATCTAAAGGTACCACATCACACCAAATTTGCTCATTACATAAGTCGCCCATTCGAAATGGCACTAAACACCGTTCAAATACAAGAAAGGTAGAACCATCTCCCCTTACTATCTTATACGGTCGTGGACGTGGCTCGGTCTGAAGTTTCAATCTTTTAATAATAGGTGGAGAAATCACATTCATCGAAAAATTTCTATCAACAAGTATCTTGCAAACCTTTTCCGCAGTGGATGTAGGTATGAAATCCATTAGCAACTAATGCAGGAAACCAAACATATCTTGCCCACGGATAACCTCCAGAATCATCAATTTGTGGTTGGAGGTGTTGGAGAATATCATATATTTTTGCCTAGAGAAGATAGGTGGTTATGGGAATATCATAAGTTTATGGGATTTTTTGCAATTTCCAAAAAGTTTTATGGTAGTTTGGTAATTTTAGGATCACAGGGTCCTTTCTGTAAATTACAGATAGTTTGGATGTGGGTAGGTGGGGGTGTATTTTAAAGAGTAGCTTGGTTATTGGGCTATGCTGGTTGGGTAATTTGGGTTGGGCCTTTGAGCGGTACTTAAGTTACCAAGTGGGCTGGGTTCATTGTTTATAAAAAATGGGGTTGTGGGTTCATATGAAATAGAGTGGGCTGGGGCTTGTTTTTTTTTTTCTGTTTCAAAGAAGGGGCTGGATTCTTTGTAAATAAAGCAAAGGGCTGAGCTGGGATAGGGCTTATAAATGGGCTCAATTTAAAAGCACAGGTCTCTATACGAACAAAGCAAGGCATATGACTATGAAACAACCCTAGGAGGCAAAATAATAAATCAGCAGAAGCTTCCAAATCTGTCGCTTTAGGGTTCGTAAAGCAAAGGCAGTGGTGGCTGATGAGTTTTTGATGGAGGAGAGAAGGTTAGGGACTGGACCAACTGGTTGGGGCTGGAATTTTGGTCGGATAGAGCTTTGGGCATGCTCAGATCTGGTTGGGAAGATGGAGGCTAATGGCTCAAACTGGTGGCTGGTGTTGGAGATGAATTGTTGGTGGCGGCTGTTTGGTCCTGTGGCTAGGATTTGGGCAAGATCTGATGTGTGATTGTGAGGGTAGGGTTCGAAATAGGGCTGTAGGGGCTGGTTGATGGTGGTTGTCCGATGAGACTGAAACTTCTGAAAGAGATTGCTCTTCGCTATGATACCAAATTTGATGCAGGACACTCGAGAATAGAATATTGATGAATTCAATGACCGATTGAAGAATAAAAAGAAAAGATAAAGTCTTAGAGCCATGGTTCAAAGTCGCGGTATTTGTCGCGGTATCGGAGTTCGTTGTGATGACTCGGTGTATCGGCGTTGCGGTCTGGTATTGGGTGATACGCTCCAATACGCTGGATTTAAGGTTCAAAAAAATATGAAAAAATTACGAAAATTTCTAAAATAATAAGAATAGCAAAATTGGCCTAACAGATTAACAAAATACACAATATACCAATTATAGAAGCACATGTCATTCAATTCAGACGCTCCCAATCTATTGTCTAATAATTGTACACACATAATTGGAGGCATTCTAAAAGAAATATATATACATATATTCTAAGAAATTTAGATATATAGATATACATGAAAATTCTCTAGAGAGGGCGCCCTATCTTTATTAAAGAGAGGGCCTCTGTTTTGATCGTCGGATCGTGTTTAAAAACTGGATCTGACGGCCAAAACAGAGGCCCTCTCTTTAATAAAAAGAGGGAGCCCTCTTTAGAGCCTGACTGTAGATATACAATGTGTAAATATTTATTTATATATTTAGATAATATTCGTCCAACCTTTTTTATTTATTTTTTTAGAATATTAAGATAAGAAATATACTTATAAAGTGTCGTTAATATATACTAAATAACCTAATATTTAACAAAATAAAAATAAAAAATAAAAAAGAAAGAAATTTACTAACCTTTTTTTCCCCCTTTTTATCCTACTAAATACCCTTACTAAACACCTCTTTTTTTTACCCCTAAGATGTATTTATTTATTTGTTTTTACAAAGAGAACCCTAATAGGCTAATATGTATGTATCTCTACTATATGTATATATCTCTACTTAAGACTGAAACCCAAAACACAAACACACTCGACACACACAATCACACACTCGACACACTCAAACAAATCCACACACACAGATCGAGGAGACATACCTTCAGTTCTTGGAGTTCTTCTGAGGAATAGATCTGCAATTTCAGAGAGAGATGAAGATGAAGATCTTCAATTTGAGAGAGAGATGAAGATGAAATGAAGCTTGGAGTTCTTCTGGGAGTTTCCGACAGAGCAAAAGGTACGTCTCCAACATTTTTTTGCTTTATTTCACCTCAATCCTTCACGTTTCGGACGATTTGTGCCGAGTTCCCATTATCTCATCTGTATCGGCCGAGATAACTCACGATACAAACTTTTTTTTTATTCGACCTTGATTCGCCGAGTTGGCTCATATCGGTGCCCTCCGAAACCAAGTTAACTCGGCCGATACGTCTCAGTATTGACCGAGTTTTTGAACCATGCTTGGAGTCCACCAAGACCTTAGACTCACAAAGAGAACTCATTTTCTATTCATCATCAAAAACTATGGAATAGTACAATAGTGTACCACCTTATTTATAGCAAAATAAGAGTCTCCTAATTTATGGGAACTTCCTAAAAGATTTAGCAAAATAAAATTCTCCTAACATAAATTATTCCTTAAATAAAGATTCCTAATTTATGGAAATAAATAAAATAACTAAATACAATTGCCTCCCGAATCAGATACAAGAATCACGAAATCACTCTTTAGTTCCCCATCATTAAGGGAGAAGGAAAGATCAAAATTCATATGGATTGAGATAGTACTAAAAACTATGGTCGCATGTGATCGAGTGAAGTTCTGGCCTTGGATAGAACAAAATGGACAAAATAGGTGCATGTCGTCTACTTAAAATGGTTGGTTCAAGGCTTTGTTAGTTAAGTTTATGAAGATGTACACCAAGAAAGAAGACAGCATTAATTAGACAATTTATGAATTAACATGACAACAGAGGTTTGAAGCCAAAGATGATTGATCACAAAGAAGTGGACCCAAATAAGTCAAAGTAAGGATATCTATGTGCGTCAACATACAACAATGTCAGAACATTTCTGCATACATACATGTATGTTTGTGTAGAGACACGAGAGGGGATGGAAAGAGGGAGTAACTTCCAATATGCCCTCCATCTAGGAACAATTAGCTTGTGAAAAAGCCTATTCATAATGGATTAGTGTAACGGATACATAAGAATTGCGTAAGACAAAAGAAAAAAGATCATCTAATCAAGAAAATTTAGAAAGCAAAAGCCCACACAGCACATCATCAAGAGATATGTAGAAGCAATTTCATGTAAAATGACAAACCTCAACTCTATCAGGATCAATGTCTACATTTGCCATTCCTTCCACGTGTTGCTCAAGTAATGCCCTCTTGCCATCAAGTTCACCAACAACGTCTGTAGTATTTGCGTCACTAACAGATACTGAGTTTTGGCTGAGGATATTGGCAGGTGCCCATTCCAGATACAATGGAGCGTCCCTACATAGAAATCCCCAATCCAATGAATTTTCATGCATTAAGCAGTACAGAAATCTGACTGTCAATCATATCAAGAATCAAGGGTACAAAGTTAAACACGAAAAGAAAAGTTGAGAGAGAGAGAGAGAGAGAAGCTGCCATTAGATTAAACTATGTTTTTTTTTTCCTGGTAAGTGATGTTGGATAAAACATTTCTGGGTCCACACAAAGGAAAAAAAATGTTTTAAGATAACAAAGTTGATGCAGTGCATTACAGAGGCTAAAACCAAATAAGAAGTGCAAATTACAGGGAATTTAGAGTTTTTTTTTTTTTTTTTTGCAAGACCTAACCCTGCAGAGTCAAATTTGAGCCAATTGTGTTAATGTTCTCTTCAAACTGTTATGCTTGCGGTTCAATTTTGTACATTTCCCCCTGTTCTGAACCCTGTACATTTCTTCAGAGTACGTTCCATCAGTAAGACTGTGTATGGTGTAGGAAGTTCTGAATGAGTATTTTCTGGGATACGTGGGCCAGTAAATGACATGGAGAGAACACCACTTGGTACGAGCGTACAGAGTTGAGGAAAAGGTGGAAGGACACAGCATGTCTAGGCAAGGATCCAAATTCCGTTCCAGTCTGCCCAGAAACGGAAACATTTCGAAAACAGGTAGAAACATCGGAAAAATTGGAAACATTGTAACTTGTGGAAACATAACTTCAATCTTAATTGTATGCACATATAAAGCTAATAAATAATAATTGATTAATTGAACCTTCGCGAGGTCTATATATGTCGTTACATTAATAATATATAGTTCAGATTGAAAATGCATGAGAATTTAGTCGCCAATCTACTGTCAAACACTTCTTAGAATACACAAAACACTTGCTATCATACTACTATATAGTATAAAGATAACCCTAACTTATATATATACATATATATATGTAACTATTATAAAGATAACCCTAACTAATATATACATGTGCATGTGCGTGTGTGTGTGTGTGTACATATAATGACAAACTTAACTTGACTTAATAAATATATATATATAGATATCAGAATCCCTAAGCCCCTACCACAGAAAATAGAGAGACTAGAGAAGACTGGAGAGGAGGCTGCGAAGAGAGAAGAAAAGGAAACCCTAACCGAGAAAAGAAGAAGAACTGAAATGTTTAGTGGAATCGTAGGTCTGTTTGGATTGAAACAATCATGTTCCAGTAAAAACAAAGGAAATGACGTCTTTTCAATCGAATCCATGGAATTTTCGAATTCCATGGTTGTTTCCTTTCCATGACCCACGAAATATAAACGTTTAGGCCGTTTCGACTGAAACGAAAGGAAATTTTGATCCATGGGTATAGGCGACGTTTGCTTCTTCAAAATCCCACTTACGAACAATTCACATTGGTATGTGACGATTGCCACAATATGAAAGAAGCAACAATTCTCATCTTCTATTTTCCTCACTTGAATGTATTGTTGAGAGATGTTTTATTTTTCATGTGTTGTTTTATTTTTATTTTACAACTGTGAGCTACGAAACACGGACTCTTGAAAAAGGTTGCCGCACCCGCACTTAGTGCGCACCCATACTGGGTGCTCCGTGGATTCTTTGAGTTCTTTTGGAGTGTGGCCGGGACTTTTTTGTAGCTTTCTTTTGAAAACGAATACAAGTTCTTCGTACAATTTTGAAAACTTTGGGGGTTTAAAAGACAAATAATAGAAAATAATAATAGCAATTATCTAAGATATACACTAATGCACTAATAGTTATAAAATAATTTGTATATACAACTATCTGAAACTATATTTTTAATATTTTATCCAAGTACTCCGGCCGCACCCGCACCCGCACCCTTCCTTTTTGGAAAATTGACGAATCCCTCGCAGCCGCATCCCCGTACCCGAATCCCCGCACCCGCACTGGTGCTAACTAGGTTGTGAGGGTCTTATATGTAATTTCTTTTCTTCTTCTCATTATAAATAAAAGAGAGATTGACTATTGTCATCTCTAAGTCTAGAAAAACAATTCTCTGAATGTCAACCACAGTCCCTATCAAACCCTAACAAACCCACCTTACCCACACCTGCGCCAACCCCCTCTGGGTCTATTCAGCCTTGCCGAAGCCCCCCCCCCCCCAAGTCAGCCCAGCACCAACCGAGCCAAGCCGAGCCAAGGACCCCTGACATGCGGCGCACCACTCCCTGACCACCCCACCTGCGCTGAAACTCCAGATCTCTTCCGGCATCCCCATCTGCCCACATAGGCCAGCCAACATCCTTCCCTCTCTCCCTGGCCTGGTTACATCTACTTTCTCATCCTTTTCTTTTCGTTTCTACTCTAGACCAGTCACAAGTCTGTCAAAGCTGCTGGTCTGATCACAATCAACAGCCAATTCCTTTGTTATGTCCGTATTCGAACCAATGATTTGTCCAGAGATTGGACAATTGCACCCAATTGGTGCATGTGAAAAACTAGGTCTGCCTAGATTTTCCATCATTGTTAATTTGATCCAATATCATCTTGCGACGTGGACAAGGACGATTTGACTCCGAAGAATGCTGGGGTTACGAGTTCTCCTACAAGTAATGAGAGACAAATATCCATTCCCGAGAACCCTGGGTCCAAGATCACCACCGTTCTATTTAACGGTGAAAAACTATATATCATGGTCACAGTCGGCTACCTTTTGGCTCCGAAGTAGAGTAAAGTTTGGTTATGTGGCACAATCAAGGCACCTAGTCCAAATGATCCCATATATGCAAAGTGGGAAGCTGATAATTTTCAGGTTATGCGTTGGCTCACTCATTCCATGGAGCCCAAAATTCTTGATGTATTTCTATCGATGGACACTGCACAAGATATTTGGGATACGATTGCACAGACGTATTCTCGCAAGGGAAATGTGGCTCAGGTCTATGAGCTTCGCCGTTCAATTGAAGCCGAGGTACAGGGTAATCGTTCCACTTTACAATATTACACTTCCTTATGTTCTCTTCGGAAGCGTCTTGATCACCTGACCACCCACCATCCAGTTTGTCCTACTGATGCCGCAAGCTTCAAGGATTATATTGAAGGAGAGAGGATCTTGAAGTTTCTTGCGGGCCTTACTCCTGAATTTGATCAAGTTAGGAGCAGAATCCTTGGAGTGGAACCCCTTCCCTCTCTCAGGGAAGCCTTTTCTTATGTCCAAAATGAGGAGAGTTGTAGAGAGGCTATGCTTCCTCGTCCATCCACTTACCGGTCTGCTTTGGCCTCATCCAGTCAGAGAGGGTGCAAGATTCCTAGTCAACGCAAGGAATATACCTATGAGATGAGTGATGACAAGGATAAGTTATACTGTGACTATTGTAATAAATCCAGACATACCCGAGATACATGTTGGAGGCTTCGCGGACGTCCTCCTTTGTCAAAAGGAAGGGGTGGTGGTCGGAGTGGTCGTGGACCACGAGCTCACTTATCAACTGGCTCCACCTGCTCTTGGAAGTAAACGTAGTACATATATTGAGACATTGCGGCGTATTATGGCATAGTTGAACAATCCTACAAGCGCTTCTACCTCCTTTGCCCAAACAGGTAATGTTGATAAACTTTCAAGTGCTTTACATGCTTCTTCCCATCAACCATGGATATTGACTCCGGGGCTTCCGATCATATGACCGGTCTCTCTACTGTTTTTTCCACATATAAACCTTGTTCAGGTAAAGAAAAAGTTAAAATTACGGATGGTTCTTTTTTTTTTTTTTCTTGTTTATGTTAAAGGTCTAATTAAATCTGGAATAATATGGAATCTTTTCTTCATCAAATCTGAACTGGATCCCACAAAATCTTCCTATCCCATATTTTCTTTCATATTTTCCAACATCTAGAATTTTTAGAGAATGAAATTGTATTGATATTCATTGGTGAATGATTACAATGACTTCAACCCTTTATAAATGGTGAGAATGAGAGATAAGATGGGAAAAGAGAGAAGATATCTTCCAAGATTACAATATAATCTAAATAAATCAAGAATAAAATATGGATGATCTCGGGGATATTCTCAGATTCTATCAAATCTTATCTTCATCAAATATGGCATGGGTCCCACAAATCTTCCATATTTTCCAACACTCCCCTCAAGTTAGTTCACGGAAACTTGTTGAAGTATCCAACTTGCACACAAATATAGAAGACAATCTTGTATCGAACTATCTTCTCTAAAAATCCACCTTGTAGACTGTTGCAGCGGCCCATTTTAGTCGTCTCTCGTTCACGTGCGACCCCTCTTGGTTGACCACGTGCGGCTCCTTTTAGGTGGTCTTGTCATACAAACATCCAAAGCTCCAAGATCACATGGAGAAAGGTGAGATGTGCACATGGAATAATCCATCGTGTGACACATAAATAGAGATAGTTGTCTTGTCTTTAACACTCCCCCTCAAGTTGGGGCTATTCAAACACACCAATCCGTGCGATGTAGCGGATCCCTCTTTGGTGGTCTCGTCGCCCATGTGATATAGCGGGCCCCTCCTCAGGTGGTCCTGTCACCCAGTGCTATAGCGGGTTCCCCCCCACCCCCCGGTCCTGTCTCCTTATATTCTCCCCCCTGGGAGTGAACACGAACACCGAAGTTTGGAAGGAAGTGTTAACAAGAATTGCCCCCAAAAAAAAATTTATATTAAAAAATTTGGGGCAAATCTGTAATTTCTAAAAAATTTGGGATTTGCTAATTTAAGAAACTTTTAGGGCAGATTTGAAATTTCAGAGAAGATTGGGGTTTTACTCAAAAAATAGAATACTTTGGGGTGTTTTTGAAAAGCTAAAATATTTTGAGATGTGAGGCAATTTTTTTTTCTTTCCTTTCTGTTACCACCCCCCTTTTTTTTTCTTTGGGTTGGAGACCATGTCTCTCCCTCTAGAGTTTTGAAGACCCCTTTTTGTAGCAAAAGAAATTTAAGAAGAAGCAGAGGAGGTATGGAATGAAATAGAGCTTGGAGCTTCTTTCCCTTTTTTTCAATCCATGAGACCTCTCTCTCTCTCTCCTCTTTCTTTCTATTTTTTTCTTTTTTCTCTCCCTCAATCTATATATTCTCAAACAGATAGAGTTACCCACAATCAACAATCAACACACACAAACAAGCCCTAAAGAATTAAATACCAACACAGCAGATTGAAAAGGCAGCAGCAAACAGGCCCTAAGGCTTTGGTTTGTTTGCAAAGGCAGCAAAGGACCCAACCAAGTCAAAGCTACCAGGAACGAAAGTGAAATTAGTGGAGAAGTGCTTGAAAGGAATCGTTGCGGATTGGTGGCATTGAAGTAAAATCCTTAGGAAGAGAATGGGAAAACCGAAAATCAAGGAGTGGTGCACAATGAGGAAGAAATTAGAAGGCAAGTTTTACCCATTAGTTATTGTCCAACCAAAGGGATGGAGTTGCCACACAATTCTATTAAGTTGGACTTTGATGATGAACCAAGGTTTGATGAGTATTTGGATGAGGAATCGATAATCGATGATTGTTATGAAAGTGGGGTTGATGAAAACCTAAACCAAGACAATGAAACGGAACTGTGTGAGGAACCGATATTGGATTGTTATTATGAATTTGAGATTGAAGAAAATCTAGACGACGTAGATGAGAAGAAAATGGAAAACGAGCCACTATTTGCTAATTGCTATGATGGCGAATTTGAGGACAATGAAGTTGACTTTATTGAACTTCTTTGGTCTTCAAAGAAAGTTGATATTGCTCTAACTAGTTATGAAGTAGAATTCGCTTATGAAAATGAGTCCCTAGAAAGCAAAGTCATTGGTGCACTTGAAGATGGTGGGAAGAAGAACGATTTGGAAATTTTTGTTGATGAGAAGAATGGTGAACAAAAGAAATCCACATTGGGCGATGAATGCAAGGAGAGCTTTGAAAGTGACGCATGTATCAGAAATTTTATGGACAACAAAGAGAAATTGGCATTAGAAGAAGAGAGCTACATCTTGTTTCCGATTTCAAGTGTTGAGGTTGCTTTTGAACATAGAGTCGCAACCATGATGTTTTCCAAGATTGATATCAAGAGAAAAGTCACCGCTGAAATGCAATTGAGAAAGCTAATTCTTAAAATTGAGGACAAGTTTCTTTAAGAGGGAGTGTATGATGTAGTAATTATGCTACATAGTGGTAAATAATATGGTGTAGTACTTTAGGCTTTATTAATAGTGTCTTTTATGTTACCTTAGTTGTCCTTTTAGTGTTGGTCACAAGAATGTGATGTTAGCATGCCTTATATGTTGGTATAAATAGTAGGTTAGGGTTAGGGTAAATTTGTTTTGGGATATTTTGTTATGAATTGGTTGTAAACCAAGTGAGCTCTTAAGCTCTTTAATGGAGATTCACTTCCCAAAACCCTAGTTTTTCCATTATTCTTCTATTTCCTCGTGTGATTACAATTATATTTGCATAAAAAAAATCAAGGGGGTAGGAAATCAGGGAGAGGGTGGAGGGCTACTATAGTACCTCTATGCAAAACAAACCAATAGACTCCGCATCAATCAGCAAAAAATAACTCTTATTCGTTCTCACAAGTACAAAGCTCAGCATTACAGAAGGAGAAATCTAAAACCTTCTTTTGGTAATAAAAAAAAAGAGCTTAGATCTCCTTAATCCATGGTTGAATTACGAAGCCGTGACCGCTCACAACTAAGTTCCTCAGCAATCACTCTACCATTTGAAGTATATTTTCTTTACTCTTAACAAGTTAATATACTGCAATGCACTCCAAATTTGTAATTTTATCTGGTACATGACAAAATCATAAAAGCAAAAAATCAAACTAGTCGGTTGGATCCATGTTGGTTAGCTTTGTTTTTGCCAAAGCCAACAGTAAACTAATCCACATGCCAACACAAGTGGTCTGTAGAGTGACAATACAGATACTCAATAGCTTCATCAGTTTTCAAGCACGAATCACCCATTCAAGCTCCTAATCAGGGGACACATGTTATTACTACTCTCCAGAAGATGAACAAAAACCAACTTACTTGTAACGCTTGTAAGCTAAACCTCTGAAAGCTGACCGTGCTTCAGCTGGTTCAAGAAAAACAACCTGAAGTATCATAATTTACAACAAACAAATAAATAAACCTCATCATCAGATTCAGAAATAAATTTCAATAACGAATATCAAGAATTTCAATTACTACCACCTATCATTTCACTTTCTTCTATCTCAAGTATATTTCAACTACCAAGCACTATGAAAAAACAAATGCAACGATAAAAATAGAGAGATTTCATATGCCTAATCTAGCTAAACAAAGACAGAGATGGAAATTACTAAGTTTTTCCAGATTATCAAGGGATAAAACACATTAATCTTGATATTGCACAAGGCCTTTTTCCTTTTTATAGCGAGGATAATGATAACTGACACTCAAAACCAGCAACTATGTTGGTGCGTAAGAAGTGAAGTCCATTATGCATTTCATACACTCGTTGCCATCATTTCAAATCCCTTACCAAAAAAAATTAAAAAAAAATTCAAGGTTTATGTAAACTTTACAAGTTTAATGTTCTCTCTGTGTGTAATGAAATCAAACATTTGCAACGTGAATAAACGTCTGTATATATGTACACATACCCATGTGTACTATGTGCTTATATATGGCATACTTGTAAAAGGAAATCTAAAGGAAATATAACATAATCTAAAGCAGAGAGAGAGAGAGAGAGAGAGAGCATGAAAACAACACAGTAATCATGAATTGTTTGGCCATGGGTCCGAGGGTGTTTCGAAAATGGTTTAAACGGAGATGATCGGAGGATGTTTGGAAGCCCAAAGGTTTACCTGGTAATTTTGAGCTTAATGTTAACACTGCTTATTTGAGTTAACTCAAAGGGGTGACTCGTGTTTCGAAGCAAGGGAGGTATGTGCTTCTACCCTTTAGTTCAGGGGTGTTAATGTAATTATCCCTAATAACAAAAACTGTATTTTAAGCCTTCAATTTTTTAATAAGCCGTTTGACTCACTTGATTTCGATAGTAGGCTGTCGATTCAATCCTTTGGTGGCCAGAGATATGATAGGCCATTTGACGTATTTAGGGTCCATAAATCCCTTAGTTGTCTGGCTTGCGACGTGTTCGTGTCCTGCTTTTTAGAGAATTGTATGTCCGAGTGTCTGTGTCGTGCCGTATTCATGTCCCATGTCCGTGCTTATTAGCTTAGAATAGCTAACTAAATAAAAGATTACATACAGTAGTCATTTGAGTCACGACATGCCGCATATGCAGACTAAAATATCAGAAAACCTTCGGATCATTAGGTCAAACAAATTCTGTAATTTCAAAGGAATGAAAAAGATAGCATGCATCAAGGTTAATAAAATTGGATGTAGCCTAGACATCATTGAGGGTATCTTTGCTGAAATTCATGAGCTTTGGCCCAGCTACCATACATGAAGGTACATTAGTTCAGAAATAAATCTAGTTTCTCAACAACAGAATTAGTATAAATTTCTTCAAAAAGCTAGCTAATGAAAATAAAAGGCCGGGATTTTCACTTAAATTCAGTAACAGGTATTTGACACATTAAAAGCAGCATATACACAATAAGTCCTATAAAAAAAAATTACATACCAAGGCCAATGTTTTTGTTGGAGGGAGAATAACTTTGTCCAAGCTCCCAAATTTCCCAAACATCTTAGCTAGTTCACTTTCGAAGGAACCATAAGGCAAGTTCTTTACTAGTATAACGTGGTTGCTTCTTTTTGCACCATCAGCTTTTCCAGCAGCAAATTCCTCCAAGGAGGCTATATTAACTCCAACATTTATAAGAGCCTTTTTTGTTTCTGCAATCACTTGAGTTTCACCGAGAGCAATACGTACAGCAAGATCATCAGCTTCTCGCTCAAGTAAATCACTCTTACTCACACCAAACTTCCTAGCGATGTTCTCAACAACCTATTAGTTTAAAAAAGAAGACGAACTTAAAATTAATCGGAATTCTAGACAATCTCGTGAAGTTTAAGCATGACAAATGTAGAGACGAAAATATAGATATCTTATGGACATTAGTTCAAGGAAACAAAGAGAATCAAATATGAAAAAATGCTTTAAGATTAAAGGTGTCAGAGTTCTATACAAATGTGCCAGTGTGACTATGTGTGACGTCATAACAAAAATGAAAAATAATCCCTCCGTCCCAAATTGCTTGGCACTTTTGAGGAATTCAACTTTTTAAGGGAACACAATGATTGCACTTTTGTCAAACTTTTATGCTCTAACTTTCCAAATTTGCCCCTCATAAATGCATTTAGATTAATTGGGGGTGTGAAAAAAGAAAGGGCAAAATAAGAAAGATTCAAAAATTGTTGTGTTGACTTTTCAACATAAACTAACATTTTGGGACAACCCAAAATAGAATGAGTGCCCAGCAATTTAGGACGCAGGGAGTACTCCAATTCTATTTCCAACAAAAATAAAAAAGAAAACAATGAGAAAAACTTCCATTGAATGGCAACCAAGGAAGAGAATTAGAAATATGGACTTAGGGCCTGTTTGGAGCATCTTGTGCTTTTGAGATTGTGATAACTCTGTGATAGCTTTTGTCAAAATAGATTTTGATATATGTGGTGTTTGGGTAATGTATTGTAAAAGTGGTTATGGACCTTATGGTGGCAGAATAGATAATGTAAGCGTGTGGTTACATAAATGCAAAAGTAATTTTGTATGTTGAAAGATAACGGTGCCTTGTGCTGTATTGTTATTTTTGTTTTTTTTATAGCAGATCCCAAAAGAAATCTTATGGCGCTCAAAGTGCCGCGATACTCTAAGAGGAGCATTCCTACCCAGGAGATGACCCTTGAACAAAGAAAGGGAATCCAAAGGCCAGACAAACTTCTTCTATGTCGAATTCACTGCAAAAAAAAATATTCAAAATCGTTTGATACTAGACGAAATGAACAGAGAACCCAGAAAACCTCAAAGGAAAAAGGGGGCATAGAAGGGGGTACGCAATCACAAACAACGGGCTCTCTCCTGACAGAGTACAGAGTCGAACTGATTGCACGTCGAATTCATCTTCAAATCAGCTGGAAAAAGGCTTCCGCGCTTGACTATACCTTTCGGGAGATGCCATACCTACTTCCCAAAAGGGAAAGACCAATCAACGATAACTCAAAATTAGGGGGGTCATAGGAGTAGCTCGCCACATACTTAATTCCTTACTCTAATTCCGGAGTACAAGCATACAAAAGTAAGAAAATATATAAAAATAAGCTAAACAACTTCTTAGATGCACTGTAGTCCTCCCCAATCCCTGATTAAACTGTATGTGGCGTTGCTCGAGACTGAGCCGCCTAAGGGAAGAAGGCGCCAAAATAACCCACAAAGGAGATCTCCCCAAAACTCATCGTGACTGCGAAGAGACCCCACCAAAAATGCCAAAATTGACAAAAGAACGCTGAATCTTATGGAGATAGCGCCGGATCTGCATGAGTAAATCACCATATCTGGAAGGACAAGGTTGTATCTGCGAAGAGGAGTAGCCAGATCAAACCGCAGAAAGAGTAGAGAAAGGAGATCTATAGTGGAAATGTGGAATTCCAACCACACCAAACAATAAAAAATTTATTAAAAACCCTAAAAGAGGGGGACGAAAACCACCCTTACAAAAAGGGACAAAATCCTCCTAAGAGGGACAACACCCTCCGAGAGAGAAATAGCTAACAAAGCAAAAGAGCCAAGGGCTCTCCCATCGTGAAAGAGCCCCTGGAAGTGGCGTCAGAGGATGGGTCTTTTAGAGCAAGGTTTTGAAAACCGAACCGGACCGGCCGGTTTGACCGTCGACCGGTCGGTTATCCGGTTCAGTTCAACTCGGGAACCGTTATTGGAGCTAGAACCGTCCAAAACCGGTGGATAGACCAGTTGAACCGAAAAACCGGATAACCGGTACCGGTTTTAGTGGGTTGACCGGTTCATGAAACTTAGAGAAAGAAAGGGTAAAAATGAAATTTTGCCTACTAGGTCAGATAACTCCCTCACAAAATAATATCATCCTCGTTCCTCTCCTCCATTCTGTAAAGTTGTAAACAAGAGACTGAAGAGAGTAAGAGACCAAGGGTCCAAGTCCTTGCGAACCCACTTGCGTTCCTCAGTGGCTCAAGGCCTGGAGTCGCGCCGCCGCCTGGAGCTGTTGCCTGGATCTGCCACCGCCGCCGCCTGGAGCGCCGCTTGCTGCTGCCATGTTTCCCTCAAACACCTGAATCTAATCTACCCCTACAAGTTCAATGTAATGTTTCCCTCTTTTAAGTTTAAAGTTTTAACTAGTTTTAAACTTTTAAATTTTTAATTGAGTATTTGACTATTTGAGTGATTTGTTAATTTTGTTTCATTACTTTTATAGTTTTTTTTTTTTTTTAATCTGATCTACAACCCACTTGCGAACCCATCTCTTTATTGTTGAACTGGAACACTTGACCTTGAAGAGTCTTGAACTATATCTTATCAAAAAAAAAAAGAATTCTTGATTGTTGAACAGTTGAACTATATTTTTTGTGAATCTGTGACTGTGACCAACAAATAAAATAAAAATATACATAGACCAATGTTTTCTTAATGTGAATTGTGCTATTGAGTTTTAATTGTTCTTTTGTAATTTTGATGTGGGAATGTCATGTTAAGACATCTCTCTGAAATTTTAAAGAGTTTGTCACCCTGTAATAAAAATTATAAAATAATACAAATGTATACAATGATAGATATTTTTTATATCACTATTAATTTATATAAATAAATATATATTTTAGATATTTTTTATATGATATTTATATATAATTTTATTTTATATCAATTTTAATTTATATAAATAAATATAAATATTAGGTAATTATGACGTCACGGTTCGATTCCGGTTCACCCGACGGTTGAACCACTAACCCTTGACCCGGTCATTTTTCCGGTTCGATGAACGGTCCGGTTTTTAAAACATTGTTTTAGAGAGAGGTGGGAGCTTTTTCTAGAGAGCGACAAGTTTTTTGGTTCATATACATTCTGTATTGCTATTATATTAGTATTGACTACATAGGTACTTTACTTTGTTAAAACTTAAAAATATGTATAATGAATTACTCCCTCTCCCCCATATTAAGAGTCCTTGATGCCATTTTTTGATATCCCATTTTAAGAGTCTTCTTTGAAAAGTCAAAGTACTTTAATACACACTTTCCAAATTTGCCCTTTATTATATCCAACTCTTCCCTCTCTTTTTTTTTATGTGACACTATAATTTTGAATTTCAAAAAGGGCAATATTGGAATGTTGAAAATCTCACCAAAATTAAGGTTGTCCCTTAATAAGTTGGAATTCTCAAAAGAGACTCTTAATATGGGACGGAGGGAGTAGTTAATTAGTAAGATAGGTAAATATATTAAATAAATAACATTTATAGCAATATATAATACATTTCTAATGGTGGTTGTTAGTGCTATATATATAGTCTACAAGAAATAGACTGCAGCCAGTAATTATCTCCAGTAGAATTTTTTCACTTAAAGTTTTCAATGGATTTTTTGCTGCTCGTTCAATTAAGGGGTACATTATCAAACGCACTAAAAACAAATAAGTGCTGAAATTTTCATTTTCACCACTTAATTGAGTTATCAAACACACCCTAACTCTCTTGAAATGGCTTCTTAACTAGCGAATAACAGATGAAGACGTAATTAAACAGCTAGACTGAAAGACTAACTGATATCACTGTATCAGAGTTTTCGCTGCGAACAGGTATGGTCTAGAACCAAGAGAGAGAAGCTGAGGACATAGATCAAGGGGGAGAAAAAAGAGAGCGAAAGGAAGAGAGGAATCAGACGAAACTCTACATCAAATGCCTTAAATAGGCAAAACTAAAACATGTAAAGCTCAAATCATTTCCTAATATCGAGCAATGAATAAAGCCAACAATAAATCAGCTCCTAAAATTATGAAAATTTAAAACCTTATGGTTTTGATTCCATCAAGGTACCTCCAAAACCCAAATTCCGTTGATTTGGAACATAATTAGGGCAACACACTTGATTTGAATAACTATACCCAGCAAAATACTATAAGTTCGTTCTACCATTCGGGATCATAAGGAGTAAAAAATGGCACTGCAATACAGCCTCGAATAATAGACCAGAAAACATACTGTATCAGGGCGCATGAACAAACTGTTCCATGCTTGGGTGTTGCCACTAGCTTCGGATGTCTTCCTCTCCTCCTCCCTGCGTTGCTTAAGTGTTTTTGCAGATTGGTTTGCAAAAAGACTGGTTCTATGGAGGGAAAGAAAATATAATATGAATTTCTCATTTTTTTTTTTTTAAAAAAAAAAAACAGGAAATCGTGAACAAAGGCAACTTGGATAGAGGGAGAGGAATTGGCCTATATATTTCAGTGAGACTTACTCTTGTTTTTCTGGAAAATTCTTTTGCTTAGCCGGCAGGATATGCAACAACCTGCCCTGAAAAATTGAATTATCCAACTCTTCCAATGCCCTGGTCAGTTACAAAGAACAGACACAAAAAACGGTACATGCGGGGGGCTAAGCAAAACTCTTTGAATCAAATGCTGATTGAAATGGGTTCTTTTGCAGATAAAGAATCTAAATCAGATAGGATGGATGGATGGATTCATCATTCTAGTCATATGTGTTATTAATAATTGGATTTACATGGTTAGGTAAGGTAGCAAGAAACCCAAGTCAATGACCAATATATAGACATCCTAGGGCAAAAAGTCAGAAAAGCATGTATTCAGAGACTTCCAACTTTTCTCTTTTGGGGTAGGGGCGTTGGAGAGAGAGAGAGAAGATCTTATGAACTTGTCCTCTCTTCCATGACGGTTGATACAAGACAAATAATTTCCAGATTCAAACTATTGACTGATTGATAAGAACTGTGACTTAATTTGGGTGCAAAATCTATTTCTATGTTCCAAAATTTTAAAGCTTTTAAAATAGAAGGATATGATGCTTAAGAATCAGGAAAAATATGACAAAAATGCAATATAGCTATTGCATTGAATTATTATTGTGTATTTGCATTAGCCATGAAAACAAAATAATAGAGTAATGTTGCTTGGGTATTTGTTATAATCAATTTATGAATACCATACCTCAAAAGTTGAAAATACAATGGGCCCAGGTCTAAGGTTTCTATGTCAGGCAAGCCTCATAATCTGAGGCATGATAATAGGGGGAAATTAAGACCATAAAGCTTGTGCCTCAAAGCACAAATGTTAGCTCAGAAACAAGTACCTAGCTGCAGATTCAGGAAGAGAGTAAAGTATGTAGGCAATTCCCTTGGACCGTTTTGTGTCTTTATCAATAACAAGATGAACATGTGAGACTTTTCCAAAATTGCCAAAATGGTCTTCCAACTCATCCTCACTGAATTAAATCAAAAACCATCAAAGCTGTCAAGAAAATTTCAAAAGAAAACACACGCAAAAAACAATCGGGAAAATTAAAACTTACCTATGGCTATCAGTCCCATAAAGGACTTCATTAAATATATGCAATAGAACTACAAAGAGGGAACAAGGGTGCATACGTGGCAGTATATGGTAGATTCCGAACAAAAAGGCGACCAGTCTCTAAAATATCTTCTTTTTCATCATTCAATCTCGACAATGAATTATCCGAATCAATTTTTTGATCATCAGGTTCATCAGAAGAACCCCCTTCCACCTCCTCCTCAGAAGCAACTCTTTCAAGGGTACCAAGTTGTCCCTTTGTAAATTTTTTCTGAACTTCCTGGCTTTTCTTGAGAGAATTGTTGATTCCACCATCATTGCCATTGTCACCCTCGGTGCCATTATCGTCATCACTGCTTTCTGAATCTGACCACTCTTTCTTTACTCTACTTCTAAGGTAGTCCATATCCGAGACAACTTCATCATTGGCCAAATTGTGTGATTTGCCATCCTCTTGATAGTCACCTTCATCTAAGTCAGCAAGCACTTGTTGAGTGAGTTTGTCTCTAGCTTTTCCCATTAGTTCAAGAGGGGGAGCTTCCAATGTGTCATTTGCCCAGAGTTTTGACTTATCCCGAGGCTGCATTACCTGAAGGAACTCCTGAAGCTGAGGGTCATCAGTCCCGTTGCTCTTCTTACTATTTTTTTTCTCCCCTTCAGAGTTTGGAAGCTTTGAACGTTTGGGACCACTGACTTTCTTTCCCTCCTCTGTCACTTTTTCTTGCTGCTTAGAATACCGACTCCATGGACGGGGAATATGTGGATCCCCAACTTTACGAGCAATCTAGCACAATGAAAATGTAACTTAGCCACCACAGTATTGCATATATGTGTAATATTTAACATTCAATTATAAATATATTCAAAAACTAAACAGAGGGTATCCAACTTCACGTAACAGAGGGTATCCAACTTCACGTTTCAAACAATGTAATAGTATTTCTTACAAGTATCATCTGCTTGCTTTGTTGCATAACGTATCACAAGAAGTAAGCAAATGTGTTCTGTTACTTCTCTCATACAGCAGGGTAATCTTGTTTATTTTCCTTGACATGCTAATGAAAGTGACTACTTTATGAACATGATTGAATTTGAGTTGTGCATGTGAAACTCTCTGAACTTCATGCATCCCAACTATCACTTTCGGGAAGTAACCTAATGAGGCCCTTAAGCTATTGTGTTTAAGTCTGCACAGATGTGTGTGTTTGTGTTCAATGTCCTATGAAACCGAACAGCCATAGGTACTTGCCAAATATCCAAAATGGAACTCCACCATAGTAGAAAGGGCAACTTAGGCCAGTTTCACAAGAGTAAAAACAATCTGGTATCTATAATCACTCTTATGACATAACTTATCATTTCATACGGGTATTCAACAGATGGCTGTAAATCTTCATTTATTCTGATGGGTAAAATGCATCACATTGAAAAGGGCAACAAAGGGGAGCCATCTCACGAGCAACACAAAGGGCTATCTATCCAGATGAGGAGAGAGAAAAACAGAAATAATAAATGGAAGCAAAAATAACTTGGGCGAAGAAGAAAACAAATAATAAAAAATGAAGGTACATCTTCATATAAACAAACCAACAAACTTGTAAAGACATCCTACTTGTATTCTCAAATTTAGAAATAGAGAAAAGTGGCCAAAAAGAAAAGGTTGTTACTTTTCCATTCTGTAAAAGAAAGATTTTCAGTTCTAAAGAAGGACATCATGGCTTTCCTGATGGATTTTCACTCTACAAGTACACTAGCAAAGGGTATTAATTCAACTTTCATTTCGTTAATTCCTAAATTGCTAATCCTGTCTCTATTAGTGATTTCAGGCCCATTAGCTTGATCGGAAGTCTATACAAGATTTTAGCTAAACGGTGGCAAACAAGCTAAAGAAAGCGGTGGATGTAATTATCAGCTCAACTCAATCAGCTTTCGTTAAAGGGAGACAAATTTTGGATAGCATGTTGATCGCATCAGAAGCTTTGCACACGATTCAGAGATCACGAGAAGGGGGGGTGTTCTTTTCAAAATTGATTTTGAGAAGGCTTATGACAGTGTGAGCCGGGAATATCTGGAATTTATGTTGACCAACATGGGGTTTGGGAAGGTTTGGATTAGATGGATGGTAATATGTATCTTAACTGCAACTATGTCTGTGTTTATTAATGGGTCTCCCTCAAAGGAATTTGCTATTAAGGGGGGGCTCAGACAAAGGTGATCCTCTATCACCATTGCTATTCAACATTGCGGTGGAAGGCTCGAGTATGTTGATGTACAAGGCTAGAGAAGTGGGGCAGATTGAGGGTATACAAATGGGATCGAACAACTTACGAATCTCTCATCTGCAAATTGCGGACGATACATTACTATTCTGCAAAGCAGAGCTGAACCAATTGATGACACTCAAGAGAATTTTACGTTGGTTTCAGGTTTGAAAATTAATTTTGGTAAAGCGGTGTAGTTGGTTGCAAGATCAGTCCTGAAACTGTTGCTCTATGGGCTGAGGTAATAAATTCCAAAGTTATGGTGTTACCAATTGATTATCTTGGATTTCCTCCCGGCGCTAATCCAAAAAGGGTGGTTACCTGGAATCGTGTTCTACTTCTACTAAAGGTCAGCAAGAAGCTGGCACGATGGAAAAGGCAACTAATATCAAAAGGGGGGCATATAACTCTTTTGAAATCGGTTTTGTGCAGCATCCCAACTTTATATTTTTCCTTCTTCCTAGTGCCCAAATCTATAGCACGAACGCTAGAATCAATATTCAGAAAATTCTTTTGGGGAGGGGGAGATGATAAAAAAAAAAAAGATTCATTAGGTCAAGTGGGAGCTGATTTGCAAAAAAAAATGTTAAGAGGATAAATAAGTCAAATAGTATTTAGGGCTTATATAATGGGTAATGTCATCTTTATGTTAGGGCTGAGGTAATCAATGATGCAAATCCTAGCCTCCTAGGGGTACTTTAGTACTTTTCCTTTCTTGTAGTTGCCTATATAAAGGCTCCAATGTAACCATAGATGTGATCCCATTATCATCAATATAATTCTATTTAGTTTCTTGACATGGGATCAGAGCAATAAGGTTCTGGTGATATTTTTAGTCTTCCACTTCGCCGGTGGGCGACCATCGTGCCGCTTCGTCACACCTTCATTTTCTTTCTCTTCGTTGTCATTCCAGTCGGACCTTTTCTCGTCTCTCTTTGTCCTCCCAAAACAGCCCATCCCCTTGTGAAGTTGTTGTCATTATCAGCAGCCACTGACATCCATTTTCTGGCGATGACGTCATCATTTTTCGGCGAGTATTCCGGCAAAAGTTGGCATGCCCAGCTTCACCTCTTGATGTTGATGATCGTAGTGTTCTTTGTTTTCTGATTTGAGGCTGTTTGGATCGTCTTTTCTATTTTTGAGTATTTCATATTTTTTAAGCTTTATTTTCAGATCTGAGATTTGGAGGGTATCAACCAGTTTTTGATGCTTGGTTTTGTTCCTTAGGGGGGTGATTTGGCCCTAGAAGTGCTTGTTTGAAGTCAACTTGTTGGTTCAAACAATCGTGCGGCTGAGTGTTTGGGTGTGCAGATCTTATACTAGTGTAGAAGGTTGAAGATGATGCCAAGATCTGCACGCTCTGTTTGGCGCATGAGCTGATGGGCCCTTTAAGGAATGTTTGGCTGAGGATCTGTATTTAAGGGTCAGAAGTGGTGGATGTGTCCTTGGACTCTGTACCTTTTTAAAATTTTTTGATTTGTCTCACATTTTACAAATACTACATATCAACCCCAATTTTTTTTTGAAATAGTAAATTAGCATCAAATCTTTTGAAACTTATATATAAACCCCAGATCTTTTGAATTGCAAATCAGCCCCAAATTTTCATAAATTTACAAATCAGACCCACAGTTTTTTGAAATTTACAGAATCGCCCCAAAATTTTCAGAAATTACTGAACGTTTTCGGCCATTTTTTGTGCAGTCCTTGGACTATTTGGGTGATTCTCTTTGATGTTGTTAGACCATGTTTGGTTGTGGTTGTTTGAGTTGGGCTACTTTGTAGGTTCGGTTTTGGTGAATTTCAACTCGTTTTGTCTTGGTTGGAATATTACAACCTTTGTTTAACTGTTCTTGGGCAGAAATTTGGTGATTTTGTTATGGGTTTCCTCCCACACTTTGTTGGTTGTGGGTTTTAGTTCCACACTTTGTTTGTTGTTGGTGAATAGTCTTCACCTTAGCCAATATTGTGGACATTGTTGATCCACAATTTCTCGTTGTTATTGGTGGTGGATGTGTTTCCCACATATTATAGACATTGTTGTTCCATAATTTCTCGTTGTTGTTGGTGGTGGTGGTGGTGGTGGTGGATGTGGATGTTGTTCCCACCTTGGCCAATCTTGGGGTTTTTATATCCCAGTCGTTGTTGTCATCACATTTTCTTGTCTCTTGTTACATTCTTGTTCCGGTTGTAATTTTTCATTCCAAACTTCGGTTGTAATTTTCATTACCACCTTCCGTTTGAGGGGGGAATGTTGGAACATTTATTATGTATTGCTGGGTATTTATTGTAAGGGGGAGTGTTATACATTGACGGGGAGAATTGCAGAGATCTTTGAAAAGTTGGTTGTTCGAATGGTGATCATCATTTCATGTTCAAATGCATGTTGGACACTTCAACAATTTCCGTGTGCCAACTTGAGGGGGAGTGTTAGAGGATAAATAAATCAATTAGTGTTTAGGGCTTATATAATGGGTGATGTCATCTTTATGTTAGAACTGAGGTAATCAATGATGTAAGTCCTAGCCTCCTAGGGGTAGTTTAGTATTTTTGCTTTCTTGTATTTGCCTATATAAAGGCTCCAATGTAACCCTAGTTGTGATCCCATTATCATCAATATAATTCTATTTAGTTTCTTGACATTAAACAATATGGAGGGCTGGGAATTGGGAAGGTACTGGACAGAAATAGGGGACTAATGGTCAAGTGGGTTTGGCGATTTGGCACTACGAGGCAAGCTTTATGGAAGGAGGTGCTATGTGAAAAATACTCAATCGATCCAACTTCTTTGGAATGGGATGCATTAAACAGTAATAATGGTTCACATTTTATGAAAAATATGAAACAACTTCTTGTTTCTAATGATATATACTCCAAGGTGATTAAAGATGGTTTTGGATATGCCTTGGGGTTGGGTGACAAGGTAGATTTCTGGAAACATAAATGGCTAGGCAATTTTACTCTGTCTTTTAATTCCCAGAATATTTGCACTTGCGACTCCAAATCAAGGTTGTGTGGCACAATTTGGATCTTAGGTGGGGCATACATGGGTTTGGTCGATCTCGTTGAGAAGGGGGCTATTCGGGTGGGAATGTGAGCAATGGAATATTTTATGGGATTGTCTTCAACAAGTATGCCTTTCTAGATCAAAGCTGGACGGTATGATATGCAAAGGTAATCCGAAATGTTTTTTCACTGTGAAATCTTCCTACACTGAGGTAACAAAGGTGAGTACCGTTATTGACGCTCAACCTAGTGTTGGGTTAGACCACACTTGGGTTCGGAAATGCCCACCAAAAGTTGTAAGTGTGTTTGTGGCATGCTCTAGGGGGAAAATTACCAACAAGGGGCAATCTAGCCAGAAATGGGTTGATAGTGGAGAATGCAACGCTATGCTGCCTATGTCAGAACATGATGGAATCGGCGGACCACCTATTGTTGTGTGAGCATTCATGGAAGATATAGGGGAAGGTTTGTAGTTGGTGGGAGGTGTTAATGGTGGTGCCTAAATCTCTATCATCATGTTGGCATATGCGGTCAACTTTATGTCCAGAGAACAGATTTATGAATTCATGGAAGCTTGCATTTCTTGCTACAGTGTGGTCGATTTGGTTGGAACGTAATCAAATATTGTTCAAAGGTGGTCAGTTGGTGCAGAATCAGTTCTTTCTAATATCTAATTAAATTTACTTTGGTGGTTTAAATCCAACTATGAAACTACTAACTTGCTTATTTCCGAAATGCTACTGGACATCAAAGAAGCGTGTAGTAGACCAAATAAACCCAAAGTTAGAAGACATGATATGTGGGCGGTACCACCAAGTGGTTCTATAAAGTTAAATGTAGATGGTTCAGCTCTCGGTAAATCGGGTCCAGCTGGAGTGGGCGGAGCCTTCCGTGATGATCGGGGTACTGTCATTGGGATGTTTTCAATACCGATCGGAATTCAAGATTCTAATAAAGCTTAACTAATTGCGATTTTAGAAGGCTTACGGATGTTCTTGAATCGGGATATACTTAAGAGGCAAGAATTTAATAGTGAAAAGTGGTTCTAAAACTGCAATCAGTAGGGTTGAAGAAAGTTCTTTGGTAAGTTGGGATCACCAATCGATTATGAATGAGATCAAAAACAAAGTTGACCATATTAGAGAACATTCGTGGGTTAAATTTGTTCACATTTTTAGAGAATCTAACAATCCGGCTGACCAACTAGCTAAGGGAGGGGTGTCTAGATTTGTACCCTCCATAGCTTGGCTTTGACAAGTTTTTGCTTTCGAGTTTGTGTGCTTTGGTGTTCGTCTTCGTGGCTTTAGGGTGATGAAATTCGTGTCCCATAGTGAAAAGTTAGGGTATTCAATCATGTGGCTTTCTTGGATTTCTCGGAGCCTATTTTGTAATGTTACTTTGGTGCCTTTGGGCCCTATGTTTTTATATAATGAAAAATGCCGTTCAAAAAAAAATAATAATAAGAGCCATTTTTTTTTTAATTTCAATTTCTGTTATAGCTATCTCAAGCAGCTATTGGACTGGATATTGTTTCGTCAGAACCAATCATATAAATTAAAAAAATAAAAAATAAAAACATGAATTGAATAGATTAGTATTATATTATTAATTAATAAGAGAAATTAATTATACAATAACAAAATCTGACAGGGGGGCTGGTCAGTGTTATATGCGAAACATGGGGGGTTGGCGTGTGTGATCGGTCAAACCTCAAGGAGGTAGGCGATATTTACCCTATTAATTAATAAGAGAAATTAATTAATATACAAAGTTACAAACCTCACAAACAATTTTGCAAGTATCCAAGTATGAGTTATTGAAGTATTTCAAAGCTTCTTGGGCTTCATGATCTGTTCGATACCCAATAAATCCGAATTGCCGGCTCTTCCCATCTCTAAACAAGTTCAAAACTTCACCTTAAATACATAAATAAATAGAAATAAAAATAAAATAAAATAAAAACTCCTCATACTGCCTCTGTGTGTGTGTGTGTGTGTCTATATATATATATAGAGAGAGAGAGAGAGAGAGATTGAAACAAAATCTGGTGGGGGAATAAATATCGTACTTGGTACGCATGAGCTTGGCGTCAGTTACTTCCCCTGTCTGAGAAAAGAATTCTCTAAGGCGGTCCACCGCAACGTACTTTGGCAAATTCTTCACACATATTCTAGACCTGTTTTTTTGTTTTTTTTTTTTTTTAAGAGAGTGAAGAAAAATCAGTGTATATATATATATATATATATAGCTTATTAGGCCATCTCCAACGGGAGAGCCATCCCACTACCAAAACCATTTAACTGCCAAATTGGGTCGTCCATCTCCAAAATCAACACTCCAACGGACGAGCCATCACGCTCTGTAAAACGGAGAGCCCCAAAATCACGAGCCAGTATTCAGAGCATGGAAGAGGAGGGAAAATTCTCTCCAACGCATGGATTCCAACGGCAATGAACAGTGTTATTTTCAATCAAAAACACAAATACAAGCTATAAATTGAAAGATTTAACATACCTTGTACACAAATCTTGATCCTCCATCTCTCTTCAGTCTCTGCGCCTCTCTCTCTCTGTTCAGACGTTCCAGAACAACAAGAAGAAGAAAGGAAATAGGGTTGGGTGGGCTGTGGGCCTTTTAAATGTGTTTGGGTGTTATTTAATTGGGGTTTGGGCTTTTCGTTCATTTAAAGTGGGTTGTTGCCTGTGGGTCGGGCTTAATTTAAAGTATATGTGTTAATTATACTAGCGGTGAGGGCACACGTGTTGCATGTGCAACACAATATTGTATTTTTAGTATATTTATAATCTTACCAATAAAAAGTATTTTGATACTTAAGTGAAGAGTAATCTTGACACTAAAGAAAAAGAATAGTTCTATGCTTCCCAAACAAATAGTAACACAAATAATAGTTGAATAGGGGAGGAAAATAGTGACAATGTTTTTAAAAAAAACCCACCTAACTTCGATTTTTTTTTAAAGGAATATGTCCTCCTTTTCCATTGACGACAAATTACAAAATTAGTGAACACTTGATCCTTTTCATACAATCTATTCAGTGTTGACATATCATTATCATCTTTCCTGTTTGTTTGTAAATTAAATTTTCCCCTCAATTTATTAGTTCTATATATATATTCTCAAAAAAAAAAAAATAGATAAAACAATAATTTAAGGAACATGGAATTTTGTAAAACTCAACACAATTTGTTTTGGTGACTAACGACTTGCGCAAATAGTTAACTTACCGATAACAATTTTGGTTACAATTGGATAATTTTTTCACTAACCCCAGGATTATGCATTATCTCAACATCTTACTGTGTTCACTTTTCTTCTTTATTTTTGTTGAATATCTCAACATCTTCCTGTTACAATCAATAATTTGTTTTTATGAAGAAAAAAAAAATTATGAAGAAGAAAAATTCTAAGTAAAATTTATTAAGAAAACTGATGAGTTATAAAAGTAAATTATAACTCAAAATTGTAATGATATTTAGAAGAGACTTGCCATCTTCAGGAGATCCTTCAATCTGCCACCACAACAAATGACAATATATGGCAATATATGTATGTATGTGTATATACATATATATATATATATGTATACAAATATGTGGGGAGCTCAGAATCAATATTAGAGCCTTAGAGGTGCAATTGGGAAATGTGACATTTTGATAAATATTCCACATGAGAATTGTGATTTCTTTTTTATTTGGTCGGAAGAATTGTGATCTTTGATAATTCAATTGAAATTCTCAACGAAAGAACTGAGTAGAGAAAAGGTAGAGGCGGAAACATGTTTCTTTTTTGGCTGATGATACGTAATAATTAAGTATTTTCCACTTTGAGTGTTTTCAGCAACCAAAAAAAAAACTACCATTTTGAATGTGAGGCAGTTGCAGGGAGTTTTAGGGGTAGTTTTTTTTAAAGTGGTTGAGGTTTTGGCAAATTACTTTTAGATATCCCTGTAGTGATATTTTAGATGAGAGATTTTATGGTTAAATCGTAAATATGAGTTATAAACCTAAACTTTTTGGTACCCCTACCTTTAGCATTATAGAATAGTATAGATAATCTAGTTAATTGCCAAATTTTTTTGAAATAGCAAATTAGCATAAAATGTTTTTAAATTTACATATAAACCCCAGATCTTTTGAAATTATGTTTTGCATAGTCGTTTTACCTTTTACCCATTTGAGTTGCTCTTAGCTAATTTGAGTAGCGAAGAAAGCTTAGTTCCACTTCCATCCAAGTGAATTGAACAAGAACCGTATCTAATAATATATACTCACATCAACGTTCCTTATTAGTTCTAATCAGAGTAGGGGAGTGTTTCGGCCGGAAAGGATCGGAATACCATCTTTCGGTTGGAAAAAAATTTAAATTAAATAGGTGTTCTGATTTCTATTCCATTTTTTTAAAAAAATTCATTTTCCTTTCCGATTCCGGAATTTCAGACATTTTGGAAATTTTCGGAATCGGAATGCTTCGTAAATTTTTAAAAAAAAATCATAATTTTCGGAATTAGAATCGGAAATTTTTATTTTTTGAATTTTTGAAATACAAATACTATTGAAAGGGTAAGTCTTGCTTTTATAGAGAGTTCTCTACTCTCTCATTTATCTTCTTATTCGATGTGGGACAAACAAGTCCACATTCTTCCAACTTTTCGGAAAAATCTTCAGATTATTTCAAAAAAAATCAAAATTCGAAAGTCAATTTTTGGTGCCAAAATTGGGAATTTTCGGATCGAAATCGGTCGGAATCAGAATTTTCATTCCAAATGGCACCCCTAAGTCAGAGGGAGTCGCCAAACCCAACTCTTTTCCGCTTAAAAAAAAGGGTAACAAATCTTTAAAAAAATGGTTCCAAATCTAAATTCATTCGCCGCCACCAAACCCAACTCTTTTTCGCTGAAAAAATGGTAACAAAACTAAGAAAAATGGTTCCAATGCTGAATTCATTTGCCAAAATTGGGAAGAAGGAGAGATAAAGTTCATGAGAAGATGAATATTCTGGGTTGGGGTACTTCTTGTCTATTTAGGTCTAAATTGGGCTGGGCTTGGCTTACTACATATTAGTTTAGTATGAGTTGGGCTTTATTAGTATTAGCGTTAATGGTGTTGGTTTAAACTTTAACTAAACGTTGGGCCATGTTGGAATAAATATCGTACTTGGTACGCATGAGCTTGGCGTCAGTTACTTCCCCTTTCTGAGAAAATAATTCTCTAAGGCGGTCCTCCGCAACGTACTTTGGCAAATTCTTCACACATATTCTAGACCTGATTTGTCTTCTTTTTTTATTGTTTAAGAGAAAGAGAGAAGAAAATTTAGTATATATATAGATAGCTTACTAGCTTATTTGAGTAACGAAGAAAGTTTAGTTCCATTCCATCGAAGTTAATTGAAGTGTATAATAATAATAATAATAATATATACTCACATCGACGTTTCTTATTAGTTCTAGTTAGAGGGACTGGGAGTCGCCAAACCCAATTCTTTTTCACTTTAAAAAAAAGGTAACAAAACTCAGAAAAATAGTTCCAAAGCTGAATTCATTCGCCAAAATAAGGAAGAATAAGAGAAAAAGTTCATGAGAATATGAATATTCTGAGTTGGGGTTCTTCTTGTCTATTTAGGTCTAAATTGGGCTGGGCTTGGCTAACTACGGATTAGTTTAGTATGAGTTGGGCTTTATTAGTGTTAGCTTTAATGGGTGTTGGGTTTATGTAGTACCAGCAAAAACACCATATTAAAAAAAATATAATTTGAGAAAGGCCCGGAATCAGGTGTTCAGTATGATGACGATTGATTACTTGACATGTCGGCGACCATTTATTATTGTGAATGCTTAATTGGTGTTATGAATCATTAAATACTCCAATTGCATGATTAGCATGCATTCACTGAGCGAAAGCTTAGTCGATTTTGTGGCAAATGACCACGCAGGTTTGGAAGAGCATCACAGTGAGGAACGATGAGCTACGGGGTTCCCAAATGGCTCAAGTTTATGTTTCTTCGTTAAGAATACTGGGTTTGGGTGTATTCAGTTGGATGGGGAGTTTAGCTGTAAAATTGGTAAGTATAAACTCATGCAATTATGTTTAGGAATTGAGACTAATTAGTTCGTGGACCATGTAATAATTTTGTTTAATCTTGTATCCGACCTTTCATAATCTTTCAAATGATTTGGACATTTTTGTAATTCAATGGGTATTAATTAGAGAGAGTTTGGAATGTGTAATTTGGTTATAAGCTGATAGTTGATAGTATTTCGGAATAAGGTTTCTGCAGAATAGGTGCTGCTCGGGATAATCCAGTCGACTGGATTGCTCCACCAGTCGACTGGATCATGCTTTAAAAGGGGGCTCATTGGAGGCTTTTGTTCAGTCGACCGGATGAGGGGATCAGTCGACCGGGGATCACAAAACTCAGTTGACTGGACCTAGTCAGTTGACCATATTGATTTCTTCCAAAACATCATCTCTGTAAACCAGAACTGGTCGATCGAACACCTGACCAGTCGACTGGATTTGAGACTTTTTTTTATATGGTGTTTTTACTCAGTAATTAATGGAAGATTATTTTTAACCACATTATTAATTGATGTTTTGGCTTGGTTAATCATTTGGTACACGGTTCTAATATGCACGTAGCGGGTTGGGGTGTGACAGTATGTGTCACACCCCAACCGACCCCCGGTGGATTAGGACACGTGTAACAAGCGTAACCGCACCCAAAACACACAATAATTAGAAAGAAAATGTGAATAAACCACTTTAAAGAACTCTATTGTGATAAAACAGCCCCAAGGGCAAAATGGTCATTAAGAAAGTGTTTGCTGGTAGTTATGCGCGGGCGTGCCAGAACCAAAAGTGGTTCAGTGTGTGCAAACTAATTTCCTATATGCTTGAGTCAGTGATACTCAAGGCTTTCATATCTGACTTCTAAACTAAACAATTGTGTGCGGCGAGTAGGAAAGTACCCTCACCAGAAATCCCTTGGCAGTACTGAAGCGCACAAGCCAAATAGTGTATGAGTTTACCAAGTAAACAATCACAAACGATTAATAAAATACAGATTTTATTAAATGTTTGGAAAATACAACCAAAGAACAGATTCAGAACAGACCGATCGTTCGTGAGAATGAAAACAGTAAAAGAAAAATAACAAAAAGAGGGTAGACCTATTTGCTATGAATGCAGAAAGAACACAAGTTTGAATGCCTTTGAATGCTGTTGAATGCTCTGTTGAATACTATTTTCGAGAGTGACGCGGAGTGCCTTGCAGCTTGGCCTGCCTCCATATTTATAGCGGCCATGATTGAATTCTGATTAGGAAAGGACTCCTTAGCTTGCGCCTTAAGCTGTGTAATTGATTGGTTGGTTAGCAGAAACCTTCCTTATCTCCCATCCTTGCCTTATCATTATCTTGATTGAAGCAATCCCACCATCTCAGGGATTATCTCGTCTAAATCCAGCTGTTAGTGATAAGATACTTTCCCAAACGGACTCGGATTTCCCCAAATCTGGGATGACGTCACAAATGGCAGCTGTCACCAGAACCGCCTCACCTCCATTCCCATCGGCCTCATAACTGTGACTGAAGACTCATCGGACTCATGTAATGTCTTTATGCCCGATAACATCTCTCTAGGTGCTCACGTCCGATCGGGCTCATCCCACCAACCTTTATCACTTTCCGTAGGTATGGTGTCCGATCGTTGGTACATTCATGTTCTCTACCTCCTCATCGGACTCCCGTTCTGACAAATGCCCGACGAGGTCCCTTATTCCCGGCGTCTCAATCGGTCTCCAACGTGTGTCATTGCTCCATTACTTCCACCATTGATGCCCGATAGACCAATGCGGGTCTGATGCTGCCTATCGGGCTCCATCCTATGAAACATCCGGGTTGCCTCCTCTACACTTCGGATGATGCTTCCCCTAAGCCCGATGTCACCACCTACTCCGGACCAACCGGCCTCTGATATGCCCATGCCCGACTATCTCTAGACCTATATCCTCATATCAATCGGGCTAGAAAACCTTCGGCGGTTTTTAGGTGCAAACAATTGCCCCCCAAAAGGTCATATCAAACATCCCGCCTTGATTGATGTGATATTTTGAATTTTAAACTGGCCACGCGTCGAGCATGCAGCAACTTGTCAGATTATGGAGAACCCCACCAGTCACTCCACATTTAATGCGCCATGATGGCATCGTGATATTTAAATATCGCCCATCTTTCGAAACTTCCTACAACCCATTAGCATTCTCCCTCTCTCTATACCTCAAGCAGAACACAGAGCTTCTCTCTCTAAAACCTCCATCTTCTCCGACGACCATTTCTTCAATAGATGGCTCCTAAGACTGCTCCGGCCACCACTAAAGGCAAGAAAACCTTCGTTGATGCTCCTCCCCCACAAAACCGATGCAGAGAGGTTAGGGCTTTGGCCAAAGCTCACGCCGCTGATATATCCACAGAATACCTCACCCCCTACAGTTCCTCCGATGGTTCTCCCGTCGCACTAGGCTTAGGCGCGGCGTTTCTTGGCCACCCTCCGGCGGCTTTTCTTCCTTTCTTCTCTCCCGTAGGAAACGAAGAATTCCTACAAGTCCCTGCACATTGGGGCAAGGCCCAGACTGCTAACCAGCCAATCCGAGGATGGCCGTCCCCTGCCACTGACTGGGACAAATGGATTACCAGGGTTTCGGCCTCCAAGGCCGGTGTATGGAAACAAACGGGCATCTATGATGCAATCATGCTCAGCCGGTCTCGAATCGAGATAGACCGGCCTCTCCTTCTGTCTGCTTTACTCTTCTGGTCCTCGTCTTGCAACGGCTTTCTTTTCCGTTGCGGACCAATGGCTCCCACCGTTAAGGACATCAGCTACCTGCTCGGCCTTCATCCCCACGGCCCTGAAATCATTCCCGGGCTTGACGTTGGGACAGCCAGCTTTGCCTATCCACAACAGGAAATCATCAGGGACGGGGCCATTTCTCATAGGCCGATCACGGCCTTTGGAGGTTTCCTTGCTGCCTGCATCGGGGCAGATGACACAGCGGTGTCCGATGCAGAACACACTGCCTTCCTCATTTATTGGCTCAATAAATATCTCTTCTGTTCAGCCTCCCAAGCCATTACCAAAGAATATACCACCTTAGCCTTAGCTCTCGCATCGGGGAAACCTCTGGCCATGGCTATGCTGGTTTGGGCACACTTGGTCAGAGGCATAACAGACTTCGTTCACTCGGGCTTCGGAGCTGGCGGAAGCCCGATGTGGGTGCTCCAATTGTGGCTTTACTCTTACTTTCCCGAATTCCAACTCACCATCAGCCAATTGGCGGATGTGCCTATCTCCGCCGTTCAGTTTATGAACGTAGCTCCTTCTTCACACTCTTTCGAAGAATGTTTTACTTTCTTTTACCAAGGTTGCTCCCCTCGGGCTGTCAACCTCTATACCCCATTCTTTTCTCTTCAATTTTCCTCATTCCTTCAGCTCTCTAATAACCCTTCTAACTGGGGTTCGGGCACCCAATCTACTTACAATGAAATCTTCTCTAGCTACTTAGTGGCTAGAGATATCATTTTTAGCCCAAGCATCCCATCAGCCAACAATAAATGCGGGGCCGAATACTACTTTGCTCCTCTATATGCCCGCCAATTTGGGCTTACACAACTCGTGCCCGTTCCTCCTGGCATCACCGTCAACGTTGACTGGGTTGAACGTGGCCTCATTGTTAATGACGGGCAGGTGAAAAAGATAACAGAGAGGTCAGACCGGCTCAAAGCCGCGTTCAACTTTACACCCTTCTCTGCCCGGCCAATTGTATCAGAGGAATTCACCCAGTGGTGGGGTGAACAGGCTCGAAGCATATTTTCAAGCACCGCTGCTGAGGCCCTGGTGCCTTTTACTGCAACATCGGCCACTGTGGCCGATGTCCCTGTACCAACAGCAGCTCCAATCCGGCGTAAGCAAATCGCCAAGAGACCGGCTCGCAAACCAACTCCGGGCAAGGGTCCGTCTCAAAAGAAACAAAAAACAACACCGGCCTCTGTCCAGGTTTGCTCTTCCCCTTGCTTTGGTGATTGAGCCCGCATTCCTTTCATTCAGTATTAATCATTTTATTCTATCTTTGCAGCTTGCTGACGAAGACTCGGGAGAGGATATACTTCCAAATCTCGCTCAGACTCTTCCTCCCACTCTCCCTACATCACCGGCCTCTGCAACAACTTATCTAGAGCGAGTGGCCGTTCGGGTGATGCCACTTCACATCGTGCCTCCTCTAACTCCTTCAAGCGGAGACGAGGACCTTGCTGCCTCCATCCAAGCTCCGGAGCAAGTCGTCCTCTCTTCCAGTACTGAGGACTTGGCCGATGCTGGAGTTACCGTCGAAGCTGCTGCGGACGAGGTAGACCAAACTGTCCCATCTGATATTGAAACCGGGCAAGGGGAGCCTTCCGCGACCATGGGTCCTCCTGTTCACACAATAGCAGGATCAGTAGTGGCTGAGATCAGTCCTCCTGAAACATCTGCCACAGAGGCCGATGTTGATAATTCGGGCTCAGTCCCAGGAGCTGAAGTCCTGCAGACAATGGTGGCTTCGACGAGTCCTGAGACGGAAACCGGCCACCCTTCTTCTCCACAACCAACACCTTCTCAACCAAGTGAGGCCGATATTCACGAAGCGATCTCGGCCTCCCTTAGTCCTCACACCCAGGTATTGCAGTGTTGCTTTATTTTAATTCGTATAATTTCTCCAAAAACCCTGCCTAACTGCATCCTCTTGAACAGGCCGATCCCTTAGGTCCAGTGCCAATAATTCCCTTCAACGACTTCTTCACGGTCCTGGACCTAAGAGCTTTTGACCTTGGCCCCTTGGAGCCTGAAGCGGTTTCTCCTTCCCTACTGCAACAAGCCAAGGATCTACTCCTCGAACTGACTAACCAGGAATTCTCCAATCTTCCTGCTGCTGCTGATATTGACACAGCCTTGAACACTCTCATGGCCGATCCCTCTCTGTCAGACGGGCAGCTGTCATTACTCCTGGAGATAAAAGAGAGACTCCCCAGTGCCCGTCTTATGGATAGATCGGCCTTGAAAATTCAAGCTGATGCGGAACTTCACTTGGGCTCCCGTCAGAAGGCCTTGAAGTTTCTAGAAGGGGCCAAGGTTAAGTTTGAGGCGGGGAAGGTGTCTCGGGCTCAAATGCTTGCAAGGGACTCTTGGCTGCAGACCCGTATCGCTGCACTAAAAACTCAACTCGCCCAATGTGAGGCCGAGGTTGTTACCAACAACGCCTCCATTGGGAAAATTGATGAGGCATTATCTTTACTTGGTGGCGATGCCCAGAAGTGCAGCGATCAACTGCAAGCCAGCGTCCCCTTATCCCGGGCTTGGGCCCAAAAGCTAGAGAAGGCCAAGAGGGACCGGTCTGGAGCCGTCAAGACCTGGGAAGACTTGAAGGCTAAGCTTAGGAATTTTGGGTCGGCCTAGAGGCCGACTCCTCTTTTGTACTTATTTTTTTATTCATATATATTTGTAAGTAAGCTGTGCTCAGCCTTATCAATACAAACAATATTTTTGTTACTCGGGCTCAGGGTCGTAGTTAATGAGTTGGTCGTATTCTAACCCTGGATTTGGTTTATAGTTCAAATCAATAGTTTCCCACAGAGTAGGGTAATAAGACTTCAAGTATTGACCGTTTATTAATCTAAGATGAATACCACCATCCATATCCCGCAGTCTGTAAGCACCACCATTCTTGACTTGATGTATAATGAACGGACCCTCCCAGTTGACCGACCATTTACCGTACCGATTATCCTTGTCCCCGATAGGTAAAACGGCCTTCCATACCAAGTCTTCTGTACTAAAAGACTTCGCTTTTACCCTCTTGTTATAAGCTCGGGCGGCCCGCTGCTTCTGCACTTTTAACGAATCTAAGGCCATGAGCCTCGTTTCATCAAGTCCTTCCAACTCAGCTATCATAGCCTCTGTGTACTCTGCGGGCTCAAGCTGGTTCTGTAAAGCTCTCCTGGCCGATCGGACGGTGACTTCCATTGGTAACATAGCGTCGTGCCCATAAGTTAACATGAATGGTGTGACTCCGGTACTGGACCTCTTAGACGCCCGATAGGCCCATAGTGCCTCAGACAACAACTTGTCCCACTCTCTAGGGTTCTCATCGATCATCTTCTCAACAATCCCCTTAAGGATCTTGTTGGTTGACTCGGCCTGACCGTTAGCTTGAGCATAGTATGGGGTAGAGTTGAGAATTTTAATCTCTCTACTCTCCGCAAAAGCGGTTGTCTCGGCCCCTGTGAACACAGACCCTTGGTCGGCCGTTATGGTTTCTGGGAGGCTGAATCGATGTATGATGTGTTCTCTAATGAATTTTATCACGGTGGCTTGGTTCACCGTTTTACATGGTATGGCCTCGGCCCACTTAGTGAAGTAATCCGTTGCCACTATAATGAAACAGTGTTGGCCTGATGATGGTGGCAGGACTTTGCCAATTAGATCCATTGCCCATCCTCTGAACGGCCATGGTTTTATTATTGGTTGGAGCTCCTTAGCCGGTACATGCTGGATCGGGCCATGCTTCTGACACGCTTGGCATCCCTTTGCATAGCTGATACAATCCTTCAGCATGTCTGGCCAATAATAGTTATACCTTCTCAGCAACCATTTCATTTTTGTACCGGCCTGATAAGCCCCACAGATCCCTTCATGCACTTCGGCCATCACCTGTATGGCCTGTTTCTTGCCTAAACACCTCAAAATCACGTCATCACCAATGGCCTTTTTAAACAATTCTCCATCGAGTATCACAAATCGGACTGCGAACAATCTAACTTTCCGGTCTACCCTGATATTTGGGTGATTCAGGTACTCGATGATGGGCATTCTCCAGTCGTCGTCCTCCATTAAGACTGAATTAGCGCTAGTATACCAACCTCTCTTTGCCACTGAAGGTAACAGTCAGACATGAACCGTGATAACTTGGTCTTCCAAAGCCTTTGTAGAAGACGAGGCCGATCCTGTCTTAGCCAGCTTATCGGCCTCGGTATTCGTAGACCTAGGGATATAACTCACGCTAATGTCATCAAACTCGTCCATGAGCTGCGTGGCGACAGAGTGAAACGGGCATAATTCCCAACTTTTTATCTGGAACTCTCCTGATATATGCCCGATCACAAGCCCTGAGTCTCCCTTTATGTGTACGGATGATGCCCCCAACTCAAGGAGTATCTCTAGTCCGATAATTAATGCTTCGTATTCGGCCTGGTTGTTTGTGCACTTGAAATCAAGCCGAAATGACATTTTTGTTTTCTTATACTTGGGTGATACAATGACCACACCTGCCCCAGCACCCTCTGCACTTTTAGACCCATCAAAGATCAATGTCCATGGGACCAAGGAAGTGTTTAGTACTTTAGGTGCTGGTAGCAACCCTCCCAGATCAGTTGGATCTGGGTGATCAGCCAAGAAATTGGCTATAGCCTGGCCTTTAACCGATTGCTGTGATCGGTATTGGATGGCAAATTCCATCAGGGCCAAGGTCCATTTTCCAATTCGACCTCTCATGATTGGTCTTGACAACATATATTTTATCACATCAGTTTGACATATAATATAAGTAGAAACGGGCAACATATATGTTCTTAACTTCTGTGATGAAAAATACAATGCCAAGCATAATTTCTCAATCGGCGCATAGCGCTGCTCGATTGGAGTTAATATTCTGCTTAAGTAATAAACGGCCTGCTCATTTCCCTGCTCATTATCCTGAGCTAACATACTTCCTATAGAGCAGTCAGAGGCCGATATATACAATTTAAGGTACCTACCCTTCTTGGGTGGCATTAAAACTGGAGAAGTTGACAAATATTGCTTAATTCCCTCAAAGGCCTGTTGATGGCTGTCTTCCCACTTGAATTCTTGGTCGGTCTTAATCTTCAATAGTGGGGTCCATACTTGGGTCTTTCCTGCACAGTTGGATATGAATCTTCTCAGGAAATTAATCTGCCCAAGCAGCCTTTGAAGCTCTTTCTTATTGGCTGGTAGCTTTGCTGCCTGTATTGCCCGAGCCTTGTTCTTATCCACCTCTATCCCTCTTTGATGCACCAGGAATCCTAAGAAGTTCCCTGCCGAGACGCCGAAAGCACATTTGAGAGGGTTCATTTTTAGTTTGTGAGCCCGCATTCTTTCAAATGCTTTTTCTAAATCTCTCAAGTGATCGGCGTTGTCGCTCGATTTTACCACCACATCATCAATGTAAACCTCCATGAAATGCCCGATCATATCATGGAAGATTGAATTCATCGCCCTCTGATATGTGGCTCCAGCGTTCTTTAGTCCGAAAGGCATGACAACCCATTCAAAGGTTCCAATTGCCCCCGGGCACCGGAAAGCTGTCTTCGGGACATCCTGCTCAGCGATGTAAATCTGGTTGTACCCTGAGTGCCCGTCCATAAAGGACAAAATTTTATGTTTGGCGGCCGAGTCAATCAATTGATCGGCCATGGGCATAGGGTACTCGTCTTTTGGGGTAGCTAGGTTTAGATTTCTGAAATCAATACAGACTCTCAGCTTACCATTTTTCTTTACCACTGGGACTACATTTGATACCCATTCCACGTACATGGCTATCCGAATGAAGCCAGCTCCCAAAAGTCTCTCAATTTCTTCTTTCACCTTCATCGTGACTTCAGGTGACATGCGCCGTGGAAGCTGTTTGAACGGCCTAAAACCCGGCTTGATTGGCAATCGGTGCTCCACCAATTCTCTGGATAGTCCGGGCATCTCATCGTAATCCCAAGCAAAGCAATCCTTGTATTTATGTAAGAGAGCAATGATCTCGGCCTGGAACTGCGGTTCAAGCACCTGACTCACGTATGTGGGTTTGTGCTCTCCTTCATTGCCCAGGTTGATCTCCAATAGTGGATCCTGCACGTCGGCCTTCAAGTCATCAAGCTTGGCTGTGGCCGTTTCGAGTTCATCCATTTGAATCTCCTCCTCTATTGGCGCTTCTTCTTCATAGATACAATCGGCCAGATTAATCATTCCGTCTACAGGGCCGATCTCTAATCTCCTATCGGCCAGATATGCGCACCATCTGGCCATGCTAGCCTTGAGGGCCAGCTGTCTTTTAACTTCAATTGGTCGTAGATCCATCGAAGTCTTCTTGTTCATTATTCTCTATCGGCCTTGATTCTTCTGTCTGACTGAGATTGTGATAACCGAACTTTAAGTTTGGTAGAATTTCTTTACGGAATGTGGCTGCATTTGGTCTACCAAGTTTGCCGCATCCTAGTAATTTGATAGGTCTGATATCATCTTCGTATAATACTGCATCGACCGTCTGCACCCGGGCAACGAATGGCTTTGTATCGGCCCCAACCACTTCTACTTCGTCATCTCTCCAAAAGATCAACAATTGATGGAGAGTGGAAGGGATGCAGTCATTGGGATGGATCCAATCACGGCCAAGCAACGCGTTGTACGCGGCCGATGTCTCAACGATGAAAAAAGCTGTCATGGCCGTTTGGGTTCCAACAGTCAGCTCAAGAGGCAAGATGCCCTTTGTCTGAGATGGTGTGCCCGTGAAGCTCTGAACATTCATCTCAGTCGGAATCAGTTCCGACTCAGATTTTTGAAGAATCCTCAGCATTATTTGGGGCATGATGTTGATTGTAGATCCCCCATCAATCAATATTCTATTCACGGGGATCCCCTCAATGTGACCTTTTACGTACAACGGCTTCAGGTGCTGAGACATTTGATAGGTAGGTTTTTCGAAAACCACCTTGACTGGCCCTGCTGGTTTCAGTCCCTCTTCAGTTTGGATCCCTTTCGGCCTTAAGATGGTTATCTTAGGCCGATCGGTTTGTGTATTGGTAGCATCCACGTTCTTGCTCGTAGCCTCTACCACCTTGGGTCTGACGGTTTCTCCACCACCCCAACATAAACTTTCTATTACTGCCGACTCCTTGGTCTGGCCTTCTATTACGTCACCTTCAATGGCCGTTGGCTGATCCGGTTTGGCCATGAATGACATGGGAAGAGTAAACACCATGTTTGAGGATAGACTTTTTGGGATTGTTCCGAATTGAATTGGGGTATCATCCTCGTCTTCATAATCATCGACCTCCTCCATTGGATGGACCAATGGCTCACACTTCTTTTCTTGTTCAAAAAGTTTCTTCAAGCGCTCTATGGCATGCATCGCCCCTTTGCCCGCTTTCTTGTCGAAAACGAGCTCATCTTCTTCCATGGCCGTTATCTGTTTGTCGGCCTTACGCTGAGGGGACTTTGGAGGAATCTGGACACGACCCTGCGAGCGCTGCCGTTCCCTCTCGGCCTGTCTCAGCCTCTGATACCTCCTCTTCTGAGACTTGCTGTATTGAGGCATCACTGGAAATTTTGGATGCTCAGCTCTATACCACCTCCCATCACTCACTCTTGGTGGGAGTATCATTCGGGAGCGAATGTCCGATGCTTCAACCCTTTGTGAGGCACTCATTGTGGGTCGTGATCGATATTGCCTTCCTTCCACATGACTCGAGCTAGGCATACCGCTTGCTGGCGGCGGCTTCGGCTTCCACTCGAGCTTTGGGCGTCCCTGTTTGGGCAAGGAAAGCCTCTCATGCACGGATCTTCTCGGGCTGTACTCTCGTCGTTCCTCAACTCTAGGCCTTTTGCTTTAGCTGGAGGCCCCCTTCTTAATATCGGCCTTGCACCTCGGACACATGCCTTGTTCTATCAGCTCTAGTTGGTGTCGTAAATATGTGATCAAACTATCTGTGGTTGATCGGGCTACCTCGACATCAGCCTTTAGTTCTGCTTCCTTGCGTTCCTGGTATGTCCTCTGAAGCTCGCGAATAGTCACCTTCGGCCTATCAGTTTCCGAAACGGCAATTTGTTTCCCTTCCCTTTGCTTTGGGACCTTCTCGCTGTCGGTCAAGTCTATCTTGACCCTTGGCCGTGTCAGCTTAATCAAATCGGGCACTACCATATTGGTTCCAGTGATCTGTGGGAACGGATTCGCATCAACTCCCATAGCTTTGTCCGAAAATTTGAACACTCATTTCTCCACGTTCTCCTGTATCACATTACGAAAAACAACGCAGTTATTAGTGGAGTGTTTCCAGGAATTATGCCACTTACAATATTCCTTATTTTTTATGTCATCGGCCTTGGGGATCCGATGACCTTCACCTAGCCTTATCACTTTTTAAGCCAAAAGGGCGTCAAAAATCTGATCGGCCATCGTTATGTCAAATGTGTAATTTTTTCCTGCCTCGAACGCCATTTTTTTGGCAGCGGCGTTATTATTGACAGGTTTGTTCAAGGCATTACACACAATAGGCCGCTTAGAGATTAGTTCGGCCATGTCGATTTCTGCCTCAAGGTCACAATCTGCTAGATGGACCTCGTAGTTGGGATCTTTGTAATATGTTCCCTTAGAAGAATTCTTCTTTTCCTGTTCATCAAGTAGGATACGCTCGTAACGGGCGGCCCTTGAAGCCAGCTCGAATAAATCAAGGAAATCAGTCCCTTCGAACTTTTTGCGAAGCTCGAAAGACATTCCGCCCATAGCCATCTTTGCGTATTCTTCTTCGGGCAATATTGTCTTACATCTGTACTTAGCCTTCCTGAATCGGGCTATATATGTTTCAACGGTCTCTCCCACTAGTTGGAGCATCCTAGACAGATCTGCCAATGATATCTCGGGCTCAGTCCTATAAAACTGCCCATGAAACAATTCCTCCATTGCTGGCCAGTTTCGTACTGAATTGGCCGGGAGATTGACATACCACAAAAACGCTATGCCCGTGAGCGAGTTTGGGAACAACCTTAGTTTTAAAGGGTCGCTATTGCCTGCATGGCCGCACTGCACAATGAATCGGCCTATGTGCTCTACCGTGGTATGCTCACTTTCCCCAGAAAATAGGGTAAAGTTCGGAACTTTATACCCTGGTGGGAAATTAACTTGGTCAATTTCAGGCGGGTAAGGCCGTCGGTATGTCGGCCTCTCCATCCTTCTCATGAACGGGCCATAGTCTTCGTGTATGGCCGCCACCAACTCTTCCCTGTTAATAGGCTGCGCAGCGGGTCGGGCATTCACCAAAGGGGGTGGTGGTTGCTGTTGGTTGATATTGGCCTGACGAAGCCAAAAATCATCATTATTCCTTTGCCCCCCAGCAGCGTTACCTGGGGGCATTTGTTGACCGATTACCTCTGGGTTACGACCAATCGTTGCAATTACTTCAGGCTGAGCCCCTGTTACCGGGGTTATTAATGGAGGTGGCAATTGTTGATTATTATTGATCTGGTGGGTCCAAAACCCGCCATTGTTTCTTTGCCCCCCAGCAGCGCGAACTAGAGGCGGAGTACGGTCGAACTGGGTTTCAACACGGCCTCCTGTCTGGACAAAGCTCTGCGTCGCCGATCCACTGGGATCGGTGACCGTCACGCCACTAGCCGTTTCGTTATGTAATTCGGGCTTCTTGCCCGAGATGTTACTCTCCCTTAGGTTTGGACAGACATAGAGTGAGTCCTTTGGTTTGTCGGACTCAAGCGGCGTGCCAGAGCCCGATCCCGAGCCTGAGGCTGATCCCGAGGCCTTTTGGTTATTATTGGCCTCAAGAACAGCGCAAAGCTGTTGTATCTGAGCAGCCAGGGCGTCCAGCTTCACGTGGGTAACCCTAGTCTCCATGACCAACTCAGACTGTTCCCGGTGTATATCGGCAGTTTGCCTGACCACATTGTTGAGATCTGCCATTGACCCTATCAAGGTATTATAGTCCTGCCTCAAGGGATCAACGGTGGCTCTCATGGTTTCTGAGATTCCTTCGATAGTAACGCCACCGTCGTCCGGAGAATGACCAGTGCTTTCCTCCATAGGTGGATCAACGGCAGACTCGTCTTGGCCATTTTTCCCGATCTGCTTATCCCTCTTTGGCGGCATGACTTGACACTATGGGTCCCACCGGGCGTGCCAAAATGTTTGCTGGTAGTTATGCGCGGGCGTGCCAGAACCAAAAGTGGTTCAGTGTGTGCAAACTAATTTCCTATATGCTTGAGTCAGTGATACTCAAGGCTTTCAGATCTGACTTCTAAACTAAACAATTGTGTGCGGCGAGTAGGAAAGTACCCTCACCAGAAATCCCTTGGCAGTACTGAAGCGCACAAGCCAAATAGTGTATGAGTTTACCAAGTAAACAATCACAAACGATTAATAAAATACAGATTTTATTAAATGTTTGGAAAATACAACCAAAGAACAGATTCAGAACAGACTGATCGTTCGTGAGAATGAAAACAGTAAAAGAAAAATAACAAAAAGAGGGTAGACCTATTTGTTATGAATGCAGAAAGAACACAAGTTTGAATGCCTTTGAATGCTCTGTTGAATACTATTTTCGAGAGTGACGCGGAGTGCCTTGCAGCTTGGCCTGCCTCCATATTTATAGCGGCCATGATTGAATTCTGATTAGGAAAGGACTCCTTAGCTTGCGCCTTAAGCTGTGTAATTGATTGGTTGGTTAGCAGAAACCTTCCTTATCTCCCATCCTTGCCTTATCATTATCTTGATTGAAGCAATCCCACCATCTCAGGGATTATCTCGTCTAAATCCAGCTGTTAATGATAAGATACTTTCCCAAACGGACTCGGATTTCCCCAAATCTGGGATGACGTCACAAATGGCAGCTGTCACCAGAACCGCCTCGCCTCCATTCCCATCGGCCTCATAACTGTGACTGAAGACTCATCGGACTCATGTAATGTCTTTATGCCCGATAACATCTCTCCAGGTGCTCACGTCCGATCAGGCTCATCCCACCAACCTTTATCACTTTCCGTAGGTATGGTGTCCGATCGTTGGTACATTCATGTTCTCTACCTCCTCATCGGACTCCCGTTCTGACAAATGCCCGACGAGGTCCCTTATTCCCGGCGTCTCAATCGGTCTCCAACGTGTGTCATTGCTCCATTACTTCCACCATTGATGCCCGATAGACCAATGCGGGTCTGATGCTGCCTATCGGGCTCCATCCTATGAAACATCCGGGTTGCCTCCTCTACACTTCGGATGATGCTTCCCCTAAGCCCGATGTCACCACCTACTCCGAACCAACCGGCCTCTGATATGCCCATGCCCGACTATCTCTAGGCCTATATCCTCATATCAATCGGGCTAGAAAACCTTCGGCAGTTTTTAGGTGCAAACAGAAAGTATGTAAAATTTTTATACCAAAAGTTACATTTTTGAGTCACGGTTCCAACGCAACAAACGGCGCACGAATCCGAGTTTTCTAGGAAAAGTTATGCACGTTTCCGTAAAAGCGAACGTGCTGTGAAAAGTTACAAGCGGATCGATCCCTTCATAAGGGCCGGATCGATCCATTTATATGATCTAGTCGCAGAATGTCCCTGGAGAAGGCCGGATTGATCCCTTCACAAACGCGGATCGATCCGCGACCTTCGGAGCAGGCCCTGCTGCTAAATTTTGCTGTCAAACAAGTTCCCAACTTACCAATTCATAACCAAAACCCATGGAAACCTTATGAAACTTTGGGAAAACATTTCCAACACTCTCCCAAACATTTTTAATCTCAAGTTAAGCATGAATCACACATTCACATTCATCATTTAATCAAATCAATCATGAACTCATTTCATTTGATCCAAAACAAACTTTTTCAACTTAAAAACTCAATTCTTATCCAAAATACATGAAACTTGCTGGGGATAAACTCAATGAGACAACTAACATTATGAACACTAAGGAAGCATGTTTCAGACACTAGGGACACATCCAGACTTGCCGAGATGGTCACATCCATTACTTTCACCACACTTGAGCAAAACAAGAGATATTACACATTAGTTCCCAAATTCACTTTCAACTACCAAAATACAAGGTTTAGGATCCTAACTCTTTTTCCACAACCCAAGTATGAATATTAACATAAACATCACAAAATTACATCATTCCACAAGTTGCAAAGTAGTTCACAAGCTCAAGATCCCAAATCTCTCCCATCTCTCCCAATGTGCGTCATTTCTTCTCCGGATAAGACTCCGAACCTGCGGTGGTTGTTATGTACCACAACAGAAATAGGAAAACGGTTTTCTTAAGCAATTTGCTTAGTGAGCATTCTAACATGATTGTATGTTTAACACGTGCAATGCTATAATTAACACATAAAAACACAACCGTAGTCGCCGAGTCACCGGTTATATGGTTCATTCAGACCTGAAGACCTCCCTTGATCCCGTGGCCACTTCTATTCCTTGGACTTCCGTATTTATCGGATTCTTCCTCTTCACCACCCTTATTACTCCCAACAATGAACCATTTCTCCGGTGCTCATTGACTACCACATAGACATATAAGCACATATACATGTATCAACACATAATTCTCATAAAATTGATATGAAATTATCAATCCAACAACATAATAGCTTCTAAACAAGGATTAATATCTCTAACACTACTTGAAGCCTTGAACACATTAAACACATCATTTTTAGGCTAGAAAACTCACCTTATTCACAGATTTTACCCAAATTCAAGCTAGAGGTGTGCTGAATTTCACAAATTTTAGCTCAATTCCTACACCACAATGAATCCTACAAGAATTCGGTAGACGACGTCTCACCGTTAAGTATGAACTACCAAAATCCAGCGAATTAAATATAAATTAAGGATATAGAAATGTTCGTCTCACCTCCTGTGGATATCGCAGGATTTCCTACCCACAACTTTTCTTATTTAAAATCTTTTTCCAAATTTCAAATTCAAAACAAAAGAGTCGCCACTTAATTTTTAAAGGAAAAATTAAGAAACCATTTCAAAAGGAAACTGATCTTTTGCGAAACCAAAGATTAACTGGGTCCGGGGATTATGGAATGAGAGGGGAAGGAGCCCGACGGACTAAAACACCCCCTCTCATCCTATCTCGCGATAGGCCTCTACTCAACATCCATTTAATCGAATTTATTATCTAAGCATGCCCTCAATTAATACATATATATATGTATACATAACACAAGCATGTTGGAAATGGTGTAAAATTGCTAACGGTAAAATATCATTCATAAGTCACATAATTCAACTAGCAAGCATCATGATATGCAATAAGAAACAAAAGAACTTACCCGGGATCCAGCAGCGATATTAAATATGCAATGCATACATGCAAAAGAAATTCCTAAACAAAGGTCTCTAATCACATATACACATAAGGCAAATCATAATTCTAAGGTGTTGCGCATGAGGTTGAAAAATCAAGTAAAATCAAAGAAATGAATTAAACTAGAGAAGGGATGAGGAGTTGTACCTCAAAAAGCGCTACAAAACAAAGGATTAGTCCCACATTTTAAATAAAACATGTCATTTGAACTTCCCAAGTAACAACTCTTTAACACAAGATGAATTATATTTACAAATACCAATCTACATAGATGCGTGCTCGTGAACACATGAGTATGAAAGGAATAAGGTTATGAACTATTCATTGATTTGGATCATTTAGTCTCTGATTTTAAGCTTAATAAACCTTTATTGAAGCATGGTATGAACCCTTGGTCAAGAAAGGGTCATTTGGACCTTTATTTGCTAAGTAAGTATAAATTGTAACAAAACTCTGAAAATTCCAGAGAGCAGACTCGAACTTCAAAGAAATAAAAGGCATGGCTCCTGTGGTTTGATCTTGATGATTTTTGGACTCAATATGCCTCTGTGAGTCTAGTTTCTAACCCAAAAAGAAAATCAAGGTTTGAACGGTTAGATCTCCGGGAATTGGGCAAACACTAGACATCACTCAGCACTTCACAACTCTCTGTCCAGAGTTCTTGTTTGATTTTTTAAAAATAGTAAAAAAATCAGAATTGCTTTGTTCTTTTTAGGGTGGTTTCCTAACACATTAATCTACTTAGAAAAAATTATTTTGGGTCACAAACACTTTATAAAACTCTCGATTTAATTATTTCAAAAGAGTGTTGCTGTGCTGAAACTATTCTGAAATTCTGGACAGATTGTAGTTGTCCCACAAAACTCATGATCAAATCATTCAAAACATGTAACCTTATTAAAACAAAAATCACAGTGGTAGATCTTTGTGTTATGGACACTTTCCCGTTGGTTTCATTCGATTCCAACGGTCGGATTTCAAACTAAAAATCCTTGATCAAAAACAGTTTGTGAACCCACTGTTTTCCTTTTGCTAGTTCAACTTTGTTGGTTGGCCTTAACTATTAAAAACATGAAGTTGGGCTCAAACCAAACTACTTCTTCTACCATTTGATGGTCATTGAAGACTAAGAGACATATATACTCATAGATTTTAATGAAGTATGGCATGGACTTCACAAGATCTAAGGAACAATGAACTCAAATTCATGGATAAAAGTTTGGATTCATATCACTACTCCTACCACTTAATGGTCATTGGAGTTTAAAGACACCTTACACTTATGGATCTTGATGAAGTATTGAAATGAACTTCACAAAATCCTCAAATAAAGAACTCAAACCTATGGACCCAAGCTTGAATTCAACTTATCACTCCTATCATTTGATGGTCATAAGAGACTAGAGACATACTCATATGTAGGTTTTAGATGAAGTATGAAGGACTTCCCAAAACCTATGGGAAAGATTAGTCTAAGTCATGGGAGTAGACTTGAACTAACACATTTCTCCTACCATTTGATGGTCATTAGAGACTAAATAATTCTTGAACTCATGGGTTTTAATAAAGTATAAAGATCTTCATAAAATCCCAAGGTAATGGTCCCAAACTATGGATGGAGTTTGGACTTCATTAACTCAATATACTAAAAAAATCAACCTCAATCCCCTCATAAATCATAAGTTTATGAGAATATTGGGTTTTGGTTGCTAAGATTCAAGTGAAACATTGAAGGTCTCATGAATCTAAACAAACACAAATAAAGAAAAGGACCAAAGTTTTACTTCAAGACTCATTTAAACTTCAAATGTATAGACTTGTTTTTTTGATCCAAATTAACGAGATGAGAGTTCAATCACAATATATAGGTGGTGTGTGATGAAATGAGGTAAGAAGAGAGGTTGTGAAAATGTGTAAAAGATCCTAAGTATCTAAATATTGTGATTGAACTACTAAATAAACTAACTAGTTTAGAGTTTTACCTCTAAGTATCCTCAACTTTCTTTGATTTCTTCAAGCTCCTCCAAATGATGACCAAACTCTTCTTGTTCTTCCAACAAATCTCTCTAATTTCTCTCTTGATTTGGAAAATTTTAGGTGAGAATCAACATGAAAATCCTAACATTCTAAACTTCCATTTTTTGTCTCTCTTAAACAAAGGGATATTCATCCCTATTTATAGGCAATCATTAGGGGGATATTTTGGGAAATTCGCAGCCAAAACCCTAATTCCCGCCGCCACTTTTCGGGATGTGAACCGACCTACTTTTGGAAAACTGTCACAAACACGCGGCACTTGATGAAACCTAGCGGCACTCAGTGAAAGCCGGGCGGCACTTGCTGAATGCCGGGCGGCACTCGCCGAGTGCCGCACCGGCAGTCGCTGACTGCCGTTCGTGCACCCCGACTGCCGCTGCACTGCATTTCAGCACTAATCAGCACCTTAATTTCATTTCATGTCATTTAAGTAAATGTCGTTTAATTTATGTATTTATTTAAGACATTAAATGTAATTAAGGAAATACCCCCCATTTGGATTCGATAAAAATATCCAAAAAAATCAAAATCCTTAAGGAAAAAAAGTCAACTCTCCCTCCGAAGGCAAAATATCGATTTTCTGCACAATTCTCTTTAAAAGCCTTTCGATTTCACCATGATTCCTTTCATTTAAAAATTCTTAAAAATCATTTCTAGCATAAGGGAGACCCAATGAACAATTACCGGGACTTTTCATCTTGAAATTCGAAAATTTTATGATTGACTCCCTTTTGACCCGTTGACTTTTCACTGGGTCAGCTGTTGACTTTGTTTTTCGGGGTTCATGCTGAATTTCTCTCTTTTTTCTTTTGTTTTTAACTTGAAAGAGCTTTCGGAAGAGTTTAAGTCATCTTTGGAAGTCCTAAATTAGTCGGATACTTGTCATCATTGGATCTTAGAGGTTGTACTCCCCTTAATTCGACGTATGGTCAAAATTGGGGTGTCTACACCTCCACGAGTCCGAAAGTGGTCTCGGATCGTAAATTCGACGAACCGCGACGACGGAACGGCAAAATTACGGCGCCGGCGTCTCGTCTCCGTCTTCTCTCCCGAGTTCTCTCTTTCTTTTTCTTTTGATTCTGCTGTAAATTGAGAGACTCTCTCAATCTTGACACCTCATATGCATGTATGTGAGGTGTCCCAACCTCAATTTTCCTCTTTTCCATTTACACCCCCAAAATTTCTTAAGTTCTTACTATGAAATCCCCCAAACATTCCATTAACTACCCAATTATCTAATGAGTGTTTGTCTAAGTTCCGTATGGGTCCCAACGTGGGTCCCACATATTTTGTGAAATTGCTATCGCACCTACTAATTTTGAACCTTTTTCAATTATACCCTTATTTGGGTATCCAAACTAATACTCATTACTAGTACATGTATTATCATAGAATATGAAATCATTTAAACTAATCACATAAAAATGCATTTAATCATTTAAAATACAAATTACCAATTTACCCTTCGTTGGGTTCCATTTCAATACCTGTCCCACCTCACTGGGGACTTTTCCAACTAGTGTCCCTCTCTGAACACTTTTTACAACCTCACTGGGGACTTTTCCAACTAGCTTTTAGACCATTTTGCCCTTGGGGCTATTTTATCACAATAGCTTTTAAAGAACTCGGATTCGCGCGCCGTTTGTTGCGTTGGAACCGGGACTCAAAAATGTAACTTTTGGTATAAAAATTTCGCATACTTTCTTAATGACCATTTTGCCCTTGGGGCTGTTTTTTCTTTCTAATTAGTGTGTGTTTTAGGTGCGGTTACGCTTGTTACATGTATTATCACTGGGGACTTTTCCAACTAGCTTTTAGTTGGGGGTGGGTTGGGGTGTGCCAATTTTACATACTTTCTTAATGACCATTTTGCCATTGGGGCTGTTTTTATCACAATAGAGTTCTTTAAAGTGGTTTATTCACATTTTCTTTCTAATTAGTGTGTGTTTTGGGTGCGATTACTCTTGTTACACGTGTCCTAATCCACCGGGGGTGGGTTGGGGTGCGGTTACGCTTGTTACACGTGTCCGTTTAGACACTAATTATACTAATTAATGCATATTAACATAATACTTAACCCGTTCTCCGGGTACGGGTGTTACAGTATGTGTCTGTATGTATGTGTGTATATACATTGTGTGTCTGTGTGTATGTGTTTGTGTGTATATACATTGTGTGTGTGTTTGTGTGTGCATGCGCATGTGTCTGTGTAATAGAGAGAGATATTACCTATGAGATTCGCAGAGAGAGATCTCGCCTAGGGCACACTATCGTCGCAGAGAAAGAGAGAGAGTAGAAGAGAAAATCTGAATCTTTTGGGTGAGGAAAAAGAAGAAGGGATGGGTCAGTCATGTAAGCCAGAAGTCGCTATTTCAAGTAGCGACTTCTGCTTTTGCACTGAAGTTGCTAATTGAAGTTGCGAGTTCTACTTTTTCAATGAACTCGGTACTTGAAGTAACTAACTTCTACTTAGGTTGTGAAGTCGTTATTTGAAGTAGTGTTTTCTTGTCATTAATTTTTGGCCGAAATCGCTATTTGATATAACCACTTTTCTTTTTAAAAAGTGATGAATTAAAAAAATAAATCAAGATACATTCACCCCCATATTGATGCTGCGGATAAAAATTCTGAAAATAAGTGAGGAAATATTTATAGTTTCATTTTAAAAAATGAACTATTTATAGTGGGAGAGAGAGAGAGGCCTTCGAGTGAGTGTGGTGTACTGTGGAAGAAGGAGAAGGAGAAGAAAAGAAATGTCGGAGTCGGAGTCAATTGGTTGGTGGAATGGGGGATCCTCGTCATCATCGGACTCGGTGGAGCAAAAAGAGGAACATGAAGAAGAAGAAGGAGAAGAGGAGAAACAACCTCCGTGGCATTCATATATATCAGAGGATCTGCCTCGCACTATCGTTCAATCCACTGACTCAGCCATTCGCTCTGCCCGTTCTCTCCAACACAACTCTTCCACCCATCTTCGATCTCTCCATGTAATACATATATATATATATATATATCATCTTGCTCATCTTTCTTGTTGTTTATTTATTTATTTATATTACTACTACCTTTATAGGAGACTGTTGCCCAGTTTGTGGTTTTAGGGTTGTTTCATTTGTATGCTCTCACTCGTTTTTTTCTTTGCAATCTCTACTAGAGTTTTGATGTTCACTTCTTCTTGCTACAGATGAATAACATTCAAAAAGAAAAAGAAAAGAAAAGAAAAGAAAAGGAAAAATGATAAATTTTCCTATAATTGGTGATCTGATCTCTACAAAAACAAAAATCTATGTGGTTGAGAAAATCTTTTGGTATGGTGCAAGTGTACAACCACTCCCATAACCAAAGTGAACTTTGGCACTAGGCCCTATCATATGATAATCAGCTATAAAGAGCCTCACGGTTTGTTGCTAATTGCACGTCTACAATCTCTGGAATTCCATTCTCCTTTTTTTTTTTTTTAAAATCATTTCTTAGGTTTCTGTATGTGATCTTCGTCCACAAAATTGTAAGTTTCCAAACCATATATCCACAACCACTTTGCTAGTAAGGCATGATTGAAACTCGTTAAGCCTTGTTCCTTTATGAGTTTGCAAATTTTGTCCCAGGTTACTAGGTGGTACTTGAACTCTTCCCTAACCCCCCCACCCCCACCCTCAAAAAGTCTTTTTGGACTTTGTCAATTCTCTTTCGGACTGGTCTAGGCATTGGAAAATAGTGAGAGGGTTAGCTGGTGTGCTTTTGATACTGGTAAGACGACCACCTTTGGATGAGTATTGCTTCTTCCAACCTGCTAATCTTTTCTCAACTCTCTCTACCATAACTTTCTTGATGTTCAATTTCCTTGAATGAGCACCTAGCATAAAACCAAGGTATGTCACCCATTGTGCACCCCCAAGATGCCCGCTAAGGAATTAAAGCCCAACAAACATTAACAGCCAATGTATTAGCATCGAGCTCAACATGGAGTATATCTACAGCATTTGGGGTGTCTTTGGGATTTAGCTTGCGATTATCTTGAGAAAGCGTCAAAGATGATAAAGAAATGGGCCGACAGGAAGATATGAAAGTTGGAATTCCTAGCCGGAGATCTGTGTTTGTGAAGCTCTTCCAATATAGCACAAAGCTACTAGACTACCACGCAAAAGCTTGTTGCAGAAGTATGAGGGATCTTTCCCTATCTTGAGGATAGTAAGCATGGCCTTGTATCACTTGGAGTTACCGCTGAATATGAAGATTCATTAGGTTTTCCATGTCAACAACTTAAAGTCTTAGCATGCCGACCTGTACGACACAAATTGGGGAGAATCTCATTGAACACTGCCTCATATCTTGACTTCATTCGACAATGATGTGGACGAAATACTTGTTGAAAGGGAAGTACAAGGAGCACGAGCGTGATGAGCTTAAGTTAGGGAGAATGTCTTCGCTTGGAATTCCGTCAGGCACATGATTTGCAAGACAGTTCATTGAACATGTTGCGTTCACTCGTTCTTTTCGAATATTCTCTAGTTTCCTAAAGGAGCTTATATAATTTTATAGAAAATTCTAGAATATGGCGAGTTTTATAAATAATTAGATATTTCCTATGTTTTCTAGAGTCGTCCGATCAAAACGATCTAGACCATCATAAAAGCATGAGACCTTCATCTGGCCAGACCATCCGAGCTAGGTAGCACCAGTGCGGGTGCGGGGAATCGGGTACGGGGATCAGGGCCGGCCTTGGGGGAAAGCCGGCAAAGCAGCCGCTTTGGGCCCCCAGATATTAAGCTAATTTAAGGGCCCCATTTTTGGTACTAACTTTGCATTTCTATATTGGGCCCTTATAAAAAAACTTATTATAATCTATTCTAATAAAGGCCCCAACCCAAACTAAAATGACCCAAAATTTTCACATATAAAACTACAAAGCTAAGCCCAAACAAACCCTCTAGAATAAGATTATATTTTTTTGCTGGAGAGAATAAGACTATCATTTATTTTACTATTAAAAAAAGACTCATTGATCAACTCATAGTGTGATACACTTTAAAAATAAATAAATAAATAAATCAGTGTACCGAAAAAATGTAAGAAAATTAGGTTTTTATCAATTTCCCCAATTCCTTTTAGTTTTAGCCCAAACAAACCCTCCAGTTGTAAGTTGTTTTCAATTTATAGCTTGGTTTCAAATTATTGGTTGTTCAAATAAGTATTTAATTATGCTGCAAGTTGTTAGAACATTTTACAATGTGACATTGAAAATCAATATATACACATAATTTTGTATACGTAGACTTCAAAAAAATAGTCGGGGGCGCTACCTCCAAACGCCCGTATAGCCTTGGGCCCAATTTTAAAAGTTCGCTTTGGGCCCCCTAAAGCTCAGGGCCGGCCCTGACGGGGATGCGGGTGCGAGAGATTCGGTAATTTTCCAAAAAAAGATGCGGGTGCGGGGCGAGTACTCGGATGAAATAGTAAAAATATATTTTTATATAATAGTATATACAAATTATTTTATAACTATTAATGCATTAGTATATACCCTAGATAATTGCTATTATTTCTCTTTTAAGCCCTCAAAGTTTTCAAAATTGCATGAAGAACTTGTATTTTTTTTCTTCAAAAGAACGCTACAAAAAAGCTCCGGCCACACTCCAAAAGAACTCAAAGAATCACGTACTAGGTGCGCACTAAGTGCGGTGGCCTTTTCGAAGAGTCCGTGCTTCATAGCATCCGAGAGAGCAAGGAATTGCCTTCTTCCTACAAACACTTTTTAGTGCTCTAGTTCTCCTCTTCTCCAACAACACAAGTGTTAGTAGTAGGCTTACTTAGATTGCAATAGTGAGGTGCAACCGTACAATTCTAAGTGCCGCTTGGGTTGTGGGTGGAAAACATTAAGCCCGCGACACTAAGCAGACGTTGATATTAAAATATTAACCAACCCCATCGGGCGGCCATCATTTCTCTTGTTCCCTCCCTCCCTCTATCTCTCTCGTGTTGTTTAGTTACAAAAGGTGATTCATAATCTAGAGCCATTCTCCTTCTCTTTGGGACTATAACATAAAATACCTAAATGTTTGAGCTATAAAATTTCTACCAAATTGGTTTTCCTAAAATCCTGCAGTGTATCTCCTGTAAAACCAAGCAAACTTCACCCTTCAATGGACAAAAGATACCCACCTTTTTTCTACTTTGAAACCGCAAACCTGTGACCTCTGTTAAGCACACCAAATAATGTAATGCAGGCAGCATATTTTAGTTTTTATGTCCCAAGTCAGGTTGAGATAGAAGCTGGTAGGAGATTGTTCTCTGCACTTGCTGTGCCACCACTGAATTTCGGTGAAATCATGGTATATACGTAAAGAGGGAATGGCTAGAAAAGTGAGGAGGTCTTATTTATCAAAATTCTTAGTGGGCCTAGTGTCAAGGAATGCATAACTCGGAGTAGAAGAATGAGCACTTTGAAGTTTGACTGCTAACCTGATCAACTGGAGGTAGAAATCCATATGCTTATTGCAAATGATTACAACTTAAACTTAACTTTCTGATTGTGTATCCTGGAACCAGTCCAACATTTATGTAACTATCCACCCCAGCATTTGACCCCGAACGTTTTTTTTTCACACCAAAATGTAGTGATGTACAATCTCCTACTTGAATACAATTGCCCTTTTTGCTAAAAATGATTCTTTTCAAATATCCCTGGTGTCAGTTAGAGCTTTTATCATTGCCATGCTATCACCCTATTCTGTCTTCACTAGGTTTGAGCACCTCCAACAGAGTACCACATTGGACATACCTTTATTTCGTAGTGATCTTATCGAAAAAAATTATTAGAACTATAAGAAAGGCTCTGACATTCACAAGGTATTCCTTTAGGGAATCCTGAGATTTACTCCTCGCTAGAGTCAAACTAACTCAGCTTCCTTTGGCTGAACTGAGCTCATTTCTGTTTTAATCTTCTTATAGTTCACTTCTTTTATGCTTCAGCCTATCAATTGAGCCAAATATAGGGGCATACCATGGGAAGTTACTTTGGTACTTGGTCATGGTGCGACTCTCATGCTATATTATTATCTCTCAATCGGTTTCTCAGATCTATTGTCTTGGTGGCCTAGGTTATGGTTCACGAAAATTTGTCTTGCTTGGTGAGACGTTGAGCATTGGCGGTCTCATGCACACTGGATTTTTTTTTCGGAGATATGGAGATTCTTCTGTCCTCTTGGAGACATTGTGTTGCTTTTCCATGTACTTCATCATGTTAGAGTTATTTTATTGTTATGCTGTGTTTTGTTATAAGTCCAAGGACCTAGTTGTAATATTTGTTTTTTTTTACTTCTTCTTTATGTTTAATATAAAAGGTTCTAGCTTAGTATTAGAACCTAAGCTTTTTCCCAAATAATGTTTTCTATCATGGTATCAAGAGCCAAACCCTAACCTACCTCCTTTCCATTCAACCCATCACCACCGAACCACCATCCAGCCCCACCCAGCCCTAGCTGACCACTACCCAGCTCTAACCTAGCCCAGCCGCTACCCACAAACCACCCCCCCATCCCACCGCAGCCCCTGGACCATCACTAGGCCCAGCCGGCAACCTCTCTTCCCTCTCCAAGGCTGCGCCGAACCTCACTAGGACCCCACCCTTCCCCCACCCTGGCTTGACAACCTCCGGCTAGCCCCCCCTTCCCTTTGCCGACACCCCCCATCACCATTCTGGTCCTCTCCTTTGGCGGCTTTGATCAGGGGTTCTAACCCTAGTTTTTTTACCTCCTTGGTCCACTCTTAATGGACCCTTGATCAATTTTTGTTGTTCTTGAGATATCTCATCTCCTTCGTCTTCCTTCATATTGTGCGGGTTTTCCATTCGGGGCACTGAATCATGACTGATCTTGACAAACCCACGGCAACCACTGTTCAGACTGTTGTTACCCCCTTGGATCCCAATATCAAAATTACTACCGTTCCATTCAATGACCAAATTTATTTGAAATGGTCTCAGGCGGTAGAACTCTATCTGAAGGCACGAGGGAAGATGTGACATCTTGATGGGCGTGTTACCGCCCCGTCCACTACTGATCCTGGATATGATAAATGGGAGATTGAGAACTCCATTATCATGTCTTGGCTCATCAACTCTATGGTCCTTGAGATTGGTGAGAGTTTTTATCGCATGAAGACAGCTAGGGCCATTTCGGACACAATTGCCTCCACATTCTCTCGTCGGGGGAACTATGATGGTTGAGCTGCTCCGCTCCATTGAGCTCTCGGAGCAGGGTGATATGACCGTCACTCAATATTACACCTCACTTGCTACTTGTTGGGATCGTCTTGATCTATGTTACATGGACTCTTCAAAGTGTCCGGAGGACATGGGTATGGATGCCATATCCGACACGGGTATTTCGCCTTTCTTGGCTGAAACTTATACTAAACTATACTAAAAGGATCCTACCCAAGTGTCATACCCATGTTCGCAAAGAGTCGTGTCAACACGGGTACTGCACCTATTTAAAAGAGTCCATCTAACATAGGTCTTGATGTAACATAGGTCTTGATCACCTACACTCCTTTCAGCCGGCTTGTACTACTGATGTAGAGGAGTACATGAAATTTCTGGAAAGGCAACGGGTCTTTAAGTTCCTTCAAGGGCTTCATTCCGATTATGATCCTGTTCGTAGTCGGGTTCTTGGGATGGACACTCTGCCTCCTTTTCAGGAGACCTTTGCTTATGTTCAGAATGAAGAGAGTCATCGTTCTGTAATGCTTCCACCTGTTTCAACTGGGCGCTCTGCACTTATTCTTTCCAGCCAAGAGAAGGGACCCAGCAACCTACTCCTCCAGACCGTCCTGTCGTGATTTGTGATTATTGTCATCGGCCCCATCATACTCGGGCCAATTGTTGGAGCCTCCATGGTCGTCCCCCTAGAGCTCGGGGAGGTCATGGAGGTAGTCGTGGGGGCGGTCGTGGAAGTCGTTCGGGAGGTCGAGGAGGTGGTACTCGTGCTCATAATGCCACTACTGATACTGAGACTCTACCTAGTGTTGATACTGCCTCTGTTTCTGCTCAGGGCCCGTTATCTCCTGCCAAGCTTGACGCTCTCAGGAATTTGATGACCCGGTGTACTTCATCATCAGCTGCTAGTACCTCATCCTCCTTTGCACAATCAGGTAACATAGTCGTGCCGGCAAGCGCTTTCATTTCTCTCTCTTCATCTCATTGGATTATAGATTTGTGTGCGTCGGACCATATGTATTGTTCCTCTGACTTGTTTTGTGATTATAAGCCCTGCCCAGTTCAGGATAGAGTTCGCATTGGCGATGGAACCTTTTCCTCTGTCTCGGGGAAAGGTCTTACGTGTCACTCCCTCTTTACCGCTGACTTCCGTTTTATATATCCCTAGTTTCTCTCATAATCTTTTATCCTTAAGTCGTATCACTCGTGATTTGAATTGTTGTGTAACTTTTTTCCCTTCTCATTGTGTCTTTCAAGATCTTATCACGAAGAGGGTGATTGGCAGTGGTAGAGAGACACAAGGACTTTACATACTGGACGAGGGAGAGAAATTTCTGGATGAGGGAGAAAAGATTGCTGATCATACTGTCGTTTTGAAGAATAAAGCAGATGATTTAGTGCTTTGGCATAGGAGACTCGGCCATCCATCTTTTTCTTTACTTAAATATATGTTTCCTTCTCTTGTTAAACAAACTAGTACTTCAAACTCCATTGGTTTTTGTGATGCTTGTGAACTTGGGAAACATTTTCGAGCTCCCCGTAATATTAAAGAGTTATGTTCCTTTTGCTTTAATACACTATGATGTTTGGGGTCCTTCTCGGACTGTGTCCTTGAAAGGTCATAGTGTTGAAACGTTAGTTTTGGGAAGCTTAGGGTTGACAATGTGTCACATCCTCTTTATATTATCATAAAACAGAGAAAAGAATATTACAATGGGAACCCAACATAATAAACCAAACCAAACCAAGCCTTGTGTCCCAATCAATTGGGGTCGGCTGTATGAATCCTTTTTCTCCATTCTGCACGATCAAGAGCTATATGCTCATTTAAATTATATAAATTCATATCTTGTTGCACTACATATTCCCAAGTCAGTCTAGGTCTACCTCTCCCTCTAACCATTCCAGGCACTACGATCTTATCACTCTTTCGCACAGGTGCATCTACAGGTCTTCGTTGCACATGGTCGAACCATCTAAACTAAATAATAAAGAGGTCTCCCCCTCAAGCTGGTAAAAAAATATCTCTCATGCCCAGCTTGCCTAGAATGGAGTGAAACGGTCGACTCCCAATCCCCTTGGTGAGAACATCTGCAACTTGATCACCAGTCTTCACAAAGGGAATACAAATAGTACCACTACTAAGATTTTCCTTAATGAAGTGACGATCAATCTCCACGTGGTTAGTTCGGTCATGCTGAACAGGATTATGAGCTATACTAATTGCAGACTTATAATCACAGTATAACTTCATAGAATCCAACTGTTTAAACTTCAAATCTCTCAACAGTGACTTAATCCACATGAGCTCACAGATACCTTGGGCCTTTACCCTGAACTCGGCTTCAGCACTAGACCTGGCTACTACATTTTGCTTCTTACTTCTCCAGGTAACCAGATTTCCCCCTAAGAAAGTACAATACCCGAAGTGGACCTCCGATTTGTAACTGAACCAGCCCAATCAGCGTCAGTATAAGCTTCAACCCTAAGATGATTATGCTTAGCAAAGTGTAATCCTTTCCCGGGAGCGGACTTTAAGTACCGAAGAATTCGAAAAACAGCATCCTGATGTGACTCTCGTGGAGAATGCATAAATTGGCTTACGACGCCAACAACAAATGCAATATTTGGACGAGTATGAGATAAGTAAATGAGTTTACCAACGAGTCTCTGATATCTCCCCCTGTCCACCATAGCTCTACTACTATCCTCACTAAGCTTCTGATTAGATTCCATCGATGTAGCACACGCTTTGCTTCCAAGCATTCCTGTCTCTTTAAGTAAGTCCATAACATACTTCCTTTGGGAAATAAAGATTCCATCTTTAGACCGAGCAAGTTCAATGCCAAGGAAAATCTTAATGATCCCAAATCTTTGATTCAAATTCTGTGGCCAAGTAATTTTTGAACTTTCCCATTTCCTCCAAGTCATCACCTGTAAGGACAATATCATCAACGTACACTATAAGAGCTGTAGTCTTACCTTCCAACGAGTGTTTTATGAACAAAGTGTGATCGACGTGACTTTGTTTAAAACCATATCGAAGCATAGCTTGTGAAAACCTCTCAAACCACGCTCTTGGGGATTGCTTTAGACCATTTAACGACTTCCTTAGTCTACACACCTTTCCTTCACTCTTCGAGTCCTCAAAACCTGGTGGCACATCCATGTATACTTCTTCTTCCAAGTCACCGTGTAAAAATGCATTCTTCACATCAAATTGGTGAAGCGGCCAATCTAGATTTGCAGCAAGAGACAGAAGAATTCTGACTGAGTTCATTTTTGCAACTGGTGCGAAGGCCTCCTCATAGTTCACACCATAGGTTTGAGTGAAGCCCTTAGCCACCAACCGAGCTTTATAACGCTCAATAGAACCATAAGCTCTGTGCTTCACTGTGTACACCCACTTGCACCCCACAGCCCGTTTTCCCTTAGGCAACGTTGTCAGTTCCCAAGTACCACTCTTATGAAGAGCTTTCATCTCTTCAATCATGGCCTGTTTCCACTTGGGGTCAGCAAGAGCTTCCTGAAAATGGTTAGGTACACATACAGAAGAAACTTTGAAAAGAAAGACTCTATAGGAAGGAGACAAGCGGGAGTAAGACACAAAGTTCGATATAGGATGTTGAGTACAAGACCTAACACCTTTACGAACTGCAATAGGAACATCTAAATCATCAAATTTAGGATTAGGAGTTTCACAAATAGAATTAATAGAAGTAATAGAATCACTTGAATTACCTGAATCAGAGTCACTAGAGTCATTATCAATTAGAGAGAATGGCAGTGGCAGTGGAGGAGACGTAGCCTTTCCCTCATTTGTCCCTCTCTTACTCCACGTCCCTCTAGAATAAACTAGCAACTCTTTGCCCTTTCCATTCTTCTCCGACTCTCTCTCACTTTTCTCCATCATTGTCTCCCTCTCACCCCCTTTCTCCATCATTGTAGGTAACACAACAGGGCCCTCACCCCCAGACACCTCTTTAACATACCTCTGCTCCCCCGGAAGAGGTAGCTGGGAATCAAGAAAATAGAATTGAGACTCGAGAAACGTGACATCCATGGGCACAAACCACTTTCGAGACTGAGGATGATAGCATTTATACCCCTTCTGAGTAGGAGAATATCCGACGAAAACACATTTGATGGCACGAGGATCCAATTTTCCACGGGTAGGAGAATGGTTATGAACATAGCAAATACAACCGAACACTCGAGGAGGGATGGACAAAGGAGAAGATGCCGGAGAAAGTACTTCCAACGGTGACTTTTTATTTAGAACACGAGTGGGAAGACGATTAATGAGATAAGCAGCGGTTAAGACTGCTTCACCCCAATAGGACCGAGGACATTGACAGGAAAAAAGTAATGATCGAGCAACATCAAGGAGATGACGGTTCTTACGTTCTGCTACCCCATTCTGTTGAGGGGTGTCAGTACAAGTTGTCTGATGGACAATGCCCTGAGCGGAAAATAGTCTGCTAGACCAGAATCGATATATTCACCCCCATTATCTGAACGTAAGATCTTAACAACAGCCCCAAACTGTGTGCCTACCATTTTGTGAAAGTGCTTGAAAATCGTGAAAACTTCCCGTTTTTCTTTCATCATATATAACCAGGTTGTACGGGAAAAATCATCAATAAACGAAACAAACCATTGGTGACCCTTTAAAGACACAGTACGGGAAGGACCCCAAACATCAGTATGTATTAAATCAAATGGAAAAATACTTTTATTATTGCTAGGGGCAAAAGAAGCCCTATGATGTTTTCCTAGCTCACAAGCCTCACAAGAAAAACTAGAAACATCATTATTGGAAACAAAAGAAGGATACATATGTTTAAGTAGATAGACAGATGGATGTCCTAATCTCCTATGCCAAAGGCCTAAGTCTTCAGCTTTATTCCTAGAAACAGCAGTGTAATGAGCTAGCTTCTCCCCTTCATTCAAAATGTAAAGCCCGTTCTCCTGTCTACCACTGCCAATCGTCCTCTTCGTGATAAGATCTTGAAAAACACAGTGAGACGGGAAGAAGGTTACACTACAATTTAAATCATGGGTAATACGACTCAAAGATAAGAGATTATGGGAAAAACTAGGAACATGCAACACAGAGGTTAGTGATAAAGAAGGAGTCACGTGAATTAAACCTTTCCCGGAAACTGAAGAGAATGTACCATCGGCAATTTTAACTTTTTCTTGACTTGAATAAGGCTTATAATCATAAAACAAGTCAGAAGAATGAGACATGTGATCTGATGCACCGAAATCTATGATCCAAGGGAACGAAGAATGTGAAAGGAAAGCTCTTACTGAAGTGACTGAATTACCTGATTGGGCAAAGGAAGATGAGGCACCAGTAGATGTAGAGGGAGCACAACGAGCCATTAGATTTTCAAGTGTCTCAAACTCAGTGGTGGATAACGGTCCAATAGAAGAAGGCTCAACAGGAGTAACATCTGGTGCATCTGTAACCGCGGTATGATGGGCTCGGGCCTGACTACCACGACTTCCAGACTACCCAGAACGACCCCACGACCACGGCTACGACCACGAACACCTGGAGGACGACCATGGAGTTGCCAGTATGATGTGGTCGAGAACAGTAGTCACAAAATTGTGTGCCCCTGTCCGAAGTACTAGACTCAGTCAATATCTCTTTACCACGGACCAGCTTGGTGCCCTCAGATGGTGGAGTAGAAACCAAAGCGGACCTCTCAGTGATGGCGGGAGTAAGCATGGCAGAACGACGACTTTCCTCATTTTGCACATAAGCGAAACCTCTTGAAGGGATGGGAGATTGTCCATCCCAAGAACCGGACTACGGACAGAATCATAATCTGGATGAAGTCCCTGGAGGAACTTAAATACTCTTTGCTTCTCTAGGAGCTTTCGATAGCCTGCAGAATCAGTAGGACAAACGGGTTGATAGTTTTGTAAATGATCTACCCGGTTCCAGCTAGTGGTTAGAAAGGTGAAGTATTAAGTCACAGTCATAGACCCTTGCTCTGAACGATCGATGGAGCGTGTCAGCTCAAATTCCTGAGCATAATTTCCTTTCCGTGAGTAGGTAGAAGCAACTGACTCCCAAATATCTCTAGCAGTCTTCATACCATAGTAGCCTTCACCAATTTCTGAAATCATGGAGTTAATTAACCAAGACATAATAAGGGAATTCTCAATTTCCCATTTATCATAGGTAGGCTCGGTTGTGTTAGGTGCCTGGATACGGCCATCAATATGACCCATCTTCCCTCGACTTGCAAGTAGAGAGCCACAGATTGAGACCATGTAAGATAATTCTGGCCATTGAAAAGAGTGGTTGTAATCTTTAGGTTGGGATTGTCCAATGTAGCAATGACATGGCTATCACTTGGAGACGTTTTTGGATTCTCAGGACTCTTGATATCAGCCATGTTTCCAAAAAAAATACCCACACCAATCACGGGGAAACGTAGAAGATGAAGAAGCACTTACACTCTAGAAACCAAGCATCAATGGGCCATAAGGCACCAACTAAAACTGGGAGATAAAAAAAACTTCAATCAAAATAGCACACTGGACTTGTGCTGGATAGCTCTGCCCCTAAGGGCTTGGTTAGGACTGGGAAAGAGAGGAAAAAGAAAGAGACTCAACCCAGGGTGGCCAGGAGGGCTTGCGAGTGACCCTGGGACTTGCGGCTAGGGTTAGAGGGCAAGGAGAGCTTGCGACGCAGGTTAGGAGGCAGACTAGGGTTCGGCGCAGGCAAGGATGGGTCACTGGTGGCCGGCGAAGGCTGTGGATGGCTGGGCTGGGGTTCGGCGCAGGTCAGATGGGTGGTGGGTTGGCTGTCGCAGCTTGTATGGTGGTTATATTTGGTGTAAAACCATGGTTGGCTCTGATACCATGTTGAAACATTAGTTTTGGGAAGCTTAGGGTTCACAATGTGTCACACCCTCTTTAAATTATCATAAAACAGAGAAAAAAATATTACAATAGGACCCCAACATAATAATAAAAATAAAACATAACACTAAACTAAATAATAAACTCAACACATAGATGGTTTGTGTCTTTTATTGATGATTGAATCCGTACTACGTGGTTATACATGATGAAAGAAAAACGGGGTGTTTTCTTTATATTTCAAAATTTCCATAAAATGATAAGTACTCAATTTGGGGAGGTTGTGAAAGTTTTAAGGTCCGATAATGGAGGAGAGTACATTGATTCGGGTTTAAGTAAGTATTTCTGTTCCCATGGGATTATCCATCAGACTTCTTGCACTGACACTCCACAACAAAATGGAGTGGCAGAGCATAAGAATCGACACCTTTTAGATGTTGCCCGGTCTTTACTCTTCCAAGTTCAAGACCCCCCGCTCTTATTGGGGTGAGGCCGTGTTAACTGCAGCTTATCTTATCAACCGTCTCCCTACTTGTGTGTTGGACAAGAAATCTCCTCTACAGGTCCTTTCTCACTCTTCTCTATCCTCATCCATTCCGTCTCGTGTTTTTGGTTGTGTTTGCTTTGTTCACAACCATAGTCCGACCCGTGGGAAATTAGAACCTCATGCTCTTAAGTGTCTGTTTGTCGGTTACTCCCTCACTCAAAAGGGATACAAGTGCTACCATCCTCCGTCTAGGAAATGGTTTGTCACTATGGATGTCACATTTCATGGGTCTCAATCCTACTTTCTTGACACTACGGTACCTCTTCAGGGGGAGCCGAGGTGTGAAGAGATACGGGTTTTACCTATGATGATTGAGGTAGAGAGAGTTGAACCAGAGAGAGAGTGAGAGGGAGCCTGAAGAAGAAGAGGTTAGTGAGAGACAGGGAGAATAGGGAGATGAGTTGAGGGTTTATTCAAGGGGGACATGGAGTAAAAGGAAAAACAAAGAGACTCCAGAAATTTGTACTGCTCCTGTTTCTCCACTGCCGCTGCCATCCTCTTTATGTGATGAAGATTCAGGTTCCTCCGATACACCCTCTCTTGACTTAGATGAGTTAGAAGTCCGTATTGCTGTTCGAAAGGGTGTTAGATCATGTACCCAACATCCTATATCTGACGTTGTTTCCTATTCTCATCTCTCTCCTTCCTATAAAGCCTTCCTTTCAAAACTTTCCTCTGTTAGTATTCCTAACCATGTACAGGAAGGTCTTGCTGATCCCAAGTGGAAACATGCCATGATTGAGGAGATGAAGGCTCTTCAAAAGACTGGTACATGGGAGTTAACCATGTTACCTAAAGGAAAGAGGACAATGGGGTGCAAGTGGGTGTACTCTGTGAATCACCGGGCTGATGGTTCTATTGAGAGGCATAAAGCTCGGCTAGTGGCAAAATGGTTCACTCAGACCTATGGGGTGGACTATGAGGAGACTTTTGCCCCAATCGCGAAGATGAATTCAATTAGAATCCTCCTTTCACTGGCAGTCAATCAGGATTGGCCACTTCACCAGTTTGATGTGAAGAATGCTTTCTTGCATGGCGACTTAGAAGAAGAGGTTTATATGGATATCCCTCCAGGATTCGAGGACTCCAAGACAGATGGGAAAGTGTGTAGGCTTAAAAAATTACTGTATGGACTCAAACAGTCTCCTAGGGCTTGGTTTGAGAGATTCACACAGGCTATGCTTCGGTTTGGGTACAGACAGAGTCATGCAGATCACACGTTGTTCATCAAACACTCATCGCAGGGTAAGACTACTGCCCTTATTGTCTGTGTTGATGACATTGTGCTTACAGGAGATGACTTGGAGGAGATGGAAAGATTGAAGAAGCAGTTGGCCACTGAGTTTGAAATCAAGGACTTGGGGGCCTTGAAGTTCTTTCTTGGGATCGAACTTGCTCGATCCAAACACGGGATCTTTATTTCCCAAAGGAAGTATGTCTTTGACTTGTTAAAGGAGACAGGGATACTTGGCAGCAAAGCTTGTGGTACACCTATGGAGCAAAATTAGAAACTTGGTGATGACAGTAGTGGGGAATTAGTGGACAGGGGGAGTTATCAGAGACTCGTCGGTAAGCTGATTTACTTGTCTCATACCCGTCCAGACTATGGTTCAAAGTCGCGGTATCGGAGTCCGTTGTGATGACTCGGTGTATCGGCGATGCAGCCTGGTATCAGGCGATACGCTTTTGGATACGCTAGATTTAAGGTTAAAAAAAAATATGAAAAAATTATGAAAAATTCTAAAATAATAAGAATAGCAAAATTAGCCTAGCAGATTAACAAAATACACAATGTACCAATTATAGAAGCACATGTCATTCAATTCAGATGCTGCCGATCTATTGTCTAATAATTGTACACACATAATTGGAGGCATTCTAAATTAAAAAAAAAATATATATATTCTAAGAAATTTAGATATATATAGAAATTTATATATATACATGGAATGTACTTTTAGCAACAGGGGAAGTAGAGACAACGAAGCAGTGAAGATCGAAGATCATGAGATCCCAAAGAGGGAACACTTTCGCTATCTAGGTTCAATGATCAGTAGAGACGGAGAGATTGGTGATGACGTGACCCATAGAATTAAAGTGGGTTGGCTTAAGTGGAGGAGTGCTTCTGGAGTATTATGTGATCGGAGAATACCAGCAAAATTGAAAGGAAAATTTTATAGGCCAGCTATGTTCTACGGGACAGAGTGTTGGGCAACTAAGAAACAACACATTAGCAAAGTGAGTGTAGCGGAGATGAGGATGCTAAGATGGATGTGTGGTAAGACTAGGAAAGATAGAATTAGAAATGAGTACATCCGAGAGACTGTAGGAGTGACACATATTGAGGATAAGTTGAGGGAGAATAGACTTAGATGGTTTGACCATGTGCAACGAAGACCTGTAGATGCACCTGTGCGAAAGAGTGATAAGATCGTAGTGCCTGGAATGGTTAGAGGGAGAGGGAGAGGTAGACCTAGACTGACTTGGGAATATGTAGTGCAACAAGATATGAATTTATATAATTTAAATGAGCATATAGCTCTTGATCGTGCAGAATGGAGAAAAAGGATTCATACAGCCGACTCCAATTGATTGGGACACAAGGCTTGGTTTGGTTTGGTTTGGTTAGATATACGATGAGTTTAAAAAATTTATTTATATATTTAGATAATATTTGTCCAACCTTATTTATTTTATTTTTTAGAATATTAAGATAAGATATATATACTTAAAAGTGTTGTTATTATATACAAATGAATAATGAAAAAAAAAAAGAAAGAAGAGAGAACAAAATTTACATACCTTCCCCCCCCCCCCCCCCCCCCCCCCCCCCAACCATTTTTATCCTACTAAATACCTCTTCTTCTTTTTTTTTTTTTGGGGGGGGGGGGGGGGGGGGGGGGGGGGGGAAGGGGTTTTGCTGATCCTACTTTTTATTTTTACCTCTAAGATGTAGTATTTATTTATTTGTTTTTATAAAGAAAACCCTAATATGTATATATCTCTACTATATTATATGTATATATCTTTACTTAAGAGTTAAGACTGAAACCTAAAACACAAACACACTCGACACACACAATCACACACTCACACACAAACAGATCCACACACACAAAAACAGATCCACACACACCACAGATCGACACACACTCACACTCGACACACACAGAAATCGCGACTCACACACTCGACACACACAGAGAGAGATCGCGACACACAGAGATCGCAACACACGCACACACACACAAATCGAGGAGACAAACCTTCGATTCTTGGAGTTCTTCTGAAGAATAGATCTGCTATTTCAGAGAGAGATGAAGATGAAGATCTTCAATTTGCGAGAGAGATAAAGATGAAATGAAGCTTGGAATTCTTCTGGGAGTTTTCGACAGAGCAAAAGATGTCTCCAACATTTTTTTTTTTGCTTTATTTCATCTCAATCCTTCACGTTTCGGACGATTTGTGCCGAGTTGCCATTATCTCGTCTGTATCGGCCGAGATAACTCATGATACAAACTTTTTTTGACTCTGATATTGACTCGCCGAGTTGACTCGTATTGGTACCCTCCGAAACCGAGTTAACTCGGCCGATACGTCTCGGTATCGACCGAGTTTTTGAACCATGGTCCAGACATTGCTTTTGCTGATAGTGTTGTCGGTCAGTTTATGCATTCACCACGAGAGTCACATCAAGAGGCCGTTTTCAGGATCCTTCGGTATTTAAAGTCTGCTCCTGGAAAGGGCTTGCACTTTGCGAGACATGACTACCTAAGGGTGGAAGCATATATTGATGCTGATTGGGCCGGTTCTATTACAGATAGGAGGTCCACTTCAGGGTACTGCACGTTCGTTGGAGGTAATCTCGTTACCTGGAGGAGTAAGAAGCAGAACGTGGTTCCCAGGTCTAGTGCAGAAGCTTAGTTTAGGGCCATGGCCCAAGGTATTTGTGAGATATTATGGATTAAGTCTTTGCTCAAGGACTTGAAGGTTGAACTGACAGACTCTATGAAGCTATATTGCGACAACAAAGCAGCTATCAGTATATCTCATAACCCTGTTCAACATGATAGAACAAAGCACGTGGAGATTGATCGACACTTCATCAAAGAAAATATTACTAGTGGTACTATTTGTGTTCCCTTTGTGAAGACTTGCGATCAACTTGCTGGTGTTCTTACTAAAGCCGTTGGGAGTCAACCGTTTCATACTATCCTGGACAAGCTGGGAATGAGAGATATTTTTGTACCAGCTTGAGGGGGAGTGTTAGAGTTATTTTATTGTTATGTTGTATTTTGTTGTAAGTCCAAGGACCTAGTTGTAATATTTGTTTTTTACTTCTTCTTTATGTTTAATATAAAAGGTTCTAGCTTAGTGTTAGAACCTAAGCTTTTTCCCAAATAATGTTTTCTATCACATCATATGTTCTCTTGTGCAAATTACGTGCATCTACTACTATAAATAGGAGTATCTCCTACTCCACTTGAAATGTGGGAGTATCTCCTACTCCACCTGGAACACATTTGTTCCTTTACTGTACTCGCATCAGAGTGATTTATTTTACTGCACTAGCCGACTTCTCTCTCTCATTCTTTAAGTTGATTCATTTTCCACCTTGACACCTCAAGTCGAGAATCCTTGTTAACGAACGAAATTAACAAGTTAGTAGCCGAACATCTCTCTCCCCTTATACAATTGTCAAGGTTGGAATGATGTGGTACCTTGAATCCTTTGACAGTAGTTTTCTGTTATACAATCTGATGCAAATAATGAATGATCTTTGTCCTGTATGGCAATCTCTAGTCTAACCTATAAGGGTTCCTACAATATAAAATATGTAATTGCAGGAGACAGTGGTGTTGCTCTGTGATATTTGTAATGAGCAAAACACAATATTTTCTTTCTTTCTTTCTTTTTCTTTTGCTTTTATTTTTTATTTTTCATGTATTTTTGTTTGCAATTTGAGTTTTTTTTTCATTACATTTTAAATACTACACAAGTGGCCAGTAGTTTTATTTTCTTCTACCTGTTTTGTTCCGCTCATTTTTGTTCCTTTCTTTCGTTTTCTAGAATGCCCAATCCTGTTCTGAAATTATATCTGGCAGGACTTTTTACCAGAAATTAAATCCAAGTACAACACATATGAAGATGCTTTCTTCAAGAAAGTGAAAGGTGACTTTCATGACTTGGAAATGGTACAATAAACTTCAATCTTTTTTTCTTTTTTCCTGTCTCTTCCAAATATATGGCCTATAATGTTCTTTATGGATGATCAGCATATAAAGTTTATTTATGGAGTTACCTGCAGGTCCAGTGCTCAACATCCTTAGCCAGTCTATCTCAACTGTGCTGTCATCCACATCATCCTTAATGAATTTTTAAGGGATAAAGACCTACAATGCAGTAAAAGAGCATTATAAGTTAAATCACTTATATTTCCTGTGACTAATGTCCTTTTGTTAACTCAGAATGTTGATAATTTCAAGGATGTGAATTGGAGGCTCACCAATTTGTTTATAGCCACCTCACACAAATATTCAGGAGGGAGATGGTTTTGACCAATGGGTTACTTTAGTTTTTGCCTATTTGTTTGCTCATTGCACTTCCTTCTTTTGTAGGTGAGCTGATAAGTGCTAGAGAACACCCAGCAGTGGCTTTTGGATTTGCTGTTACAGCTGGCTTCCTACTTATGCGAGGTAGGTGTTTAGGTCTTTTGCTTTTTCTTTGCCTTTTTTCTGATCATCTTTCCCCATTTGCCTCCCTACCACCTATAACAATGCAGCTGGTGCTTTTTGAATAACAACTGTTCTTTAAAATCTTATTGAATTTAAACTTCTGGGTTCACTGGGACGAACGAAGCAAGAGTTCTGCTTCAGGATTATATTTGACTTATATGAACTTGTCTAAATGTTTTTCATATATTTTTCAGCTACCGGCACAATATTTTGTAATGTAGTTTAATGCCTTTTTAAGTGAAGTAACGATGGGTGGAATCAGAAAACCGATTGGTTTGTGTAGCCAAAACCAGCCAAGTTTGACAAAGCCTTTGTTGCATTCACTTAATTTGTGTAAGCAATGGAACTTCCAATCCATACGTGGAATCCTGGGTAGCTTTAACTTTGAACGAGGAGTAAGTCTTCACCGACTAGTAGGAAGTAGGAGCTTAATTGAAGTTTTCTTTCCCTTCCAAGAGAAAGAGGAAACCAAATAAGTCTAGTAGGACGAAGGATTGGTTTGAAGAACATGTTACCCATAGTGAGTTAGGAATACCTAGGAAAAGGATGTATATCACTTAAAAGTAACATAGTTTGGAAAACAGTTAGCCAGTTTCTGTAGCCTTCAAGAGTAGAATTCGGACATGAGCTATATGCTTGACTCTTGCGTCATTGGATCTTTTCCTATCTTTTTTTTTTTTTTTTTGCTGATGGCAAAGCCCCTAGGGGCACCCACACACACAAGAGGGGGAGCAAAGCCCACACCCAAACTCCCCAAAGGGATGGACTCCACAGGAGTCGAACCCTCAATCTCCAGGAGGGAGAGAGAGGGCAGGTACCACTTGGGCTACAAGACCCGTGGTGGATCTTTTCCTATCTATTTAGTTATTCCTTGATGTGTATCAGATACCTTCATAATCCTATCTCAATGTTCCTAGCAATAGTGGTATCTATTTGGTTTAGTGGCACCCTAAGGCTTCTTAAAGAACCTCGGTGGGGTAGGTTGGTGCAAAACTAAAAGGAAAATTGTTGAGCAAAATTATTTGGCCTGCTATTATTTATAGAACAGGGTGTTGGGCAATTAATAAACATTATATTGGTAAAATGAGTGCAGCAATAATGTGTAAGCCAAGACAAATGTATGGCAAAAGAGAACATGTACAACTAGAAATTAATCTACTTGGAAAATGGTGGAAGTAGCATCTATTCCGGATTACATATAAGAAACCCGACTTAGATGGTTTGGATATATATGTCGAAGACACCAGTTAGGAAGATTATCATTCCAATCTGAGGGTAATGCTATGTGTAGCACAAGACCAAAATTGATATTGGTAGATGTAGTAAATGAAATTTTAATAGCTGTAGTCTCAACTGAGCAAACTTGAGAAAAAGGATTAATGTAATTGGTCCCAAATCTGTAGTTGAGTTTTTTGGTTAAGGTGGGAGGGACTGAAAATGTGACAGTCCAATACAACCAGTAAAGCAACGTAGAGATTTTAATTTGTTTCTTTCGCTTGGGTGACTATAGGGTGGATACAGGTCCTTCATTTAAATTGGTGGCACCGAAGTGGAGATGTTGATTCTACACGTGGTGGTAGACTGGTAGCTAGGTAGCACCGGTGAGGGTGTGGGGATGCGGGTTCAAGGGATTCGCCAATTTTCCAAAAAATAATGGTGCGGGTGCGGTAGGAGTACTTGGATAAAATAGTAAAAATATATTTTTATATAATAGCTACAAATTATTTAATAACTATTACTGCAATAATGTATACCCTAGATAATTGCTATTATTATTTTCTATTAGTTCTCTTTTATACCCCCAAAGTTTTCAAAATTGTATGAAGAACTTGTGTTTTTTTTTTCCTTTTCAAAAGAATGCTACAAAAAAGCCCCATCCACACTCCAAAGAACTCAAAGAATCCACGCACTTGGTGCGCTCTAAGTGCGGGTGCGGCAGCCTTTTCGACGAGTTTGTGCTTCATAAACTGGTAGTAATACAGGAATGAACATGTCGGTGTCATTTGGCAGAATCTAGCTGGCACAGAATAAGTTTGCTCATTGCTGTTTCATTGGGAAGTTGCTTCCGTGAACAAGCGTATATCCTATCGAGGGAAAAAAAGAGCTTTTGTCCTGCAAATTTATTTATTTATGTATTTATTATTTATTATTTTATATTATGTCAAAGCGGTATTAGACAAGTTTTTTTTTCCTTTTTAAGAAACAAATGTGCCAGTTCAACATAATCAACTCAACTCAACTCAACTCACTGTGTACGCCCTCTTGCCAAACATTTTTTCTTAGAATTATCAAACGACTACTGAACTTGTTCATCGTTTTTGTGAAATGATTCCTAGTTCTTGAGGTCCAAGACCTTGTTTCATGTGCAGGCCCCAGAAGGTTTTTGTTTCGTCATACGTTTGGTCGACTTCGAAGTGAGGAGGTATACTCCTTGGTTTTAGTTTTGTGGATGCTTCCTTTAAATGATGTTTGAATTTCTATATTACCATCTATCTTTTATTACAACTTGGATGTCAAAAAGTGAGACCCAGGTTCTAGATTGTAAATGAATTGATGTATTATGACATGTCCTAATCGTTCAAAGCATTTTCAGCTCATCTATTCTACCTGTATACTATTGCAGGCACAGTATCTTAGAGCTGAGAAGAATGTCAAAGAGTTGAACCTTTCTATTGATTTGATGAAGAATGAGAGTAGAAAGCTGCTTGAAAGGGCTGCTCTTGCTGAAAAGGAAATGAAACAAGGCCGTACTGAGCTCATGTAGTTGTCGTTTTAAGCCATTTCAATTTAGATTTACAAGGTATTTGTCAATGCTCTGCGTCTGATTTTTATTAGTAATCTCTTTAGGAATGCTGGAAGTCAGATCCATCATCTTGCTAAATCTGTATACAAAGTTGAAGCCCAAGCCTCTGGTATGTTTGTCTGATCTTGCTTTTTACTGTTCCTTTTTCTTGCCTCTTCCATATTCCATGCAGGGTAATAGAACCTTTGGGGCGCTGTTTCTGGTTACTAGGAAAATTCTTCTTGACCGTAGCTCTTGGTTTGTGCCATAGAATCGCTATGTTATCGTTTGTTTTGCTTACCTTATTTTTTCTTTTATTTGCAACTTTTGTTTTCCTGTTTTACTCTACTTTTCAGTCGTTTTGATTTTTCATTAATTGTTTACTTGGTGCTCTCTGTTTTTTTTATTTTTCATCCCCCTTTATGGGGTGGGGGTTGCTATGTACATTGCTAAAATAATCTGATGTACCAAATTTTGTAGGCTTGATGGATGGACTGCGTGAAATTCCTGGGAGGGAGGCTATAAAACTTCGAGCTGAGGCAAGTAAATGTCAAAACTCATTTTGTATTCACCGGTGCATATAAGAATGCATTCAATTGGATATTGATGAGTACATTTTAACTGGAATGCTCTCATTTTGCTTAGGTTGCTTCTATGGCATCACTACTACGACAGCAGAGGATTGCTATGAACAAAAGAATGATGAAGATTTCAGACTTAGGTGTTCCTGTTTGACCATTAATAAGAATTCCATACTGGTTTTTCTAATTTTTTTTTTGTCCATTTCTTCCTTCCTTAAATGTCCTGCACAAGAACTTCCTGTTGTAATGGATGGATCCAGAATTTTTTTTAGTTAGCCTCCTGTGAAAGACATTCGCTGCATGATCATCCCCAACACTCGTGATTTGGTTCCGTTGCAATGGGTGAAAAATGTCCAGGATTTCAGATTCGAACAATTTTCCTGTTCTTTTTTTATTAAATCGCAGTGTGTAAGACATCAAGCAAAGAAAAGTTATTTCCTTAATGCTGTGTTTGGCAGCATGGAATCGAAATTGGGAACATCTTTGTCAGCATCATCATAATCAATTGAATCAAGTTGGGAGAGCATGGACGGTATTACTTTTGGATTTTTGTGGGCATTGCTTTGCATAATGACCTGTTTTCCTACAAATGTAGCAGCGTTCTGATTTCTTGTATCCTCGAGTTTTCTTTTTTGGAAAATTTTTTCTTGCGATGAATGAAAAGAGGGGGAATTAGGATAAGATCGATGCTTGCGAGATGTTTGGATTTCTTGGAAGAGGTTCGGCAACTGCAGTCCTTATCTTTGCATTTGATGAGTAGATTAGGACGAGCATAGGCATTACCAAGTATTTTGCCTTGATCATGAAATGTCTTGAAGAATTTTTGTTGGTTGCAAAGCTTATCAAGAGCAAATAAAACATGCCGGTATTAGCTGGAATGGTCTAAAATCACAGGACTAAGGTCAAGGCCGGGTCCTGAGATAACAAAAATTGTCCGATGCTTCAAGCGAATTTTCAAAGGGGTCGAAAAAATGAGACCTCTATACTAAGTTTCATTGAAATTAGGAAGAAATTATAAGAAAAGAGGCCTAAAAATGATAAGTTTCATAGAAATTAGGAAGAAATTAGAAGAAAATAGACCTAAAAATGATAAGTTTCATAAAAATTAGAAAGAAATTAGGAAAAAAATAGGCCTAAAAATGAGGCCTAAAATTGAGGCCCCATGCAATTGCTTTGCAAAATTGGCTCAGGACCGACCCTGACTAAGGTATCCAAGTCGATTATAAGGGGAAAGGGATTTTCCCAGCTGGCAAAATAAATTGGATTAGCTATAATAATCTAAAATGTAGCACAAGATACACCAATTCAAAGACCCCTTTCCAAGCTTTCCAAATTGTCAAGCTCAATACTCATCCATACAGAGAGCAGGATTCAGCTTAATGTGTACAAATAGATATTTATCTCTTGTATCATATAAAATTTTGTTTGGATGGCTTTAACCCTGCTTAACAAAACCAAAAAAAAAGGAAAAAAAGGAGGTGATACAATATGGAACTTGGTCATTTCCATCTCTTTGCTTATTACTTGGTACAAAAAAAGCTAAGGGCTCATTTGGTAACGTTGTAGTTTTCTATTTTTGTTTTCATTTTTTTAGAAAGCTTCTTTGAGTTAAGATACCTGTTTTGAGGGTATGGAGCCAGCTTCAAGTATAGTATAGCTGTTAAATAGGGATCTCACTCCTACTTAACATGCCAAGGTGGCTAAAGGAAACAGGTAGGTCGAACCTACCCCAAGCATGGCAGCTCTCCTGAATCTTTTAGCTTACTATGGCATAACCAGTGCCGTCTTGTCTTCATGCTTTCTGCACATTTTCCTTCATAGATCGACAACTCGATTTATTAGAAGGACCATCCAGTCGAAGGTTCACTGGTCACTTATGACAATCTTGAAAACACTTTTGGTAACATTTTTCGTATCCCAGGCTTCTATTATTTCTATTTGTGCTTTCTCCTTTCTTTTGTTCTCCATTTTTAAAAACGAAAACGCTTGACTCCTTTCTTCTCATGTTGGTATCAACTGGCGCCATTGCAGCCAGGAGTGATGCACGCGCACAGACTATAGCAGAAATTGTGTATGTGTGTGCGTCTCTCTCTCTCTCTCTCTAAAATGAGGTATGGAATCTCATACAATGGTTCAGGAATTGGAAACTGATCTGGGTTTCCATCTGTTGACAACAGTAAGATATGCTCTTGAGTTCAGTAACTTTTGGACGGTAAGTGGATCTCCTCCACATTGGGTTGTTGAAATATGTGATTCGAAATTTGAGAGACAGCCATGGGAGGTGGACATTTAGTGAGTGGAGCTCAATGTGGGGAAAAATACCTTTTACCCCCTGTGGTTACACCTATTTTCTCATAACCCCCTATGGTTCATTTTGTAACACTTAACCCCCCCCCCCCCCCCCCCCCCCTGTATTACGGGCTGAAGTGAGACTGTTAACTTTTCTAACGGAGAAAAGGAAATGACGTTAATACCCCCAAGCCCCTATACATACTCTTTAGGGAAAAATACATTTTACCCCCCTATGGTTACACCCATGTTCTCATAACCCCCTGTGGTTCATTTTTGTAACACTGAACCCCCCTGTACTAATGACTGAAGCGGTGCTGCTATTAGAAAAGTTAACAGTCTCACTTCAGTCCGTAGTACAGGGGGGTTAAGTGTTACAAAATGAACCGTAGGGGGTTATGAGAAAATGGATGTAACCACAAGGGGGTAAAAGGTATTTTCCCGTAAAATTATAGTGTATGGGTTTTATAGTTGGCTATGTGACTCTATGGTTTGGTTTCATGCTTGGGAATCGTAAACTTTAAAGGTGGTACTGCTGGAAGAGGAGTCTTGTATGCCTTGTAACTGTTTGTCAAAATATTTGAGGAGTACTTTCTCTTGGTGCCTATTGTGGCACAGGGAGTCTCATGTGTATGAAGGCTTTGGTTTATGAGGATATGAAGTGAATTTGAAGTCAAGTCAGTGCGCTAAAAAACAATAAGGATGACAAGGTCGGTGGCTAGATTAATAGTGCAAGAAACATTTCCACCAAAAAAAAAAAAAGAACGAAAAAATAGAGTGGAGTTCAGCCAAAAACTAGCCTAATCCAGTCGTAGGAACAAACAGCTTTGTTTGGCCTAATTTATAGTTGGAAAAGAAAAGGGAAATGAAAAAAGGTAGGAATCCTCTCGTCTTTTCCCATTTATTTCCTTCCACGCTTAAATAACAACGCAAGTAAAAAAATTTCAATACCGTTACCAAACGTGTTGTTTTTGTTTTCAGTTTTGAAAAATTAACAATGTTACCAAACATGTTTTCTGTTTTCATTTAAAAAGACAGAAACTAGTTTTTGTTTTAAACAAACTGAAAACTAAAAACAGAAAACGTTGCCATGCGAGCCCTAAATTTATGCACAACATTACGTAATTCAATTGCCCCCAAAGCATCCACATCAGAGGACACAATCCATACTTAAGAATGATAGTGAATACAACTATGGGGCATAAATTAGAGTACTGGAAAATACAATTACAAGGTTAGTTAAAGAGTTATCAGTATTCTACAGAAAGGAAAAGTGTCCTGTGATATCATGTAAAACTACCTGGGGATTTACTCCTAATTATCTTCAAAAATGCATATCGAGTCTCGAATTTTTAATTATTTTCTCATCTGCGTGAAGAGCTCAGATGCGGGTCTCCCAGTTCCTCCCGCACCACTACCAAACCCAGCAAAGCCACCACTTCCTCCTTGGTTGTTGAAAGCTCCGAATCCACCGCCTTAACAAATTTCCAAAACAAAACTCAGTGAGCAGAATAATTACAAATATAGTTCAAAACCACAAGCATAGGGAATGGTAAGTTACTGAAGAAGCTACCTCCCATAGGGAATCCACTGCCAGAAGCAGATCCAGCAAAACCACTAGCAGCCGAGGCAGCAGCAGTAAATCCCACACCAGCAGAAGCTACACCGGCAAACCCGCCACCAGCTGAAACCAGACTACCAAACCCACCACTAGTAGAACCTATGCTAGCAAATGCACCACCAGTATTATTTACAAAACCACCACTGATACCACTAACAGAAGAAACACTGCTTCCTCCCAGACCAGCACCAAACTGCCTCGACTGTCCAAAAGTACCCAGAACTGATCCTAGAGCTTGCTGCCCGGGACCAATCTGTGTCGGCTGGCCAAATCCGCCTCCGGTTGAAGCTTGAGCAGTGTTTCCAGGGCTAAATCCGCCAGAGAAAGCACCGAAGTTTGCCGGCAGAGATGGTTGGGATGCCTGTGGAGACTGGAAGTTAAAAGATGCAGGTCGAAACAGCTCTCCAGTAGGAACAGCCATACTAAATGGAGGAGAGCTCATTGGAGTAGCTGCTGCATTGGCAAATGCGCCACCAAATGGATTTGGTTTGGAAGAAGCTGGATTAGGGGTTGATCCAATCCCAAACCCGTCAAGGTTTCCTAAAGTAAGTTCACTTGTTTCAGGAGATTCCTCCTCCATCTCATCCTCCTGTGAATTTCCATCCTTTCCGCCTGCAACAGCACTCTCAGAAGTTGACAGACCTGTGGCAGACAGAACGGGAGCACCAAATGATAGTCCTGGTTCAGGATTTGACACCTTATTTATCCCAGTGTTTGCCATGCCATTGAAACTGAGATTACTTCCAAATAGCAAATTGGTGGCGGGTTCACTTCTAGGTGCAGGTGGCATTGAATCTGCAAGCTTTAAACTAAAAGTATCACTAGGAGGCCCAGGCTGTATGCTTGATGTTTTTCCGCTACTATTCTCTGCTTCAACATTACTCTTGGCAACTTGAGGCTGAGGCGCTGGATATGGAGTAGACTCAGATGCCAAGTCCATGGATGGAGGGGGAGTAGAGGAGGGCACCAGTTTTTTATGAACCTGAAACGAGGGCCTAGTAGAAAGAGTTGAAGAGGAAGAAGTTAATGACTTGGCAAGTAAGACTGTCTGATTAGCGTCTGTTGTGGCTTTGGAACTGGTTGACAAACTCCCCAATGACATAGCAGATGATGATGTTGGAGCAGTTGATGGAGTGAGTAAAGAAAAATGGCGAGCTGAAGATGAATTCATCATTGGAGATGGACTTGAAATTGATAGTGATGATGAAGAGGAAAATTTTACATCCACAGGCTGGCTATCGCTTGTTGCAGTATCAGAATCAAATTTTTTTGCAGTAGGTCCATAAGCTGGACCAGTAGCGGGCACAGGAGTGAAGGGAGATTCACTTCTAGCAGAATTAAAAATTGAGTTCACAGTATTAATAGGCCTCTGCTTCACACTTCCAAAAGAAGATGTTGAACCTGGAGCTTCTCTATTATTTGTGTTCGACATTTCACTTGATTTCTTTGGCATTGAGTCTGTCTTGGAGGGTAAACTCGTTGAGACCGATGGTTTTTGATGTAAGGGAACTTCAAACACGGACTTATCATTAATAGTGAACCTACTGCGTGAAGTGTCAGCAGTCAAAGCGCTACTTACTTGTGCACCATTTTGACTGGCCAAAGGTGATGAATTGGACCCAAACTGAGAAGAGGGCGCAGGAAAAAAATTTCCTGGTAATACTTGCATTACAGGAGATTTCAACTGAATAGAATGTGATGGAGTCTCAGAGGGCTGTTTTATGGGTTTATGAATGCCTGCAAAAAGGTCAACGACTAATTGTCAGCAACAGTTACAAAAACTTTCCCTCGTGAGCGAATAAGCTTTTTATCCATCACATATTCTTTGTATCTGACGTCACCTTTATTTTCGGATGCATATAAGAAGCTTGAAGAACTGGTAAAAAGCTTCTGGCCAGCAAGTGCGGATTCCTCCAACATGTGAGGGTCAAGATGTTGCTTAGTGATTGAAAAGGTTGATCTGTTTGCACTCCTCTTCCGGTGTTCTTCTTGCAAAAGTATCCTTTTCACAGTTGTTTTTGGAGGTTCAAAACTAACCAAACTCTGCGTTGAGGTTCGTAAGAATTGTATATATTAATGAACTTTGATGCAACAAAAAAGATGTTAGAAATATATCCCTCAGGCACATAGTAAATTAGGCGATTTCCCGTCAGAAAAAAAAAAGATAAAAATACAGAAGCAGCATTTTGTTCTTAGAAACTTGTACACTTCAAAATAGAAAAGGTTGTTGATCTCTCTAACATGCTAAGACACCAATTGCTTCAAAAGCTTAAGTTGTTAAGAGGAATGAGCCCGACAATATAGTTGTACACCTGTATTTTTCCCTATGATTTCCCCGGATTTTCTCCATATTTTCCCTATAACTTCACTATATACATAAAATAATATATATATATGAATTTGAAAATCCAACCCTTTGTTCACAAGTGTGGTTCTTGTAGATTCATGTGGTGGATTTTTGAGAGAGTATTTTTCAGGCTTAGAACTCACAATTGTGAGTCTCTCTTTTATTTATAATGAAAGAAAAGGAAATTACAATTGAGTCCTCAAACTCTAAATAACATAAAAATAAGAAAAGAAAAAAAGACTACTTTCAACACTCCCCCTCAAGCTGGTGCAAAGATATCTCTCATGCCCAACTTGGCGAGAATAAAGTGAAACGGACGACTAGTAAGACTCTTTGTCAGAACATCTGCTAACTGCTCTCTTGACTTCACAAAAGACGTGCAAATGCTTCCATTGTTTAGCTTCTCCTTGATGAAGTGTCTATCAATCTCCACATGTTTTGTTCTGTCATGTTGGACCGGGTTGTGAGCAATACTAATAACAGCCTTATTATCACAGTATAGCTTCATAGAGTCTGTTAAATTGGAGCCTCTAACCCAAAACCAATTGGCAATGGGTGGAGTAGCCCCTTGAACTTATATATTGAGTAGCTAGGTTATAAGTCCCCGATGTGGGACATACAATCTCAATACGCCCCCGCACGTGTGGTATGACTGAGAGCCAAACACGTGGAATACTGAGATAGGGTGACATGGAGCACACGTGGACAAATTGGCCCAACAATAACCTGCTCTGATACCATGTTGAATTGGAGCATCCAACCCAAAACCAATTGGCAATGGGTGGAGTAGCCCCTTGAACTTATATATTGAGTAGCTAGGTTATAAGTCCCCGATGTGGGACAGACAATCTCAACAAAGTCCTTGGGTCCAAACCCAAGATCTGATAACACAATCTGGATCCATAATAACTCACATACTCCTTGCGCCATAGCTCTAAACTCTGCCTCTGTGCTGGACCTAGCCAGTACTGGTTGCTTCTTGCTCCTCCAAGTTACCAAATTACCGCCAACAAACGAACAATAACCTGTAGTCGATCTCCTATCATTTATCGAACCAGCCCAATCAGCATCAGTATAGGCCTCAACTGATGTATGATCATTCTTAGCAAAGAACAATCCTTTCCCTTGCTGACTTAAGGTACCGAATGACCCGAAACACGGCATCAAGATGAGTTTGTTTAGGGGCATCCATAAATTGACTAACTACACTGACTGCAAAAGCAATATCCGGTCTAGTATGGGCTAAGTAAATCAGTTTACCTACCAATCTTTGATATCTGCCCTTATCAGCTAGTTCTTCATCTGGATCATGCCCCAGCTTTGAGTTATAGTCCATTGGTGTATCCATCGCCTTGCTCCCCAACATACCTGTTTCCTTTAGAAGATCCAAAACATACTTTCTCTGGGATATGAATATTCCTTCCTTGGATCTCGCCACTTCGATTCCAAGGAAGTACTTTAGATTTCCCAAGTCTTTAATTTCAAACTCCTTAGCAAGATAAGATTTCAATTTTTTCATCTCCTCCAAGTCGTCACCTGTGAGGACAATATCATCTACATAGACAATCAAAGCAGTCACCTTACCCTGTGACGAGTGTCTAATAAAAAGAGTATGATCACCTTGGCTCTGCCTGAAACCATATCTGACCATAGCTTGAGAGAACCGATCAAACCATGCTCTCAGTGGCTGTTTTAGTCCATACAAAGACTTCTTAAGACGGCACGCTTTGCCTCCAGTCTTGCTATTCTCAAACCCAGGAGGAATATCCATGTACATCTTTTCTTCTAAATCACCATGCAGAAATGGGTTCTTCACGTCAAACTGATGTAAAAGCCACTCTAGATTTGCTGCTAGGGATAACAGAACCGTGATGGAGTTCATCTTAGCAACAGGGGCAAAGGTCTCCTGATAGTCTACCCATAAGTCTGAGTAAAGCCCTTAACAACCAACCTTGCTTTATACCTTTCGATTGCCCCATCTGCTTTGTGCTTCACAGTGAACACCCACTTGTACCGCACAGTCTTTTTCCCTCGAGGTAGTTCTACTAATTCCCAAGTACCATTCTTGTGAAGTGCTTTCATCTCTTCAACCATGGAAGATTTCCAGTTAGGATCATATAGAACTTCCTATACATGGTTAGGAATAGAAACAGAATCGAGTTTCGACACAAAGGCCATATGTGATGAAGATAATCGAGAGTACGAAACAAATTTAGAAATCGGATGTTTAGTACACTCCCTAGTACCCTTGCGAAGAGTAATAGAATTCATTAGCAGAGGAAGAAACAGACGAAGGAGAATTAGGAATAGGAGTAGAAGGAATCAAAGGACTAGAAATACTTGGACCTTCATCACTTGAAGAAGACAATTGTAATGGGATGGAGAGATGGTCCTCTTTTTTGTTGTCCCAAAAATTTCCCTTCTTTTATTCTTTGAATAGGTGAGTAGTTCCTTTCCTTTTCCTTCTCTACTTTCCCCCTCTTTCTTTTCTTCATTTTCACTCCACTCCACTCTCCCTCTTTCTTTTCCTCAATATCACTTATCTCTCCTTCTTTCTTTTCTTCTCTTTCACCCTCCTCTCTTCCTACAGTAAATGGAACAATTTCTACATGCATCTCTTCGCTATTCTCTTTCTCCCCCTGAAGAGATGGCTGGGAAGGCTGGAAGTATGACAATGTCTCATCAAAGGTAACATCCATAGACACATACCATTTACGAGTGGGAGGATGATAACACTTGTACCTTTTTGTGTAGGTGAATACCCAACAAAAACACATTCAAGGGAACGAGGATATAACTTTCTTCGGAAAGGAGAGTGATTGTGGACAAAACAAACACAACCAAACACTTTAGGAGAAATGGGGAAAATTGAGGACGGATTAGTAAGAAGTTCGATTCAATTTCTTTTACCAAGCACACGGGTAGGCAGACGTTTAATAAGATATGTAGCAGTTAGGATGGCCTCTCTCCAGTAAGACTTGGGAAGTTGCATGGAGAACAACATGAACCTAGCAAACTCTTTAACACGTGTCGGTTTTTTCTCCCAGCTACTCCATTCTGTTGTGGAGTATTAGTACACGACGTCTGATGGACCATGCCATGCTCTGAAAAATAGTGAGTGAGACCACCATAGATATATTCCCCCCCTTTATCCGACCGAACAATTTTGACAAATGTACTAAACTGGGTACATATCATTTTATGGAATGTTTGAAAGATAGAAAACACATCACTTTTTTCTTTCATCAAATAGACCCAAGTAGTGCAAGTGCAATCATCGATAAAGGTGACAAACCAGTTATATCACTTTAAAGAAATAACAGGAGAAGGACCCTAAATATCGATATGAATAATAACAATGGGAATAGTACTTTTATTAAAACTGGAATTAAATGTAGCACGATGGTGTTTTCCGAGCTCACAGGGCTCACAAGAAATCTCGGAAACACTTTTATTTTTGACTAAGGAAAAAAAAAAACGAAGAAAATAAAAGGAGGGATGTCCTAATCTTTGATGCCATAGCCAAGCCTTTCGAGGGAGTGTCTCGCTCTGTGAATGATGAGCAACTTGTGTCAAGTTCCCACTAATAGCTCCATCGGGCAACAAAAAATAGAGACCAATCTCCTCTCTACCACTGCCAATCACCTTCTTCGTGGAGAGATCCTGAAAGACACAGTGAGTAGGAAAAAAAGTTGCGCTGCAGTTAAGATCACGAGTAAGACGACTAATTGAAAGAAGATTAGTCGAAAAATTAGGTACATGAAGTACAGAGGATAAAGACAAAGAATTAGAAACATTAATGACACCTTTACCAGAAACAAGCAATTATAACTTTCTCTTTCCCTGAACACGGATTATAAGTAGAAAACTCAGTAGAAAGACCAGTTATATTACAAGCAGTCAATGATCCATGGCTGCCTAGTAGTAGCGCTTGAAGCACTTGAACAATTAGCAAAACTACCTTTTTGGGCAAAAGAAGTAGAGGCTCCAAGTGCGGATGAAGGTGAGGAAGCATGAGAATCCTCATGATGAGTAGACTCGGATCCGGTAGTCAACTGATCCCGGGGTCCACTACCCCAACCACCACTACGACGAAACTCATAAACTTGGGCTACATTCTCCTTCCGGGAGTAAGTCTGAGCCAGAGTGTCCCAAATATCTTGCGCTATTTCCATAGACAGAAACGGATCTGCTAGTTCAGGCTCCATGGAACGAACTAGCCAATTCATGATCAAGCAATTATCAACTTCCCACTTTGCATAAGAGGGATCATCGCGACTAGGGGCCTTAACTGTACCATCAACATAACCAAACTTGGCTCGACTTCGGAGCCAGAGAGTTGCCGACTGAGACCATGACATGTAGTTCTCACCATTAAACAAGACAGTAGTGATTTTAGAACTAGGGATTCTCGGTAATGAAGGGTTGTCTCTCATTACCTATAGGAGATCCAGAGGATACGACATTCTTCGAAGATTTTTCGGGTGTCACACCATCCTTAGACATGTTGAAGGTTGAACACACACCCGCTTCACAAGTAAACGAAGGTAGTCAAGGCAATCTACTACTCAGAAGTCCAATCTATGGACAAATCATTGGTCCGATCACGGACCTAAAAAACTCGGAAAGAAAGAAGACAATCAACACCCTAGGATTTTATTATAGACAACTGACCTACGACTAAAAACTAGAGAAAGAGATTAGAACACCATATAGGGTGCTAACGGATCAGTTAGAACTGATCAGTGGTTCATAGAAGGACCAAAAATTGCCGAAAACAAAGAACCAATCAAAATAGCCCACCGATGAACAGTGTCGGTGAACAGTGCTGATGAACAGTGTCGCGTGAATAGTGTGGTGGTTAGGGTTTGGGATTGATTGTGGATGGTGGTGGTTGTGGTTGAGATGAGTCAAACCCTAATTCAGGGTGGCTCTGTTACCATGTTGGATTTTTGAGAGTATTTTTCACGCTTAGAACGCACAATTGTGAGTCTCTCTTTTATTTATAATGAAAGAAAAGGAAATTACAATTGAGTCCTCAAACTCTAAATAATAACATAAAGATAAGAAAAGAAAAAAAGACTACTTTCAACATCAAGTTATAACTTCTTAAAACTTTTGGGAATAGGTCAGCTCAAGCGCTTGAGTTGAGTCAACCACTCGAGCAGACCCTAGTACCACTCAAGCGATCGCGTGAAGTTTTGCCACTTGGTTGCGCAGCAGCCCATGCTTGGACACATAACCCCCCCTTTTTCAACCTATATAAGCATTAGGGGTGTCAACCGGTCGGTTCGGTCCATATTTTGTGCAAACCGATTGGTTTTGAATCGGTTCGGTTCGGTTTTTCTTCTAGAGAAATATTATGAAAATCGACCGAACCGATCGGTTTGGTCGGTCCGTCGGTTTTCTTGACACCCCTAGTAAGCAGTCGCTCTCTCTCAGTTTAAACATATTCAGTTTGAGAGAGAGAGAGAGAGAGAGAGAGAGAGAGAGAGAGAGAGAGAGAGAGAGAGAGAGAGAGATCATCATCTCTTCCACGCCCACATACATACCTACATACACATACATCTCTCTACACACACATTGTAGCTGAAACAAGAAGGAAGAAGGAGATCAAAGAACAAGAGAAGAAGAAAGAGGATAGAGATAAGGAGGACCACACCATTAAAGTTCACACTCAAGCTCACCAAGACCACAACTCACACCCACACTTCATAAATACATCATCCAACTCATAATGAATGTTTTACTCACTTGATTAACCTTAATTTACTGTTTTTACGTATTTTACTTAACATGCATAAGACCCCAACGAACCCCCACCACCTTGCATACATGCTGCCAAAACCAGGGAAGAAGATGAAGGCCCGATTGCTCGAGCGACTCAAGCGATCGAGCAAAACACACAGACGTACGCAATCGCCCACATGTACATTCTAACAGAGCCTTAAGCGATTGCATGCATGTCTTAGCAATACCGAAAGCGATTGTACTTCACAAGCGCTTGAGCCACTGTAAAAGAAAACATAAGCGAACACATGGCTTGAGCAATTGAGTGAAACTAAGACAAAAGCCCAAGCGATCGAACACGCAACTGGTTGAGTGTTCTGTCTTAAGAAAGATCCTCGTGTTTTTATTGGCTCCATGTACTTCTAGTGCCCATGCATGTTATGTCTTCAGGATATACTATGTAATATGACTTGCCTATACCTTGTGGACCTTTGGATGTCATGATCTTAAAGTTTGAATTTAAAAAGAAAGAGAAACGTTTTTTAATTCAAGGACAAAGGAATACAAATATTGTTCAACACAGGCGATCGAGCAACTCAAGCGATTACGTTAACACTTAACGCGCAAGAAATTGAGTTGCCCCAATCGATTGTTGACTCAATCGATTGCGTGTGCCGGACTTTGAGAGATCATGGTACAATAAGTCGATATTCCTAAGATATGTGAGCTGAGATATTTGACGATTAGTTACGCCCTTTTATAATTGTTGTGTTGGAAAACTTATGCTTAAAAGACTTTTGCGCATTAAACACTTGTACCTCACTCAAAATCGTCCTGGTCTTTGGTATGTGTAGTCGTGTGTGGTTAGATGTGTCAAACGGGCCGGGCCGAGTCGGGCCCGGTCAAAGCGGGCCCCGATCGGGCTTCACCAAACATCGAGCCAAGCTTGGGAGAGGAGGGGGGGGGGGGGGGTTGTCCGCCCCGGACCGGTGGCCCGGGCCTAGTGGGCCGGACATTGGGCCTGGCTAGCGGACTTTCATCAAATTCTTCAAGTTTTTTGAGCGGGCCGTGGTGGGCTTCGGGCTGAGCTTTTTCTTCTTTCCGGGCCGTGGATGGGAGGATGGGTGTCCAGCCCGGCACGGGGTATGTGAACCGGGCTTAGCGGGCAGGGCTTTTAGCCCGAAAAAGCGGGCCGGGCCGGGCCGGGCTCGGGCCAACACGGCCCGTTTGACACCACTATGTGTGGTCAAAATCTTTATATATGTCAAGTTGAGTTTGTCAATTAAGGAAGTCTGTTCGGGTGTTATGCTGAGTATGTTGGTCGACCTCGAAGGCACGAGAAAAGGATTCTAGTAGATGAATATTAGTGATGTAGTCGACTGATAAGGCACGATACCATCTTGATGCACCGATGGTGATCAAGCGGCTGTTAAGGCATATCTGGTATACTCATCAAGCGGATGTTATGGCACACTATTCTAAATCAACGGTATTATACCGGAGAGTATTGTGAAGAGATTGATTAGGATAAGGTTGGTTCGGAGATTTCAAGTTCAGGTAGTCGTGGGTTGTGCAGTAGTGTTACATTCGGTCTCATGTTGTTGGCGTTGGCTTTTCGTGTCGTAATTTCATAACCTTTGGTAATCAATTTTTGATGATGTTAAGGATAATGAACTTTATTATTATCATATGCTACCTTTTATTTCATACACCAGTATTACTTGAGTTCTACGTTCACTCAGCTTTCAAAAGCTGATGGTATACTTGCCCTGGACCATCCCTGTCCAGCTTTTAGATTATGGCAACGTTGCAGATGGAGGCCACATTGAGGAGGGTTATACCGACAGTGGCTACACGGCCGAGGACTACACCGAAGAAGGATACCCTGAGGGAGACTACTACGAGGAGGGCTACAGGCCTACGTCTTTGCCAGCTGAAGATTCCGTTCTAGGCGTAAGTCCTTTCGCCTATCTTTTCTTCTGGATGAATGTAACATATCAGAATTCTATTTTTGCTATCGGCGCGTAATGCCGTAAGACTACTTTAGTTTGAGTACGATGGCTTGTAATATTAAATGTAAGACCTTGATGTGGTTGGTTTTTAATTATGGTTGAACATAGTCAATTCCTTTATATTATATTCTTGTAGTTAGTATGCTTGTGAGCAACCAGGTGATCCAACTTGTCACGTTTCTTGTTGGAAGTTATTTTATTTTTTATATTTCTTTCCTTTTCTCAAGTCTTAAGGATCATTATGTAATTTCTCTACTATTATTTCATTTAATATAAAATATGGGATTGACAAATTGTCAATCCTAAGTTTGCCAAAATACATTGCAACATATCTACGGGTCCGAAAAGGAAAATTTTAATTTCCTCTAATTTTCGCTACTCCGAGGAGTGACAATAGTCAAGCTCTAACACCCTCACGTGCAACCTGTCTTGTACGTGGGAGATATAACAAACTAAACTCCATCATCATGGAGACAAATAACAAAATGCAGAATGCGGACCAGAGCTAGCCCTCAAAGTCCACTCACCTAATTATCTACAATCACAAAACACTCTCTTTCTCTCTCCCATATTGGTTCTGATATAAACCATGTTTTCAATTTATTACGTGTTCGGTGTTCCTATAATGTTTGTATTTGGTATATAACAATAGGCACGTGACTGAATTAATTAACCAGATCCGTTGAATAAATTCGCATACATCAGGAAGATATCGTCCCATCCGACAAACTGTACTAACTCGTTTATCAATTTGTTCCAAGAAAAATGGAAAGTTGATCCATGACAAATTTAAATTACAATAAAGAGAGTGAAGTTGCATCTAGGAAACTATAGGGAAAAAAGTGGATCAAGATAAAATTACCCTGTCCAACGAGTCTCTGCGCCTCCTAGCACTTTCTTGTTCAGTAGCACTTGATTGGTTTCTGCTAGACTGATCTTTAACAACAGCAGAAGATGAAGAAATTAAGAGCCTTTTGTTTGATGGGGTATCGCTGTCTTTTCTTGGATCTGGAGAGCTAAATGAGGCACTGTTGTATGGGATCCCAATAGTTTCAAATAACTCTTTTTTCACATTCTTTTTTGTCGTGGACGGTGACTCTATACTCAGCACATCCATCTGTTTTGAGAGACATTGAGAAAGTTGCTCTGCAGTTGCTAATTGCGAACTCATTGTATTATGGAGGCAATGCAAGGACTGAACATGTCTGCAAAAGTGTATGCCTTCGATTAGACAAAAATAACAATGGAATAGGCATATCAGATACTTCACACTCTCCAAGCAAAAAAAAAAAAAAAAAAACATACTTCACACTCAATCAGTAGTGCTACCAGTCCATTACAAGTTCAGTGCATGCATGCCATTGCACCAAACAAACAAACTTGGAAGACTACCTAATATTTACAACTAAGTGACATGAAGGTTGTCAAGTACACGAACACTCATGCTAGGATATTTAGACTCGAAGTTAGTCACTTATGTGTGGCACAAATGATAGTCAAGAATGATAATTCTTCATACCTTGAAGGCCCATATCTACTTAGAAAAGCTCTCTGATCAAGTTGAGCTTCACCATTTTCACCAAACTTATTAAGCTCAAGGGTATTGAAATGTCTTTCCAATTCAATAAGTTGATTGGTCAAATCCTGGAACAAGGAGAGAAATACAGGTGCATATCGAGTCTCAAGAAGGCAAATATGTTACTAGTAGAAAATGACTGCTATTCACCTGATTTACTTTTAATACGTGAGAACGCTTCAGCTCCAGTTCGGAACTCAACCTCTGGCGATCCCAGAGATCCCAATATTGGCTATCAGTCGCTTGCATAACAATTCCTTCCACATAAATTTTCCGTGCCAAAACTGGAAAACAATTGTAACAATTATCTGGTCAGTTCAAAGGAGAGATTCTACAACACATACGATTTCCATATAAAAGACGTATCTATAAACAATCAAGAAATTAGGAAAGAATTGTTTCTGTGAACAATTGTATTTCATTGATACACAAAGTAATATATGTATACACTACTTATAGGCTGTACAAGGTACTAAAAAAGGAACAAAATAATCTTACAGTTAATTTCCCTTATTTACAGAGTTGACTAGCTTATATTAAGCATAAAAACCAGCTAGGCAATCCCTAGAGATCAGCAATTAATCTCAGTCATATCAGCAATTAATCTCAGTCATATCAGCAATTAATCTCAGCCAGATCAACAATAAATCTCAGCTGAATATTCTACTTTCCAACACTCCCCCTCAAGCTGGTTTGAAGATATCTTCCATAGCCAGCTTGCCCGTAAATTTCTCAAATTGTTTCTTGGACAGTCCCTTTGTAAGAACATCTGCAATCTGTTCATCAGTTTGTATATAGGTCATACAAATCTGCCCGTTCTCTATTTTCTCCTTGATGAAGTGCTTGTCTACCTCAACGTGCTTGGTTCTGTCATGAAGAACAGGGTTATGTGCTATTGAGATTGCTGCTTTGTTATCACAGTATGCCTTTATCGGAGAGGGGCTTGAGACCTTTAATTCATCTAAAATTCTCTTAATCCACATCACCTCACAAATTCCGTGGGCAACTGATCTAAATTCAGCTTCAGCACTGCTTCTTGCCACCACATTTTGCTTTTTACTACGCCAAGTAACAAGGTTTCCTCCAACAAAAGTACAATAGCCAGAGGTTGACCTTCTATCGGTTATACTCCCAGCCCAGTCTGCATCTGTATATACTTCAATTTGTAGGTGACCGTACTTTCCAAATAGCAGGCCCTTCCCTGGCGATCCCTTTAAGTACCTTAGGATTCTGTACACCGCCTCGAAGTGTTCTGGACCTGGTGAGTGCATGAATTGGCTAACCATGCTCACTGCAAAAGCTATATCTGGGCGGGTATATGATAGATAAATGAGTCTACCAACTAGCCTCTGATATTGTTCCCTGTTCTTCACAACTTCAGGTTTAGCAGATTGGAGCTTCAAATTAGGTTCAATTGGTGTCTCTGCTGCCTTGCAACCAAGTAGACCTGTCTCTCCAAGAAGATCCAGTACATATTTTCGTTGAGACACGAAGATACCCATTTTTGACCTGGCGAACTCCATTCCAAGAAAATACTTTAAGACTCCTAAGTCCTTGATCTCAAAGTCATCACCAAGAACGTTTTTTAGTCTTTTGAGCTCATCATGATCATTACCTGTAAATATTATATCATCAACATAAACAATTAAAATAGCAATCCTCCCTTCGATTGAGTGCTTATAGAACATAGTGTGATCTTCTTGACTTTGTGTATATCCGTGGCCCTTTATAGCTTTTCCAAATCGCTCAAACCATGCTCTAGGGGATTGTTTGAGGCCATACAAGGATTTTCTTAGTCTGCACACTTTCCCTTCACCAAGATGTTCTTCAAACCCCGGTGGTAGGCTCATAAAGACTTCCTCTTTCAAATCCCCGTTTAAGAATGCGTTTTTTACATCTAGCTGGTGTAAGGGCCAGTCAAGAGTAGCAGCTAAGGATAGTAAGACGCGGATTGAATTAATCTTTGCGACTGGGGCAAAAGTCTCCTGGTAATCAATACCGTGTGTCTGTGTAAACCCTTTTGCCACTAAACGCGCTTTGTATCTTTCTATACTTCCATCAGCTCTACACTTAATTGTAAACACCCATTTACATCCCACCGTTTTCTTCTCCCTCGGTAAGTTAACTATCTCCCAAGTCTTATTCTTTTTCAGAGTCGTGTGTCTGTGTAAACCCTTTTGCCACTAAACGCGCTTTGTATCTTTCTATACTTCCATCAGCTCTACACTTAATTGTAAACACCCATTTGCATCCCACCGTTTTCTTCTCCCTCGGTAAGATAACTATCTCCCAAGTCTTATTCTTTTTCAGAGCGTTCATCTCTTCCAAAACTGCTAATTTCCAATCTGGATTATCAAGGCTTCCTGAATGGTTCTCGGGATAAATAGGTGGGAGATTTTTGAGGTAAAGGCTTTATGAGACTTAGAAAGCTTATGCTAAGACATATACTTAGTAATAGGATGTTCTGTACAGGTTCGAACTCCCTTTCTAAGTGCTATAGGTATATCAAGATCGGAAGTAGTAGGAGTGGGATTTGACAAAGAAGTATTAGAGTTACCTGCGGTACTAGGCAGATCATCGCTCGGAGACAGTGATTGGTCTTGTGCTAGAGTTGTAGGCAAGTCTTTATTTGTTTGATGAGTACCCCTTCGAGTGTAAACACGGAGCTCCTGTCTTGGAATTTCTCCCCCTGTTTGTGAGTCATCTAAGTTTGGCAATGGTAGACTAGTATTTTCCATTTTTTTTATTATTATGACTACCAATTTCTTGACTACCAGAGGTGGAAGAATCACAAACAGATACGGGAAATAAGGTATCAGGTAGAGGGACATCTGTTTCCCAAAACTGAGCTTCATTATTTTCTATCCCCCCCTGAAGACAGTTTTGTTTAAAATAAGGCAGACTTTCCACAAATGAGACATCCATACTCACAAAGTTTTTTTTGTTTTAGGGTCATAACACTTATATCCTCTTTTATTTGGAGCATAACCTATGAACACACATTTTTCTGCCCTAGGATCAAGTTTGGATCGAAGCCTACTAGGTATGTGAACAAACACAGTGCATCCAAAGATTTTCAAGGGCCAGAGAAAAGTCGACATTCAGGGAAGAAAGTTTTAAAGCTTTCTAAGGGTGTAATATATTTTAAAACACGAGTAGGCATTCTATTTATCAAATAAGATGCTGTCAAAATCACAGCTCCCCATAGATATTTTGGAACATGCATTGAGAACATAATGGCACGTGCAACTTCAAGTAAATGTCTGTTCTTTCTTTCGGCAATACCATTTTGTTGGGGAGTATCACTACAAGTAGATTGATGTTGAATCCCTTTTTCCCTTAAAAAATTTCCCAAAATTTGATTGAAATACTCAGTTCCATTATCTGAATGAAGTATTTTTATTGTTGTTTGAAACTGGTTTTCAACCATAGTGGAAAAATTTTTGAACAATTTTTCAACTTCAGATTTATCATTCATCAAATATACCCAACATAGCCGAGTATGATCATCTATGAAAGTTATAAACCATTTTTTTCCCGAGGATGTGGTAATTTTCGAAGGACCCCAAACATCACTATGAATCAAGTAAAATGGTTTTGAGGCACAATATGGTTTTGAACTGTAAGTGGTGCGATGACTCTTTGATAAATGACAACTTTCACATTGAAGAGATGAACAATCCACCTTTTTAAATAGAACAGGAAATAGATACTTCAAATAAGAAAAACTAGGATGTCCTAGTCTAAGATGCCAAATCATTATTTGTTCACGGACAGAGAGAGAACTAATACTAGTACTAAAGCCTCGAGCTTGTTTATTCCTGAGGAAGTTGTCATCAAAATAGTAGAGACCGTCCACCACTCTAGCCCTGCCAATCATCATCCCCGTGCTCAGATCCTGGAAATCACAGTGGGAATCAAAAAAGGTAACACGACAATTAGAATCTTTAGAGAGTTGGCTTACAGATAAGAGATTACAGGCAAGATTAGGGACATAAAGGACAGATTTAAGGGTGATTTTTTCAGAAATTTTGATAGAACCTTTTCCTGCAATAGATGAAAAATTCCCATCTGCAATTCTGACCTTTTTATCACCAGAACAAGGCGAATAAGAGTGGAAAACATGGGAGAGGTTTGTCATGTGATCAGAAGCACCTGAATCAATGATCCAAGGTGTAGGACTAGAATGACAAGAGAAAGCACTAGAGTTGCTACCTGATTGAGCCAGAGAAACAATAGGAAGACCAGACTCTTGATTGGATTTCAGCAACTTCAGAAGATGATCCATCTGCTCTTTACTGAAGGTACCAGCATTAGTCTCATTTGCACGAACAGGTCGGTCTCCAGGTTTGCTACCCTTCCAGTTGGCAGGTTTGCCATGGATCTTCCAGCACGTTTCACGTGTATGGCGTGGTTTGTTGCAGTAATCACACCAAATCCGAGGCTTGTCCTCGGTTCTGGGCTTGCTAATGGAGGCTCTTCTCGCATTTGCATCAGCAGCGACTAGAGCAGAATTTTCAATTGGTGCCCCAGTCTCCTTTTTTCCGAGCATAACACTACGGTGGCTTTCCTCCCTCCGGACTTCAGCAAATACCTCTCCAAGTGAAGGAAGTGGACCACGACCAATGATCCTTCCCCTTACTTCATCGAATTCCACATTCAGACCAGCGAGAAATTTGTAGATGCGGTCGTTTTCCACTGTCTTCTTGTGGTGTTTGCAATCATCTGGAGATTTCCATTCATAGTTATTGAAGATATCCAGATCTTGCCACAACCTTGTCATAGTGCTGAAGTATTTGGTCACATTGTCTCCCCCTTGTCGAGTTCCTCCAAGTTGTAGTTGCAGTTCGTACACTTGGGATTGATTGCCGAGGTCAGAATACATGGAATTAACATTATCCCATAGTTCCTTGGCAGTTGGATAGCACATAATTAGAGGCGATGTCTTCATCCATGGAATTAACAAGCCATGCCATAACCATGGAATTTTCTGCATCCCAAGTAGCATAAGTTGCATCCTTCGAATTAGGTGCCTTTGTATTACCAGTCAGGTACCCAATCTTTCCTCTCCCTCGGATATACATACGCACTGATTGAGACCAGCGTAGGAAATTGTCTCCATTAAGATGTATAGTGGTAATTTGAACAGAGTGGGAGTCACGGTTTTCTGTGGGCTTGGACTCGGACATCGTGGGAGGCTAGGGTTACAATATCAAGGAATAAGTCCTGATAATGCAGAAGAGTCAGAAATAAAGTTCCTGCTCTGACACCATATAAACAATGAAGAAATTAGGAAAGAATTGTTTCTGTGAACAATTGTATTTCATTGATACACAAAGTAATATATGTATACACTACTTATAGGCTGTCTATGTTACACGGACTCTTCAAAGTGTCCGGAGGACACGGGTATGGATTCCATATCCGACACGGGTACTTTGCCTTTCTTGTCTGAAAATTACACTAAACTACACTAGAAGGATCCTCCCCAAGTGTCATACCAATGTCCGCAAAGAGTCGTGTCGACACGGGTACTTCTCCTATTTAGAAGAGTCCATGTAACATAGTAGGCTGTACAAGGTACTAAAAAAGGAACAAAATAATCTTACAGTTAATTTCCCTTATTTACAGAGTTGACTAGCTTATATTAAGCATAAAAACCAGCTAGGCAATCTCTAGAGATCAGCAATTAATCTCAGTCATATCAGCAATTAATCTCAGTCATACCAGCAATTAATCTCAGCCAGATCAACAATAAATCTCAGCTGAATATTCTTCTTTCCAACAGTATCATTAAGCGAAATGTGGCCCATATTCAGCAAAAAGAAGAAAGAAAGAAGAATAACAGGTAGTCATTGTTAAGACTAAGAAGAAAGAAGGAAAATGAGAGAATATATTATTCAGCCATGAAAAGTTGTGAGAGACAGCAAGTAAGAACCTTTAATAGTAGGGTTAAAACAAGAGAATAAAAAGACTATTCTACCCTGAATGCCTGTTACAGCTTATTACTCAAACACCTATGAAGCACGGACGCGGGTGCGGGGATGCGGGTACGGCGACACGGGTGCGGAGAGTTCGGCAATTTTCCCAAAATTAAGAGTGCGGGTGCGGCGGGGGTACTTGTATAAAAATATTAAAAACATTTTTTCATATATTATTATATATAAACCATTGTAGCACTGGACACTTATTTTCATTTTTTTTCCTTGATTAAGACCTAAAAACAACAAACAACAATAACTGATATTTTTGACACCACATATCCACTCAACCGCTAGCTTAGAAACCCATTAACTAATATTAATTTATAGCACTCCATGACTATTCCACTAATTAGCTTAGAAAGCAACACCCACACATATTATATTATATATATATATATAGAAAATCCTACTAATTGATTAACTAATATTTTTTGATAGCACTCCTGTTTTTTTTTTTTTTGGAAGACGCACCATGTTATTTTATAAGGGGATAAGTCTCAGCAAAACTGATGAACAGGAGATGAGAAAAAAAATAAATAAATCTGACGAGAGAGAGAGAGAGAGAGAGAGAGAGAGAGAGAGAGAGAGAAGACGACGCTAAGAAGAAGAAGACGAAGAAGAAGAAGGGGAAGAAGAGAAGACAACGAAGAAGAAGAAGAAGAAGAAGAAGAAGAAGAAAGGGAAGAAGAGAAGAGAAGACATCGAAGAAGAAGAGGAAGAAGAGACGAACCTTTGGCTGTATCGATCGTCTCTGTCGATCGTCTGTGGAGTAGATCCTTTCTTCTCCAGTTCTCCCCTATTTCCTTGGTTTGCTAGTGGACCGAAACACTGAATTAGTCTGAATATTGTGTCATCTTTGTCTCTCATTGTATTTAGGGTTTTATAAATTTTGTACTATTTGTTTTTTGGACCCTTATTTTATCAAAATTTGTTTTTAAACTTAAAATTGCCCCGCCGCACCCCTTTGAAGTGTCCCTGCCGCACCCTTCGCGCACCCAGCTGCACCCAAGCCGCACTCAAAACACCTAAAGAACTCAGGAAGAACTCGGAAGAACTACCAGCCGCACCCGCTGCACCCGCACTGAGTGCGCACTTAGTACCCCTGTGGCATCATTTTTGAAGTGTCCGTTCATCATAGTCTAACACCCTCCCTCAAACTTATGATGTGGCGGCTAGTAACATCAAAAGTTTGTCAAGCAGAAAACAAAAACGCATAATTGTATGAGACTTCGTGAAGAAGTCAGCTATTTGCAAGGTAGATGGAAGAAATGGGAGAGTGATAGTGCCAATTTGAAGATGATGTCGCACAAAATGACAATCGATCTCGATATGCTTGGTACGCTCGTGGAAGACGGAGTTGTGGGCAATCTGAATGATTAGAGTAGCCGCAGACAACGATACACCAAGATCTGTAAGTAACCAACGTAACCAAACTATCTCAGCCGTAGTGGTAACCATGACACGATACACGGATTCAGCAGAAGAATGTAAAACAACTGATTTGGTTTTATAGGGTGCCCAGAGATTTAATTTGGTGGGTGCTAGAGAAGAAGGGAGTGACCAAGGGTTTTATTGACGTGGTGAAGGATATGTATGATGAAGCCGTAACTACAATTAGATTACTGGCCGGAAAAACAAGTGAATTCTCAATTATCGTATGCCTGCACCAAGGCTCGGCCTTGAGCCCTTATTTATTTTCCCTACTTATGGATGAATTGACTAGACACATCCAAGATGAGGCCCATGGTGTATGTTGTTCGCAGATGATATTGTCTTGACTGATGAGACTAAAGGAGAATTCAACACTAAACTGGAAGCTTGGAGAGAAGCACTGGAGACAAAGGGGACAAAGGGGTTAAAGATAAGTAGGACGAAAACAGAATACATGGAATCTAGTTTTAGTAACAGTCGAAGTCGACAACAAAGCAGTGAAGATCGAAGAGCAGGAGATCCCAAAGAGGGAACACTTTCGCTATCTAGGTTCAATGATCAGTAGAGATGGAGAGATTGGTGATGACCTGCCCCATAGAATTAGAGTAGGCTGGCTTAAGTGGAGGAGCGCTTTCGGAGTATTATGTGACCGGAGAATACCAGCAAAATTGAAAGGAAAATGTCATACGACAGCTATTAGGCCAGCTATGCTCTACGGGACAGAGTGTTGGGCAACTAAGAAACAACACATTAGCAAAATGAGCGTAGCTGAGATGAGGATGCTAAGATGAATGTGTGGTAAGACTAGGAAAGATAGAATTAGAAATAAGTACATTCGAGAGACTATAGGAGTGTCATAGATTGAGGATAAGTTGAGGGAGAATAGACTTAGATGGTTCATCCATGTCCAACGAAGACCTGTAGACGCATCTGTGCGAAAGAGTAATAGGATCGTAGTGCCTGGAATGGTTAGAGGGAGGGGTAGACCTAGACTGACCTGGGAGTATGTAGTGCAATAAGATATGGATATATATAATTTAAATGAGCATATAGCCCTTGATCGTGCAGAATGGAGAAAAAAAGGATTCATAAGCCAATCCCAATTGATTGGGACACAAGGCTTGGTTTGGTTTGGTTTGGTAATTGGTTCTAAAAAAAACAAAACTTTAGTATGAATGAATGTTGACCAAATTATCTTACAAGGGAGATAAACTCATCCAGTATCCACCCTGGTTTGGAATCTAACCACATTCCCATGCACCTTATCTAAGTTATCTTCAAATAGACAAAAAAACTCCAACACATATTCTACATCCCAAGATATATTGATTCCAAGTGTGCATGAAATGCATTACATCACTTACCAAAAAATGTTTTGCATCAAGTGTATATTTACTATCACAAAAGAATGATATGGACATAATAAATACATAACATACATGATTACTAAAACAGCTCCAAGATGATAAACCTTCATGTTCTCCAGAGAGTGCAAAACTTAAAAACAGGTAGCGGATTAAAAATACCTTGCACCGTTTTATCAAGAAGTTGTTGGATGTCCCCAAGCCCCTCATCCATTATGCTCTACAAAATCAAAAGGTAACTAAAATATATAAGTTGCAATACAATGTTGGGTCTGAGAACTACTAAACTAGTTGACATTCACAAAAACATATGGTACACTCGAGAATAGAGAAGAGTAAGAGAACAAAAGAATTTTTTAAGACAAGAAGGGCATACCTGAAGTCCATGTAAAATGAAATCCTCAGTGTTAGTTCTTATTTTTGGGTTTCAGCTATCAAGCAGTTAAGATGCATCTTATTGATAGGCATAGCAAATTACTAGAAATTAATAGTGTTGTTGTATTCAAGGGGCACCGTCATTCTTCTTCAACTCCGGTCTTAAAAGCTAAATATATGGAGACAGATAACGGTGTTAAGTGTTGAGCGGCAAGGCATGTCCTAACAGCTCAAAAATAAGACAAGTACCGAGTACAAATAGGTACAAATTAGTTTAATTACCAAGAATTTTTAGGATACCCTAAACATAAACCATGCACATATATTTTTTAGTTTATATCTTTCAAGTTAATAGAAGGGGAGCCTTGGCGCAACGGTGAGAGTTGCCGCCGTGTGACCAAAAGGTCACGGGTTCGAGTCGTGGAAACAGTCTCTTGCAAAAAAGCAGGGTAAGGCTGCGTACAATTGACCCAATGTGGTCCGACCCTTCCCCGGACCCCGCACTGCGGGAGCTTTGTGCACCGGGTTGCCCTTTTTTATATCTTTCAAGTTAATAAAATTTGTTAACTATGTATTAGATTTTCGGAAAAGCTTACAGAGCAAAAACAACTCTCCTAATTTTATTAATACAATAAGAATGGAGTAATTAAAATAAGGACCCAACATAAAGTTAAAATATAAAAATAAACAAAGTCCCATAAGAATAACATCTCTCAACACTCCCCCTCAAGCTGGTGCGAAGATATCTCGCATGCCCAGCTTGCTAAGAATAAAACAAACGGAGTACAAATGCTTCCATTGTTCAGCTTCTCCTTAATAAAGAGTCTATCTATTTTAACATGCTTAGTTCTGTCATGTTGAACTGGATTGTGGGCAATCTCAATAGCAGCTTTGTTACCACAGTATAATTTCATGGAGTCCTTTGGCCCAAATCCAAGGTCTGACAACACAATCTGGATCCACAACAACTCGCACACTCCTTGTGCCATGGCTCTAAACTCTGCCTCTGCGCTAGATCTAGCCACCACTGACTGCTTTTTACTCCTCCAAGTCACCAAGTTACCACCAACAAATGTGCAATAACCAGTGGTTAACTTCCTGTCAGAGATGGACCCAGCCAAATCTGCATCTGTATAAGCCTCCACTAATGTATGACCTTGTTTAGCAAAAAATAGCCCTTTACTCGGTGCTGACTTCAAGTACTTTACAATTCGAAACACGGCTTCAAGATGAGGTTGTTTAGGATCATGCATAAATTGGCTAACTACATAGACAACAAAAGCAATATCAGGTCTAGTGTGTGTCAAATAAATCAGTTTACCTACTAACCTTTGGTAACTTCCCTTGACAACAGGTTCTCCATCGGGATCATCTCCAAGTTTCAGATTCGGATCCATTGGGGTATCTACCGCCTTACTCCCAAGCATGCCAGTCTCTTGGAGAAGGTCCAAAACATATTTCCGCTGTGAGATAAATATTCCTTCCTTGGATCGAGCCTTCGATTCCCAAGAAGTACTTTAAATCACCTAAATCTTTGATTTCAACTTCTTTAGCAAGATATGATTTCAGACGCTTCATCTCCTCCAAATCATTTCCAGTTAGGACAATATCATCTACATAGACAATCAAAGCAGTCACCTTTTCTTGTGAAGAGTGCTTAATAAACAGAGTATGGTCGCCTTGGCTCAGTCTAAAACCACACCTGATCATAGCTTGAGAGAACTTATCAAACCGCGCTCTAGTAGATTGCTTTAGACCATGTAACGACTTCCTGAGACGACGCACTTTCCTGTTGGACTTGTCATCCTCAAACCCAAGAGCGTGTCCATGTAAACTTCTTCTTTTAAATCCCCATGTAAGAAAGCATTCTTTACATCAAACTGGTGTAATGGTCACTCCAGGTTCGCTGCTAGAGACAGCAAAATCCGAATGGAGTTCATCTTTGCAACAGGAGCAAAAGTTTCCTGATAGTCCACTCCACAAGTTTAAGTAAAGCCTTTGGCTACCAACCTGGCTTTATATCTCTCAACAGGAGCAAAAGTTTCCTGATAGTCCACTCCATAAGTCTAAGTAAGCCTTTGGCTACCAACCTGGCTTTATATCTCTCAACTGTACCATCTGCTTTATGCTTCACAGTGAACAGCCACTTACACCCTACTGTCTTTTTCCCATGTGGTAACTCTGCTAATTCCCAAGTATCATTTTTCCAAAGTGCTTTCATCTCTTTAGTCATGGCAGACTTCCATTTAGGATCGGATAAAGCTTCATGAACATTGTTAGGAACAGAAACAGAATCGAGATTGGACACAAAAGCCCTATAAGTATGGGACAAAAGAGTGTAGAAAACAAATTTTGAAAGGGGATGTTTAGGACATTCCCTAGTGCCCTTGCGAAGAGCACGGTGATGTTTTCCGAGTTCACATGCCTCCCAAGATATCTCGAAAATACATTTATTAGGAACTAAAGACGGGAATAAAAAACGAAGTAAGTAGAAAGAAGGATGTCCTAATCTCTGGTGCCAAAGCCATGTCTCTCGGGGGAGATTCTCCCTCTGTGTCGTATGAGTAACTTGAGTGTACCGTCCATTTGATACTCCATCGGGCAACAGAAAATACATGCCATTTTCCTCTCTACCACTGCCAATCTACTCCTTCGTGGAGAGGTCCTGAAAAACACAATGAAACGGAAAGAAAGTCACACTACAATTTAAATCATGAGTAATTCGACTAATTGAAAGAAGATTAGTCGAAAAATTAGGCACATGGAGAATAGAGGATAAAGGAAATGAATTTGAAATATTGATAACCCCTTTACCAGAAACCGAGGAAAAATTGTCATCGGCAGTTTTAACTTTATCCTTCCCTGAACAAGGAGTATAAGTTGAAAAAACAGTGGAAAGACCAGTCATATGATCGGAAGCTCCGGAATCAATGATCCATGGCTGTCGAGAATCTACACTTAAATTATTGGATAAATAAGCAGAATTACCTTTATGAGCAAAGGAAGTAGAGGCACTAGTGGAGGTCTCCAACTGAGCCATAATACGCCTTAGAGTTTCAATGTCAGTGCTACTAATACTCCTAGGCACTGATGAAGGTGTAGTAACTGGTAACTCCTCATGATATGCAGAATTAAACCCAGTAGTCAAGTGAGCACGTGGGCTACTACCTCGGCCACCACGACCACCACTACGGCCCCCACCGCGTCCCCTAGACATGGGTGGACGACCATGCAGCTTCCAACACGTCTCTCTAGTGTGTCTAGGACGATTGCAATAATCACACCAAATCTTGTCTTTATCATCACTGATCTCATTGCTAGAATCTTTGCGCGGAATAGTATTCTTGCCACCTCTCTGGCTAGAGGAAATAAGAGTTGACCTGCCAGCATGACAGAGTGGCGGCTTTCTTCATTCTGAACATAGGCAAAAGCTTCTCTAAGTGATGGCAACGGTTCCATTCCGAGTATTCTGCTTCGCACTGGGTCAAACTTAGGATTAAGACCAGCAAGAAATTTGAAGATCCTCTCACTTTCAATATACGTTCTGAAGCTAGCAGCAATAGTCAGGCACACTGGATGATGGGTCATTAGATGATCCACTCTCTTCCAAAGAGAACTTAATGCAGTAAAATATTGCAAGGTGGTGCAATCGCCCTGTACCTCGGCTTCAATCGTGCGTCGCAACTCATAAACCTGGGCAACATTTCCCTTCCGAGAATACGTCTCAGCTAGAGTATCCCAAATATCTTGGGTTGTTTCCATGCCAAAAAAACCATCAGCGATCTCAGGTTCCATGGAGTGAGTGAGCCAACTCATGACCAAAAAATTATCAACTTCCCACTTGCTGTAAATGGGATCTTCAAGACTAGGTGCCTTGATTACGCCATTCACGTATCCAAACTTCGATCTACTTTTAAGCCAGAACGTGGCAGACTGTGACCAAGACAAATAATTCTCACCATTCAATAACACGGTGGTGATCTTGGATCCGGGGTTCTCGGTAATGGGCAATCTGTCATTAAAACCAGGAGAACTGGTATTGCCGGGAGTCTTCTGAGCTAATTCTTCCTTCGACATATTGAGAAGGAATCTGATAGCTGAAGTAGTGATGGAATCAAGGCGCACCTAGTAATCATAATCACTAATCTGGTGCAATTGTCCGATTTATGGACAAATCATTTGGTCCGAATTAGGACCGGGAAAAAAAAGGATAGAGAGAACTTGCGATCAGTCCAGTAAAAAATTATGAATAGATTGATCTAGGGTTGAAAACTAGGATTGGAAGAGGAATCTTAGAGGTTGTGTTCAGTCCAGGGTTTAGGCGTGATGAAGAAGGGTTGGAGAAAGGTTCGGCTGGTTCAGACAGGAGCCAGGGTGGTTGTCGCAGCCCCTGGGATGGTCGCCGAAGGTATTGGAGGAGGTGAGGGGTCCGACGAAGGTCTGGGTATGTGTGGGTTTGCAGCGCAAGGTCTGGGTTTGTGTGGGGATTTGCGGCGCAAGGCTGGGTGTGGGTTTGGGTTGCCGGCGAAGGTATGGGTGTTGGTGAGGATGTGGCGCAAGGTCTGAGTGGTGGTGGTGATGTTGATCCCAGCCCCTAGGGTTGGGGTAGCTCTGATACCATGTTGGATTTCCGGAAAAGCTTCAAGAGCAAAACCAGCTCTCCTAATTTTATTAATATAGTAAGAATGGAATTATAATAAAATATAAAAACAAAAGTCCCATAAGAATAACATCTCTCAACACTATGTTACCCAGACTCGGGTATGGCCGTATGGGTGTCAGATGTGTATCTAGGTATCGGACCTCCTCTAAATCCAAGTCTAAACGTTGGATACTGTTGGAATGTCCCACATCGCCCATTTATGGCCCCTCTGTACGGTTTATAAGGCTTTAGCTCCCCTCTCCTTAACACCTGGGTTTTAAGGAGTTGAATGGGCTGGGCCTTACAAGTGGTATCAGAGCTTGGTTGGTCTTGTCTTCCGGCGTGCCGAGTGTCCGGCTGCTGTGGTTCAGGGTATGCCGAGTGTCCGGCTCCTGTGGTTCAGGGGGTGTGTTGGAATGTCCCACATCGCCCATTTATGGCCCCTCTGTACGGTTTATAAGGCTTTAGCTCCCCTCTCCTTAACACCTGGGTTTTAAGGAGTTGAATGAGCTGGGCCTTACAAGAGATACGGGTATGCGGACACCTTCTGAACGTATAAACATACTATGTTTCTTAATATATTGAGTTAGAAACCTCTTAGCGCACAATTTTGAGCTTCTACTTGCCTTTTCAACATCACTTGTGGAGGATCCGAGTGTCCGAATTGGGTACGGGCGTCAGACATGGGGATCAAGTACTTGGGGGTAGTAGGAGAGTCCAGGTAACATAGGTTAACAATATGTCGTTACCTTGAAATTTTGGGAATAATACAGCATAGATATCTCTGAGTCTCAATGCTAGTTCAAAGGAAATCTTAAATCTGCAGTCTCCAAACAATGACGGGATCAGGGACTATAATGAAAATTTTGATATTTCCTACAGATAATTTATATATACTTATTGAAGAGAGGGGACACATTTGCTCAGAGGGTTTCATTTACAGCAAACTAATAGGTTCAACTACGACCTGAACTATATATCACACTTTATCAGATTGAGGAAGGACAAGAAGAGAACGAAGAGGAGGAAATAGAGCTGCAAATTATTGCACAAATGGTCACAACTGAATCTTTCACTTTCAGAGTGTCAGATCTTCTTTTTGTTCAGAAGGAAGAACCTTCCTCTGAGGTATGCTCTTCAGTCATTCCACACCTAAAAGGAAGGACACAGCTGTCTTTCCAAATCTGATATCGACATATGTTGACCGTACGTCCGTGTTTTGACACATTCTGAAACAGTAGTCATGTCCTTCAAATCATAGACTAAAAGCACACTTTAGCAAACTCTCAAGAATCTCCTCAGGGATATCCAGGTTGGGAGGGAATAGGTGGCTAATGCAACATCATTAAGAATATCAGTTTCTTCCTATCAAGAGCATTATTTCAAGTTCAGTGAATAACCTCTCAAACGCTAGAGGTAGGAGGAAACAATTATGAAGGGTGACTTGGCACATGTTACTCAACTTACAAATGTGAAATAAAGTAAGAATTAGCATAGGTTAGTGCTTACGTGATCTTGGCATCTTCCATGTCACGTGCATTCTCTTGATTTGGAGATCAATTAGATCAGATCTGAACTTGCTAGCTAGAACAAAAGATTCTATTACACAATATATCTCTCCGGATACCATTCCAGTTATACATTCTCAGGATCTAGGTTGTTACCGGCTTACCACTATGTCGTTGCCTTCTCCCTTCTTTTATTTTTTCTTCCTCATGGTGCATTTTTTCCCCACACAGTGAAGGAACGGCAGACCATCCTTTTCCTCTCGACATTTCCTTTTAGTGAGTTTCGTTTATCTTGAATCAGGAGACGCAACAAGTGGGGCCAAAGTGATTGTTTTAGAGGCTGTAACCCTTTGGATTAGCCTTTTCACAGTTTTTTTTAAAAAACTGATTCCTTTTTAAAGCTAAAAGCCAGCTATTTTCATAAAGCTCCAATTTGCAGCTTTTTAGAATAATCTCTTATTACTGAGTGATTATTTTAAAAGCTAACCCAAATGATGAGTTCAGATGTAAACAGAAACTACCCCCCTTCTCCGCGCCCCTCTTCTCTCTTTCCCTCCCAAAAAGAAGTAAAACAAGTATATAAATTAACAGTAAAAGGAGATCCAGAAAACAAACCCTCCATTTCCTGCATTTGTCAGAAAGAGTCCTTATGCCTTCCTCGAATGCTACAACTGAGCTTTCCTGGAGAATTGTAGAGGCATCCCTGAAACCACCTGGTCCTACTATACATTCCAAAAGGGCATCCAGTTCTTTGGCCATCTCTTCAACCTGAATGTTACCTCAAAAACACGGGCAGGCAGTGAGCTAGGATATAGAAACACTCAGAACAAAATGAATACAAATGCCCAAATAAATTAGCATGAAGGAAAGCAAACGAAAAGAATTTATTGTAGCAGATGCAACAGTACTGCAGACATTTGTATATACTGCACACAGAACACATTAAGGACATTATCAGCAACGGACCCGCCAAGCCGGGTGCTATATACAGACCTTACCATTGGCGCTTTCCATTCTAATATCAGAACTTTCAGGGACCAAACAAATCATAGCAAAATAAAATCTATTTTTGTTATTCTTTAATAGAATATATGATTTTCATAGGGAACCGATATATGAAAGGAGAAACCAAAATTCACAGCTTTCCACAGAAAGCAAGTTATTTCTATCAAAAACATACCGAAAAATAGTCAACCTGTCCTTTGTGTTGCCAATAATTCCAGAGACTGACAGATGGTACTCTTCTTTTTCTTTTTGCTCCCCAAAAAGGGGGAGATAGAACAAATAAATCTCCAAAACACTAGATAACTACAGTTTCTTTGAGAAATAAGATACAGAGAGAATAGATTATTTTAACACTCATTAGTGTAATAGTCTCGCTTGCTAATTGTTGTACTTAAGGTGGTATTTCATTTAACCTGTATACGTTTCTATTTTGTATATAAAGTATAGTGTGTGCCTAATGCAATCACCTAACCACGATACTTTATTAGCAATGTTGTATCACATGACAAAATCAGGTTCAAAGTCTATTTTATTTTCTCTGACGAGTGAAATGTTGTTTGATATCATATGGTGGTCTCACTCACATTTAGCTTACAACTCAATCCACCCTAATGCCCTCTTTTGTGGATGCATATGTGGGTCCAAATCATATTAGATTAGATCATTCATATATTTCACACATTCACTTTACGTTTCAAAGCTTTTCCTAATATTCCGGTTTTGTCATCATTCTATTGTGTTACTGAAATATTTCTTGTCTCTAAACAGACAGAACGATATGGTGTATTGACATTTTGATCCTTGATCACAAGGGACTGAGCTGAATGACAATTTTAGAAGCTCAGCAGAGGATGGTATGGAATAGAACTATGAGCAGAAAAAATGGAACCAAATGCGAAGCTCTTCAATACATGGTATGGAGAAACAAGTATTCTGCTACCCCCCAAAAAAAAAAAAGGAAAACCGAGGAGAACATATATTACATTTTGGGACTCTTTTGAAAGGCTTGGCTCTGATTTTAACGGCCCAGTATGGGAGGGAGTTCCAGAGTTTTCCTTGTTGGAATGGAACTTAAAGTTGGAACCTTTCCCGGTCACAAAATTTCCTTGAGTTGGCAACTGAGTGCCAATTTCAGGCAAAATCCTAACCCCTGTTGAAGAGTTTTGTTCACCAAACGCCAATCTACTAGAAGGATCAACTGATACAGACGGGGCGGCCGGTGAATAGAAGGGTTTTTCAATGGGTCCTCCAGAAAAATTTGCAACAATGAGACTTGTACCAGAATTATTGGTTTCGTTTCTCTGAACATAGCTAGATGATGAAAGTGAAGATCCTACATCAGAAGCCTTTGACAAACTAAAATTTCCGCTAGACCATGATTGAGATGCAGCAATCTGTAAGCTGGTTGATCCAATACTTCCTGGTGATTCCTTACCCACCTCAGTACCTTTTAGTGAATCTATAAGAATAAATTGACCGGGTTTATCAGTTGAAACCTTTCCTATGAAAGAATCAGTATTAAATACGACTCCAGAATTCTTTTGATTTACTGTCTTGCTCAAATCTCTATCCGTGGCCCTAGGACCCTCTAAGTGAGAAGTCTTTAAAGATGACTGTTCCAAATGCCGCCCTGACTGCAATGACTGTCGACCATCTGTATCTTGGTTGAGATTTACAACAGGAACTTTTTGTTGCCCATCAGTCTCAAATATCTGCGCATTTACAATATTTCTCACTTCCTGGATTGCAGAAACAGTTTCCTTACGGGATACTTGATCAGCAGAAAGGATGTTTGTCAAAGACTTGTTCACCTCAGGAAGCTTCGGATCATTTTTCATTGGGATCTCATCAGCTTCTTTTCTGTTAAGTTCCTTAATTATTTCCTGTTCTACACTTTGTTCTGGAAATCCTGAAGTAATATTGGACAGACCAGAATTATTGGTTTCGTTTCTCTGAACATAGCCAGATGGTGAAAGTGAAGATCCTACATCAGAAGCCTTTGAAAAACTCAAATTTCCGCTAGACCATGATTGACATGCAGCAATCTGTAAGCTGGTTGATCCAATACTTCCTGGTGATTCCTTGCCCACCTCGGTACCTTTTTGTGAATCTATAAGAATAGACTGACCGGGTTTGTCAGTTGAAGCCTTTCCTATGAAAGAGTCAGTATTACATACGACTCCAGAATTATTTTGATTTACTGTCTTGCTCAAATCTCTATCCGTGGCCCTAGGACCCTCTAAGTGAGAAGTCTTTAAAGATAACTGTTCCGAATGCTGCCCTGACTGCAATGACCGTTGACCGTCTGGATCTTGGTTGAGATTTACAACAGGAACTTTTTGTTGCCCATCAGTCGCAAATATCTGCGCATTTACAATATTTCTCACTTCCTGGCTTGCAGAAACAGTTTCCTTATGGGATACTTGACCAGCAGAAAGGATGTTTGTCAAAGACTCGTTCACCTCAGAAAGCTTCAGATCATTTTTCATTGGGATCTCATCAGCTTCTTTTCTGTTAAGTTCCTTAATTATTTCCTGTTCTACACTTTGTTCTGGCAATCCTGAAGTAATATTGGACAGACCATGTTCGGAAGGTATGACTGCAGTTGCATCCTCTTCCTCATCAGAAAGAGTACACTCAACCTCAGCTGGAACAGTATCCCCTGTTAGACTACAGAAGAAAAGATTCAATGCCTAACAAAGAGCTTCTGTGGAAAAGCTGCTTAGCACCACCTGAAAAAGCTAATAGGTCTACTCACGCAGGGGAAAAAATACTAGAAGATAATAATACGAGCACGGGCAGAATACAGAATACCTGGCAACTCGGAATATAATAAGCTTTCCTTCAATTGTAAGACACAGAACAATGCAACATGGCAGAAGTTCTTTCAACTCTTCACCAAGCTTGAGTCTAACTTTCTCACTGTTGGAAACCTTGTCAACGCATAGCCCGAGGATCACATTATCATCACCATTTCCTGAGACAAAAGATGGGTGCTGTAAGGAAAGATTACACTGGCCTACAAAAAAAAAGAGGACGAAAAAGCTACAGATAAATGAAGCAGTGACAAAGCCTCAAGGTGGATAATGAAGGTTGTCCTGCAACCAAATATGGTGCGATACCGATTTAACTTTACTAAGGGAACCGAAGGTTTCCTTGATACTTCAGTTGTACAACAGCTCTTCGTTGTGTGGCCAGCCCAGTGACAAAGTAGGACAAAGCCTTAAGGTGGATAATGAAGGTTGTCCTGCAACCAAATATGGTGCAATACCGATTTAACTTTACTAAGGGAACCGAAGGTTTCCTTGGTACTTTAGTAGTACAACAGCTCTGTTGAGTGTTATGTTAGCTTTAGTTCTATTGTATTTTATTTTTATTATTTATCTTTAGTCAGGGGTCTCTGTGTAATTATTGTTTTCTTCTATATGAATAAAAGAGAGGGTCTCACTAAGTGAACCCTAAGCTTTCTGAAAAACTCAACATGGTATCAGAGCTACCCTAATAGGGGACTCGATCCTCCCACCACCATAGCCACAACCCACAAACATGACCTGAGCACTATTCACCGACACTGTTCACATCACTATTCATCGTACTGTTCACGGCACTGTTCATCGCTACTGTTCACGGAACTGTTCATCAACACTGTTCACGACACTGTTCACGTTACTGTTCATCGCTACTCTTCATGTTCAAGTTTTCTAAACCCTAGAGTGGACTCACCATAATTGGGCTATTCTGATCGCAATCCGTTTTTTTTTTCTTCTTCTTCGGTCCGTCTTCGGACCCTATGACTTGTCCATAGATTGGGCAATAGCACCCGATTGGTGCTTATAATTTCTAGGCTGCCTTGATTCCTTTCATTGTTTCTTGTTGTTTGAGTGTCCCTCTTCAGCATGTCGAAAGACGGTGTGACACAAAAAGATGCCATTGGTACAAGTTCTCCTATAGGTAATAAGAGACTCATTACCGAGAACCCTGGGTCCAAGATCACCACAGTGTTACTTAATGGTGAGAATTATTTATCATGGTCTCAGTCGGCTACATTTTGGCTTAAAAGTAGGTCAAAGTTTGGTTATGTGAATGGAACAATCAAGGTGCCTATGTCACGACCCATCCCGCTAACGTGCGGAAATAGGACACGTGGCACGCCACCAAGGCTCAACCAACTATTAGATAATTATACGCAGCGGAAAAGAACTTTAAACAACCTTGAGAATATAAAACTTTAGGAAACATTACCCTCCGAGTGGTAAAATCCATATAAAATCTAAAACGTAATTGTTTTTCAAGTCGGATGAATACATGTTACAAGGGGTCCCAAAGGTACTCTAAGAACCAATCAAAACATCTAAAATAATTCCGGAAGGTATAGAAAAAGATTTCTTACAGGGGGTATTTCGACCGGTCGAGCGACCCCCTTCGACCGGTCGAATGACCCTCCAGCAGAACTCTGCCTAATGCTGCAGAATTGTGCTAAGGCGTCAAACAACCTACACATAACACCTCAACCCCTCATGCAAACCAATTCAAACTTCACAAGTCACAACTTACTATCAAAACCAACGTTTAGACTTACCAATCCATGAACCAGGACGATAAAGAAACAAGTTAAAGCTTGTTTGGATTAAAACATGAAAGTTCTATTACATTCCTCCCCAAAACACGAAATTAACAGGTTAAGCCTTTAACACACGAATCCATGAGTTCGGATTCATTACAACATAGTTAAAAAGAGTTTTAAGACTTATTACAACATCATGAACACCGTACTACCTTCCAAGTCAAATCCATAGCTCTAGTTATTTAAAGCGTTAAATATTACAAGGCTTGGAGAAGAAAACAAAAATATATACAAGAGGAGAATTCCTGTCGCTCCCGCAGTCTCACTCCTCACGTTTCTTCTTTCCTTTCTTTCTTTCACCTGCAATGGAGTAAATCTCCACTGCTCAGCTATATGCTGAGTGCACAATTCTAAACATATGCTTATATGACAATTCATGCATTAAACATCTCAAACACATCAAATAGTCTCTAGGGAGGGAGACACGCATTCATCCGATATATCGGCAAGCCCAAAGTCTATCAACCGCGATGCCAATGGCAAGCCCAGAGTCTATCAACCATTGCACCCAACTGCTCTGGCAGGGCCGATTCCCAAACCAAGCAAGTAGCCGTCGCTACTATAACTCTCAAACATCGAGAGGCGTACCCCGGCATGAATTTGTATCACACTCCCCTTTGACCCACATAGACACATAGCATGCTCATATAATCATCTATACGTGCTTTCATGGCATTTTCATGTGCATAATTAACGGGCCTACTTAATACATGAATTTCGCCCGGATCCAAAATATTATGTCCGATAATTAAAACATGAAATTTCCTATAATTCATAGGCTTAGAATTCATACCTCGTGCGATTTTCTTATAACTTTGAAGGATGAATTAGGAGACTAATTAAACGTCAGATCTCCGATTACAAGGAATTCCTACAAGTTTAGACATGTTTTCCCCAAAATTTCAACATTAGGACTTTTATAAAAACTATGCCAAACAAGGCATAAGTGGTATCAAAATGAAGCTCTTACCTTAAGGAGCTCAATTATGGAATTTGGAGAAAAACTGACGATCGGAAGGTCGTCGATTTGTGTCGGAAAGCTCGTAGCAATCAAATCCCCAAATCTCCCCTCTCTTGATTTCCAATTTAGGTTTGAACTAATGAAATTAATTCATGAGTTTCTATATATAGGCACGACTCCCGGGAATTACGTTTACCTCCCCATGAGTTCTCCAAAACTCCTAATTATTCCCTGAAACGTCGCACACGTCCATTTTATAACTTTACGAGTGAAAATTATTAATTCCAACAGTTTTCGACTAAGTCTCGTTTGGTTCCAAAATTACGTCCGAAAACTAAATTCTGTGAAATCTCTACACAACCTACCTTTTATGTAACGTGACACTCACGTTCTCACCATAGTTCTCAAAAAGATATACAACAATACCAAAATTACCAGAATTTACACTACTCAAGTAAATTCACTATTCATCATAATACCAGAAAGTCAAATAACATTTAAATCCTATAAATGTCATTTAATCGTGCCAATGTAAAATGAACTACCAGGTTCTCGTGTCCTCACTGACACCTTGCCGTTGACTCACAGTCAACTCCAACCTCAATTATCAATTAACATTGATAAACTCACATATTCAAATATGCATGGTAAAATTTATGAAATTTTGGAACGGGCGTGACAGCCTAGTCCTGAAGATCCTACTTATGCAAAGTGGGAGGTTGACAATTTTTTGGTAATGAGCTGGTTGACTCACTCTATGGAGCCAGAGATTGCAAATGGATTTTTTGGGATGGAGACTGCCCAAGACATCTGAGATACTCTTGCTGAGACTTATTCTCGCAAGGAAAATGTTGCCCAGATTTATGAGTTGAGACGGACTGTTGAAGCCGAAGTCCAAGGAGATCGTTCCACTCTGCAATATTTTACTGCTTTAGGTTCCCTTTGGAAGAGGATTGATCATCTGATAACTCATCATCCAGTTTGTCCAGTTGATGCGGCTAGCTTCAAAACATATATTGAAAGTGAGAGGATTTTCAAGTTTCTTGCTGGTCTTAATCCAGAGTTCGATCCAGTGAGGAGCCGGGTACTTGGTATGGAACCGTTGCCATCACTTCGGGAAGCATTTGCCTATGTTCAGAATGAAGAAAGTCGTCGCTCCGCTATGCTTCCACAGTCATCTACCGACAGATCTGCTTTGGTTTCTACTAGTCATCGAGGGGGCAAGCCTTCAAATCAGCGTAAGGATTCTGGCTATGAGGTGAGTGATGAAAAGGATAAACTTTGGTGTGACCATTGCAACCGTCCTCGACATACCCGCGAGACTTGTTGGAGCCTTCACGGACGCCCTCCTATGTCAAAAGGGCGGGGTGGTGGCCGTAGTGGTGGTCGTGGTAGTGGTGGTCGTGGTGGACGAGGTAGTGGTGGACCACGAGCTCACTTGACCACAGGATCAGAGTCTGCTTATCAGGAAGACTTCTCAGCTCCTACTCCCTTGTCTGTGCCAGGTAGCATCAGTAGTACAGATATTGAGACATTGCGGCGCATAATGACACAGTTAGACACCTCCACTAGTGCCTCTACTTCTTTTGCTCAGAAAGGTAATTATGCTAATTTTTCAAGTGCTTTGCATGCTAATTCTCCGCAACCATGGATCATTGACTCTGGAGCTTCCGATCATATGACCGGTCGTCCAAGTATTTTTTCTACTTATAGTCCATGTTCAGGGAAAGATAAGGTTAAAACTGCAGATGGAAACTTGTCTTCTATTTCTGGTAAAGGTGTCATTTATGTTTCTAATTCACTTGCTTTAACTTCGGTTCTTCATGTTCCTAATTTTTCGACTAATCTTCTTTCAATTAGTCGTTTAACTCGTGATTTGAACTGTTGTGTAACTTTCTTTCCATCTTACTGTGTCTTTCAGGACCTCTCCACGAAGAAGGTGATTGGCAGTGGTAGAGAGAATAACGGTCTCTATCTGTTGTTTCCTGATGGAGTTGAAAATGAGAGATTGACGAGTACTGCTCATACTTCATAGATAGAAAATATTCCTCAAGAGTTGTGGCTGTGGCATAAAAGATTAGGACATCCTTCCTTCTATTTGCTTCGTTATTTATTTCCTTCCTTAGTTTCCAATAATTGTGTTTCTGAGATTTCTTGTGAGGCTTGTCAGCTCGGAAAACACCACCGTGCAACTTTTAATTCAAGTATCAATAAAAGTACTATTCCTTTTGCACTTATTCATACTGATGTTTGGGGTCCATCTCATATTACTACTTTGAATGGTTATAGATGGTTTGTAACTTTTATTGATGACTACACTCGCACAACTTGGGTATATTTGATGAAAGAAAAGAGATGTTTTTTCTATTTTTAAATCTTTTCATAAGATGATATGTACCCAATTCAGTACTGTTATTAAAATTGTTCGGTCTGACAAGGGGGGTGAATATATCTACAGTGGTCTCACTCGCTATTTTTCTGAACACGATATGATACATCAAACCTCATGCACCAATACTCCACAACAAAACGGAGTTGCTGAAAGAAAGAACCGTCACTTGTTAGAGTCTGCTAGGTCTATGTTGTTCTCTATGGAGATCCCTAAGTCCTATTGGGGGGAGGCAGTCTTGACTGCTGCCTACCTCATCAATCGTTTACCTACTCGTGTGCTTGGTAAGAAAGCTCCTGTAGAACTTCTTACCAATCCTTCTTCACTTTTTCTTATTCCTCCTAAAGTATTTGGTTGTGTCTGCTTCGTTCACAATCACTCTCCTTCCAGACGGAAATTGGACTCTCGTTCTCTTAAATGTGTCTTTGTCGGATATTCTCCTACACAAAAAGGGTACAAGTGTTATCATCCCCCTTCTCGTAAGTGGTTCGTGTCTATGGATGTTACTTTTGATGAAAATTGGTCTTACTTCCAGCCCTATCTTCAGAGGGAGAAACAGTTAGGTGAAGAGAAGTCTGTAGAAACGGTGCCATTTATTGTAGGAGGAGAGGAGGAAGGCAGAAAAGGAGAGGAAAATAGGAGTGAAGAAAAAATAGAAGAAAAAGAAAGTGAAAAAATAGATGAAGAAATAGAAGTTGAGAGTGAAAAAAGGAGAGGGGATGAAAGTGCAGAGGATAAAAGAAAGGAGTTGTTGACCTATTCAAAAAATAAAGGCAGAAGGATTTTTGGGGCAACAGATGAGAGGATCGTTTCTCCAATACCACTACAATTGACTTCTTCGAGTAATGAAGCTCCAGGTATTTCTACTCCTCCTAACTCCTCTAGTCCTATTTCTGTTTCTTCCTCTGAAAATGAGTTGGATATTCCTATTGCTCTTCGCAAGGGCACTAGAGAATGCACCAAACATCCTCTTTCTAAGTTTGTTTCGTACTCTCGATTGTTTCCGTCTTATAAAGCTTTTGTGTCCAAACTCGACTCTGTTTCTATCCCTAATCATGTACAGGAAGCTCTCACTGATCCTAAGTGGAAATCAGCCATGGTTGAAGAGATGACAGCGCTTCGCAAAAATGGCACTTGGGAGTTAACTGAGTTACCCCGTGGGAAAAAGACAGTTGGGTGCAAGTGGGTATTCACTGTGAAACACAAAGCAGATGGGACTATAGAGAGATACAAAGCCAGGTTGGTAGCCAAGGGCTCTACTCAGACCTATGGGGTGAACTACCAGGAGACATTTGCTCCGGTTGCAAAGATGAACTCCATCAGAATCTTGTTGTCTCTAGCAGCAAATTTGGAATGGCCCTTGCATCAGTTTGATGTGAAGAATGCATTCCTGCATGGGGATTTAGAAGAAGAGGTCTATATGGACATACCCCCTGGGTTCGAGGATAATAAGACTAGAGGAAGAGTGTGTCGCCTCAGGAAGTCTTTCTATGGCCTCAAACAATCTCCCAGAGCTTGGTTTGATAGGTTCTCGCAAGCTATGATCAGATATGGTTTCAGACAGAGCCAAGGTGATCATACCCTCTTTGTTAAGCACTCGTCACAGGGTAAGGTAACAGCACTGATTGTCTATGTAGATGATATTGTCCTTACAGGTGATGATTTTGAGGAGATGAAGCTGCTAAAATCATATCTGGCTACGGAATTTGAGATCAAAGATTTGGGAAGTTTGAAGTACTTCTTGGGAATCGAGGTAGCTCGATCCAAGGATGGAATTTTCATATCTCAACGGAAGTATGTTTTGGACCTACTCAAGGAGACGGGCATGCTAGGGAGTAAGGCCGTGGATACTCCAATGGATCCCAACGTAAAACTTGGGGATGATTCTGGTGGAGAACCTGTTGATAAGGGTAGGCACCAGAGATTGGTAGGTAAATTAATTTATTTGGCTCATACGAGACCTGACATTGCTTTTGCAGTCAGCGTAGTGAGTCAGTTCATGCATGATCCCAAACAACCCCATCTAGATGATGTGTTTAGGGTCTTGAGGTACCTGAAGTCAGCACCAGGGAAAGGTTTATGCTTTGCTAAACATGGTCATATGTTAGTAGAGGCCTATACCGATGCAGATTGGGCCGGATCTATTACTGATAGGAGATCGACCATAGGTTATTGCTCGTTTGTTGGAGGCAATCTGGTGACTTGGAGGAGCAAGAAGCAGTCAGTAGTAGCTAGATCTAGCGTCGAGGCAGAATTTAAGGCCATGGCCCTAGGGGTATGTGAGCTGTTGTGAATTCAAATTGTGTTATCAGATCTTGGTTTTAGACAGAAAGACTCAATGAAGTTGTATTGTGATAATAAGTCGGCCATTAGTATTGCACACAATCCGGTTCAGCATGACCAGACAAAGCATGTGGAGATTGATAGGCATTTTATCAAGGAGAAGCTAACTAATGGGAGCATATGTACACCTTTTGTGAAATCAGGGGAGCAGCTAGCTGATATTCTTACAAAAGGCCTTGCAAGTCGACCGTTTCAGTTCATTCTTAGCAAGCTGGGCATGAGAGATATCTTCGCACCAGCTTGAGGGGGAGTGTTGAGTGTTATGTTAGCTTTAGTTCTATTGTATTTTATTTTTATTATTTATCTTTAGTCAGGGGTCTTTGTGTAATTATTGTTTTCTTCTATATGAATAAAAGAGAGGGTCTCACTAAGTGAACCCTAAGCTTTCTGAAAAACTCAACAAGCTCTTCGTTGTTTGGCTTGCTCTCGCATCTTCCTCATATGTAGTTTCTATGCATTCAGAAATACCTCTTATTGATCCATTCCACCCTTCCCTGTAGCCGGAAAGGTATAGAGTCCTAAGAGCTTCTAACTGATAAGGTAAGAATTGGGTGACTTAAGCGAGCAAAGGTTTTAAGGCTGATTTTGGTATAAATTGAATGTTGTATGTTAAGTCACGAACTGCTCTAAAAGTTTAAGCTGGTAGAGAATGGACCCAACAATCGTATCAAGCAACAATCTTATCAAGCCCCAACACCCTCCCTCACATGCAACCTAGTCTGGCACGTGAAGAGCCAACAAACCAAACTCCATCATAGTGTAGACAAATAACAAACCCTAGAAGGCTAGAACATATATTATAAGAGAAATGCTTTGCTTCCCAAATTTTGAATCCCAAATTCAGTTATACCACATGTGACAATGATTGGTGGTACCCCATGCCACTATATGTGGTACAACTGACAAAGCATTAGGGAACCAATTAGGTAAGCATAGCATTACTCATATTATAATTGGGACCTCACTTTTTTTTTTCTTTTTTTTTTTTTCCCTTTTAAAAAGAATGAAAAACCTAAACAAATTGGGTTGGCAGCCTTGTAGGGCCTAAACATGTTCGCAAAATGTATATATTCTATACTTGTATAATGTATGCAACGTATGTTGGGTCGGCAGCCACTTCCGGCCAGCAACCAGTTCTTCATATATGATGCTTCAAATGCTTCGTTGGGCTTCGTATGCTGGTCGCATACCAGAAATTAGGGGGGAAACAACGTTTTGAAAACCGAACAGTTCATCGAACCGGAAAAATGATAGGGTCACGGGTTACTGGTTCAAGCGTCGGCTAAATCGTAATCAAACTGTGACGTCATAATTACGTAAGAACTATATTCATTTACAGATATAATATTACAATAATATAAAATTAAAAATATGAAAAAGAAAGACAAATTCTAAATTTTATTTTCACTTTATACCATTATTATAAAACACAGTACTCATTTTCTGATTACCAAATAGAATATCCCTTTCATAGTTTCATATAACAAATTCTAAACATAGCATGTCAAGGACAAAAAAAATGTTAAAAGTAAAATAATTCTCTAGACTCGAAACCAAAATGACCAAAGTTACCTTTTTCGGATTACATGTACATATAGATATTAGAATAATACTATGATCCCAAATGGGTTAACAGTTGTACTATATGCAGTGACAGTGATTGGTGGTACACTGGTACTCATGCCCTACATGTGGCTGACAAAACATTTGTGAACCAATTTGGGAACCATAGCATTACTCTAGATATTAATTACAACTAACCTATTCTTTAACAACTAACAAGACTAAAAAGTGAAAACAATTAAGGCTCTAACAGTAATATCAACCTTGATACACGTTTCCACTTCCTAATAACATCTATCAAACCAAGAAAAGCTCTTACAGTAACACATATCTATCTAATCTAATCTAGAAAAAAGGAGAGGGAGAGAGAAACAAATGGTAAACATTGTTATTGTAAACAAAATCAGAGGCGATTGACGACAAGACAATCGACGACACTGGCGAGGCGAGGCGACGCCGGAGTTGCTCCGGCCAGGCGAGACAACGGCGACGAGAGACTGGTGCTTTCGTTGGAGAAGACACTGTTGAGTTACCAGCTTACGCTTTTACAAAATAGGCCCAACAATTTATATAAACCTTCAACACCCTCCCTCACGTGCAACCCCGACTTGCACATGGGAAGGCAACAAACTAACTCCATGAGAGTGGAGATAAAAAAAAAAAAAAAACAAAGTGCAAACATGCACAATAAAGCGGGGTGGAGAATCAAACCCAAGGCCCAACAATGTATATCAACCTTCAACAGAGACGAGCCTGGAGAGGACGAAGGAAACGAGTGATCTGGTTTGGAGGGATTTGGTTTGTAGGCAACTTAATATTGGCAAGTGAACTAGTCGGTCCTCAAAATTGTGACCGGTTCTATTATACACCGGTTTAACAGTCCGGTTTCAATGGTTTTTGCAAAAGAGAGCATTTTTTGAATCAGACCAGTTTTCTGGTTCAAACTGAACCGTTTTTCGGACGTACCGACGGTCCAACAGGTTGAACCGGCCAGTTCGGTCCGGATTTCACAAAACTAGGGGAAAAGCCCCCAAAAGACTAAAAAATACTCGAAATATAGTCGCATACCAAAATGGAAGAATCGATGCTTGCGATTCTATTCTTACGATACACCAACGATTATTAATGGTTAACGATTCACACCTACAGTTCGAATCGTTACATATTCTTATCATATCGTATGATACTTATCGGGAATCGTACGATGTATTCCCCAAAAGACTAAAAAATACTCGAAATATAGTCGCATACCAAAATGGAAGAATCGCTGCTTGCGATTCTATTCTTACGATACACCAACGATTATTAATGGTTAACGACTCACACCTACAGTTCGAATCGTTACATATTCTTATCATATCGTATGATACTTATCGGGAATCGTACGATATTGACTACAGAGTTGATAACTATTACGGAAATACAAAAACGAGTCTATCATTCTGATTTACCAAGCCCTGGGTCCAAAAGGACTCTTGTCCACAGTAATAACTTACAATCGATTTGAAGAAAGACAATAAATAGCAGCACTCTTTGGTGAACAACTAATCCAAAGGTCACCTAGGTTGTACTGCTCAAACCAATAAACAATTTGATCAGCTACCTCTGACGTAACATGAACAAGGTAATCAATGTCCAAACGATAAGGAAATTTTGAACTGAGAGCGAGAGAGAACAAAAGATAAATAAAACAACCACTTGATACAGTAAAAAAAAAAAAACTCTATATAGAAGTTTGAGCACCTTGAAGCTCAATCCTTGGAAGCCAAGAATCTCCCAAAAGATCGATAACTGCAGCTTCATTCTTCTCATCACTTACTGACCAACCAAACAGCGTAAGTTGCTGACCTATATTCTTCCGATTAGCAGCAATTGCAAGCTCACTATAACCAAATACAAAACAATGTTGAGTTAGCTACCACAAATCAGTGCAAGATTGAAGAGATATGTAAGATGCGTGTTAAGTCACCAACTGCTCCAAAAGCTTAAGCTCTTAGGGAATGGGCCCCATAATGTATATCAAGCTCCAACACCGTCCCTCACGTGCGACCCGTCTCGCAGTTGGGAGCCAACAAACTAAACTCCATCATGGTGGACTATGTAGCACGGACACTTCACTTTGGGCCGTCTTCGTATCATGTCCGTGTCAGACACCGACACTCGTCACCACGTGTCAGACACGCTATAAAACGTGTCTTGAATATTTTAACATCGGACACACTTTGATCACGTGTCGGACACGCAGTTGACATGGCCGGACACACAAGTGAGTGCAGCATGGTGGCCTCTCATTAGAAATCCGTTTTAAAACTTTGAAGCAATAATCTTAATATTGTAAAATTGGGGATAAACAATTGGTTATTTGACAATTATGGAAACATGAGTGGACATGGAACTGCAAATTGTATATTTAATTCAAAGATATGATGATTTAATCGTTGTATGATTGTATCCTACTGTAACTGTATCCTGTTAAATTGTTAAGTTTTGTAATCATTTTATGAGTATATGTTGTAGGTTGCTATTTGCCTAGTTTCTTTGGGTGAATATCAGAATATGCAATGTAATGTTGATATTTAATCCTCTCTTCTTCTTCTTTTACTTCAAACTAAATTATATTTTTTAGAAATATTTTTTTATTCGACGTATCCTAGCCGTCTCCGTATCCTACATTTTTGGAATTCGCCGTATCACCGTCTCTGTGTCGTGTCGCCTCCGTGTCACGTATCCGTATCCGTGCTAAATAGATGGTGGAGACTGGAGACAAATAAGAAACTGCAAATATGCACATCAAAGCGGGGAAAGAGAGTTGAACCCAAGACCTCTCATAACCATGGCTCTGATACCATGTTAGTCACCATCTGCTCAAAAAGCTTAAGCTCTTAGAGAATGGGCCAACAATGTATATCAAGCTCCACCAAGATAAAAACCCCTCATCATCAAAGTCAAGCTACCTGTCAAAAAAAATCAAAGTCAAACTAGTATTGGCTCTAAGCACAAGATAAAAACCCCTCATCATCAAAGTCAAGCTACCCCTCATCATCAGACCAATCGCACCGCCAAAATACACTAAGTACATCTAGCATAACTTAGCTAAAAAAAACTCTATCAACTACTTTCTTTGCGTGGCTCCACCACGTACAACCCAAGATCTCTTTGCAGCTAGACCAACATTCTTCTTGTCGTCCTTTGTTCCCTTTTGGACGGGCAAACCATCTTAGAAGCATTTCCCATGTTTTATCCTCAATGAAAGCCTCTTTAATTTCCAACTTACGCATTCAATTATATCAATATTTTCCTGGGTCAATCTTTATAACCTAAATGAGCTACTCTCAATTCTTGAACATGCTTCTAATCTGCCTAATGATAAACATTTTGTATCTTAAAGTATAACTAACAACATAAACTTTCTTTTCAACATAGTGGGTATTGTCTATGTAGACGGGCACTTCATTTTGGGTGCCGCATACGTTTCTGACACACGCACAGACACAGACACGCTTGCGACGCGGCATATTTCCGTGTCTGGATTAATTTAATTAAAATAAGAATATTGGATACGTATGGTACACTTCTAGGACACAGCAGGGATACAGCCGGGGGGGGGGGGGGGGGTTGTGGTTTGGTGTTGGTGTGTTTATAAACGAAATATACTTATGAACAGAAAAAGAAGAGTGTAAGGTTGTTCAATTCTGACATGGGCATCACTCACAGGTTTGAAATGCATAAACCTCGTGCACTGGTTTTGATAAATTCAAATTAATGAGCCCTATTTCGTGTTACTTCCCAGTAAGTACGATGCTTATTACATGATTAGTCCTTAAGGTGTTTTGGGTAAGGGACGCTTCTGTTGTTTCTAATTTTCTATTGTACTCATGATGGGCACTGAGAACCAGGAAGATATTGATTAGATTGTGTCTATCTAGCTTATTTTACAAATAAATGTATTTTTGGACTGTTTATTACTGTATTATCATGTAATCTGTCACAAGACTTGTTCAGTATTGCTGGATTTGAAGATTTCCACAATACTATATATGGTTGATGGTTTATTTTGTTTACTTGATGGAGCATTTTGTTGTTCTTAATGTTTTCAAATTTTCATTCTTTCACCCTTTTTGTATCTTAACTACATATCTTTGTGTATCGCCCCATATCCCAAGAAGGTGTCTGATACCACGACTTTGAACCACGAGTTTATTAGACTTGGGATGTAGTAGTGGTTCATAAATATCAATTTCTGACAGTTTGTAATCAAGTTATGCCCTAACAAGAGTATGAGTTGACCTGCAACCTATAATAGCTGTTTGATATGTGGTTCAATGGACTTATGAGAAGTTTATATTGTGTCTTTGCAAGTGAATTATGAATCATAAAGATTGAAGGTAACATCCTAGATTCTTCTCCTTTGTGGTAACTATTTACAAGTTTTTGTTACTAGCTAGACCTTTGCCAAACTATCCCTTAGAAAGCTCTTCTCAACTCTAACCAGCTCCCTCAATGAACACACTTGCTACTCTTGGGGCTCCTTCTACGTACGAAAACAAGTTCTAAATAGCATCCAAAAAAGAAATGGCTAAATTATAAATTACTCAAATATAACCCTCAAAATGGAAAACAAGCAACAAGACCATCAAATGTCAGAAGATTTGTCAAGTATATAATAAATATTGCACATACCATTGACCTATGTAGCTCAAGAATAGATGAGGTCCACTTCCACTGGGCACAATATCATCACTCAAATCTTCAAAGACATCATTGAAGTATATCACGATATGCTTGGAAGATGCCTAGAAGAAAGAATTCAAACAATTAATCAACAAAGTGGTAACACCAAATCTTTTGAATGAGGAGCAATACATAAATTTATGGGTAAATATCACCTACCTCCCCTGAGGTTTGGCCTTAATACACATACCTCCCATCACGTTTCAGGAATCTCACTTACCTCCCTTATTTGTAAATTTTAGTATCAATGTCCCCCTCTCTTTAACAAATCGTTAGAAAATTTAAGGGAATTTAACACTAAAATTCACAAATAAGGGAGCTAAGTGAGATTCCTGAAACGTCAGGGGAGACATGTGTATTAAGGCCAAACCTCAGGGGAACCAAGTGATATTTACCCTAAATTTATACCATAACAATATTATTTTGATACCTAATCGATCAATTAAAAATCACCAAATGGAGATGCACCAATGTATATATGATACAATGGCATTGCTAATAAACAATAATTTACAAAATTAATCACAGTTGATAACCTTAAAAACATAGATCAGCCTTCATATTTTCTCAAAACCAGGGTAGAGCTATCCATGGAAAGAGGACGTCACCATGCTTAAATATAGAAGAAACCTACCTTAAAAGCCTAGAATAGGACCTTGGACCCCATGCCAGCCAAGAAGTCACTATTTAAAGAAAGTGCATGTGCTATATTACTCTTTTAAAAATTACAGTAGCAATAAGTAGGTTATTGTTTCTGCACGGTAGCAAGTGACTCTTAGGGTATTGTTCCTACCACCTTGGTGAGTGTTTCTTCGTGTTGCAAAAGCGATAAAATGTAAGGCAATTTGGTTTTAATGAACAGTTGGGAGAAGTTTGACTAAAAGGGCTTAGCTAAGTTTTCACTAAGAAAAAAGACGAGGGAGTAGAAAAACTGAATTTGTAAGGAAAAGGAAAAAGAAAGAGAAGGAGAGGAGAGAATGAGAGATGCCCAAAAGGACTACATTGTATTAGCTTAATTGAGTTATAAATTACAAGACTCGCACACCTTTAAATAGGGTGGAGATAGAGATAAAACTTCATAATCAAATCATAACTCTATTCCATGAATCATGAGATTTATAACCTAAAACAAAAGGAATAAGATAAAATAAAATCTTTCCCAATTAATTGGATTTGATTGGATTACAATCAAATCCAGAATATTTCCTATATTCTAACACTCCTTCCGCAAGTTGAGACATTGAAGCTTGCTAAAGTGACCAACTTAGACTTGAATAATACTATCGAACGTCCAACAGCCATAACCAAGAAGCGCGGTGATTCCAGTAGAAGCGAAACAACCAATCGTTATTGCCCGAACATCGCGGTGCAATTAGAAACAAGGTCACCGAAAATCACGACAAAGCTAATCAACTGGAACCAACCAACGGAAATATTACCAGGAAATCATGGTGCAAAAGAAAGGGTCATGCCAGAAAACACAGCATAACAAGTCATCCGGCGAGCGCCTACGCGCTCAAGTTCATCAAAAAGCCCCACAGAGGGGCAAGAGAGATGGCTGAGAAGCCCATGGGCTGCGCAAGAAAGAGTGAGGCTGCGGAGGAAGCCATGGAGGGCAGGCCACAAATGGCAACGGCCAGGGAGGACATCGGAATATGGAGAAAGGTCGGGAGTAGCTGGACGATGGTGACGGAAGCCATGGAGAGGCTAGCTAATGGTAACGTTGCCAGAAGGTCGCAACTGTGCGACGATGGTGATGGGTGCAAGTGACGGTAGCTCTAATACAAAGTAGAGAAACAGAATTTGTCGGGAAAAGTAACAAGAAAGAGGAGAGGAGAGAAGGAGAGATGCCCAAAAGGACGACATTAATTAGCTTAATTGAATTATAAATTACAAGACTCTCAACCTTTATATAGGGTGGAAATAGAGAAAAAAACTTCCTAATCTAATCCTAAATCTCCAATCTTCCATAAATCATGAGATTTACAACGTAATCAAATAGAATAAGATCTTTCCTAATCAATTTGATTTGATTGAATTACAATCAAATCTAGAATATTTCCTATACTCCATTTTTGGAGTTGGTTGGAGTGACTTATCAAACGAAATTTCCATTTTTTGAGTTGGTTAGTATTATTTTCCAAGTCTTAAGTTTAAAGATTTGTAAGAGAGAGCATTTTCCTTTCTTCTTTTTTTCTCCTCTTCTACTCAATCCTCTTATTGTCCTTTATGATTATTTTACATTTATTTTCATTCTTTCATTGCAACCAACAATACCCATGGAGTTTTCAACACTGCAAATCAACAAAAAAAATACACATGGTCCATAGACCACTAGACAACAATTGTTCCAAATTTGAAACTTTTAACTGTCAATGCTTTGAAATCTAAATGAAGCAAAAGCCTACTTGATATCTTGAACTGAAAAAAGAATCGCAAAGTAATAAGAATAGAACAAGTTGGTTAGTGAACCTCTAGAAAGTTTGATGCCCTAATGGACCCTAAAGTTAGCGTCCCTAAATTGCAGCTTTTCCAATTTCTATCTCTAAGGGATGAATTTCATTTTCCTTCTTTCAATTTATCCAGAAGGAAAAACATAAAATAGAATTTCACTTCTATCAAAATATAAATCATTCAAAAAACTCTTGTAGGCGAAGAAACTACTTGGTCTAAGTTTGAGGGCAGTTTGTTGACTTACAATATCTCGTCACAGTTAAATGTGCATTAACTACTATCACATTTGGAAGTTCAAAGAAGAATATAACAATTTTCTTGGGACAAAAAATTGTTTTAAGCCCCTGGGAAACAAACTTAACACTATAGACATCGTGTCAGAAAAAGAGACCACATAACGATGCCCCCACATTTCAGTTACCACGATCCATGTAGAACACATAAGTTAACTTCAAAAATCAATTCCTGGGAGGTGAGACTAGTGGGAAACCTTATATGGTAAAAGCATTTTGTTATTACATTGTTGAGACACGGGGATGGTGTTAGTTTGCTAAAATTAATTCTTTATAATGAAAACATATGAAGTTCCTCTACAAGGTTTTCTAGGCATGTTTATTAAAACGTTAAACTTTTAGTTGGAGAAGTCCTACAGCTTGTTGATAAGCCATCTTCCTAAATCAATATTAAAGAAATGGATACTCATGCCAATGACTGAGCAGTTGTACATGTACTAACTTACACACTAGGAAGCACCGACACTTCAAAGGAAGTGTCGTATTTGTGTCCGACACAGACACGCATGCAACTTGCCTCCGATAAGTGTCAGCCACACCAAAAATGTGTCTGGAATTTTTACTTTTACTTTTGAAATCCGACATGTCATCGACAAGGCACCGACACATCATCAACATGGCTCCAACACTTTCCCCACACGGTATGGGATTTTTTTAAAAAGAGAAGTCTTGAACTTTGGGGCAAAAGTCGTAATATGTGAAATTACAAAAGAGGGGTTTATTTTGAAAAGTTACGACATTTTACAATATAGATAGAAGGAATACCGAAATTTGAAGGATTTAAAAAAAAAAAGAAAGAAAGAAATAAAATTGGTCTGCCCAGAACAGATTCACATTGATTGCTACACAAGCTTATAGAGTTGAGAGAGAGAGAGAGAGAGAGAGAGAGAGAGAGAGAGAGAGAGAGAGAGAGAGAGAGGCGAAAGAGATCACCTGCGACGAGACGACGAAGAAGGTATTGCAATTTGGAGGTAATATTGTTTAAAATCTTAGCTCTTAGTTATTTTAAGAACATTGGCATTTTTATGTTACATGGTTACTTACAAAAATATAGATAATGATATTTTCTGTGTTACCGCCGTATCGTGTTGCGCTTTATTTAAGATTTGCCGTATCACCGTTTTGTGTCGTTCGTGTCGAGTCTTTGTCGTCGTATCCATATCCATATCAGTGCTTCTTACATACATGAAGCATGGACAATTCTAAGAAGGTAACATGTCGTGTCCTACACACTGACACGACACTTTGGGGACACTTCTTCTGCCGTATCGACGTGCAGTCTTTTTTTTTTCTTTCTTTCTTTTTTTTCTTTTTTTTTTTTGATTTTTCCAGTCTAGTCCGTGCTAACCAAGGAAGCACCAACACTTCCACGAAGGTAATGTGTCGCGTGTCGTATCGTGTCCGACACACGGACACTACACTTCATAGACACTTTCTTGCAGTGTTGGCGTGCACTTTTTTTAAAAGATTTTGTCGTATACGGGTCCGTGCTTCATTGGTGCTTCCACACACTCACACAAAGCGACAAACCTAAAGTTGAAACACAACACCATCGCCTCTCATATGTACCTCTTCATTTCTCCAAATTTGCTTCAACCTTGCCAGTTAGTACTTCTTTACTGATGACATCCAAATTAGATCTTAACTTCAGTCTTCACTATGACTATTATCAGTCAGTATCATGCAACGAACGTTTGTGAACATATTCAATATACAACGTATGTGTATGTTTGCAAGACATAATAAGAAACACAATACCATGATACTCTGGGTCGAGAAGAATTCTTGCAGCACAGCCATAGAGAGCAATGTATGGTGGATGAAATACCAATGGAATAGTAAAATTCAAATTCTCACAATGGTGGGAGTATGTACTTGTAGAGAGAAATTAGGGCAAAAAACTTAGGAAGACAACATGTCTCCCTTTCTTTTATATATTCAATATCTCATAAAAAGTAATTACATAGAGAACCCCACTAAACCTTAAAACATAAAAAAAGGTAACAACAATAATAATAAAATAAACAACTCTCAACACTCCCCCTCAAGCTGGTGCGAAGATATCCCTCATACCCAGCTTGCTAAGAGCGAAATGAAACTGTCTACTCCCAACTCCCTTGGTGAGAATATCTGCCAATTGGTCACCTGTCTTCACAAAGGAGTACATATTGTACCATTATTGAGGTTTTCCTTAATGAAGTGTCTATCTATCTCCACATGCTTGGTTCGGTCGTGCTGAACTGGATTATGAGCTATATTAATGGCAGCCTTATTATTACAGTATAGGCGCATCGTGTCTGTCTGATCGAGTCTCAGATCTCTCAGCAATAATCTAATCCATAAAAGTTCACACACACCTTGGGCCATAGCCCTGAATTCGGCCTCGGCACTAGATCTCGCTACCACATGCTGCTTCTTACTCCGCCAAGTAACAAGATTACCTCCCACAAATGTACAATACCCTGAAGTAGACCTCCTATCAGTAACTGAACCTGCCCAATCAGCATCAGTGTATGCTTCCACTCTAAGGTGACTATGTCTGCCAAAAAATAAGCCCTTCCCAGGAGCAGACTTTAAGTACCGAAGAATCCAGAACACAGCATCAAGATGAGCTTCACGTGGAGTGTGCATGAACTGGCTGACCACACTCACAGCAAAAGCAATGTCAGGACGAGTATGAGCCAGATAAATAAGTTTACCCACTAACCTCTGATATCTCCCTTTGTCTACCAACACTCCACTACTATCATCATTAAGCTTCTGGTTCAGTTCTATCGGAGTGTCACATGCTTTGCTTCCAAGCATTCCAGTTTCCTTCAACAAATCAAGAACAAATTTTCTTTGGGAAATGAAGATCCCATGCTTGGATCTAGCCACTTCAATTCCCAAAAATTACTTCAGTGCTCCTAGATCTTTTATTTCAAATTCCTTGGCCAGGTACTTCTTCAACTGTTGTACTTCTTCCAAGTCATCCCCTGTAAGCACAATATCATCAACATATACGATGAGAGCAGCAGTCTTACCCTGTGGGGAATGCTTAATGAACAGTGTGTGATCCGCCTGACTTTGTTTGAAGCCATATCTACGCATAGCCTGAGTGAACCTCTCAAACCAAGCCCTTGGGGATTGTTTGAGACCATATAACGACTACCTGAGCCTGCATACTTTTCCCACCGTCTTTGAGTCCTCAAAACCAGGAGGCACATCCATATATACTTCTTCCTCAAGGTCACCATGTAAGAAGGCATTCTTCACATCAAACTGGTGAAGAGGCCAATCAAGATTGGCTGCAAGTGAGAGGAGTATTCTGACTGAGTTCATCTTAGCAACTGGTGCAAATGTCTCCTCATAATCTACCCCATATGTTTGAGTGAAGCCCTTTGCAACAAGGCGGGCTTTATACCTCTCAACAGAACCATCTGACCTGTGCTTCACTGTATACACCCATTTGCACCAAACAGTTCGTTTTCCCTTAGGTAGCTCTGTCAATTCCCAAGTGCCATTCTTATGAAGAGCTTTCAATTCTTCAATCATGGCATGTTTCCACTTGGGATCAGTGAGAGCATCCTGAAAATGGTTAGGTACACAAACAGAAGAAATTTTTGAAACAAAGGCTCAATAAGTGGGAGACAGGTGAGAGTAGGACATAAAGTTAGATATAGGATGTTGAATACAAGACCTAACACCTTTACGAACCGTAATGGGTACATCTAGATCATCAGACACAGTGAGAGATATGGTGTATCAATACCTGGATCTTCATCAGTTGGAGGTAATGGCAGTGGAAGAGTAGAAGAAGTCACCTCTTTAGCAGGAGAAGGAGAAATAGTGTCTCTAGTATTTCTTTTGCTCCATGTTCCCTTGGAATAAAGCAACAACTCTTTCTCCTTTGAAGCGGTTTTCTCTGCCTCTGACTCCTCCTCATACCCTTTTTCTTCACACTTTTTTTCTCTCTCTGACTCCTTTTCACACCCAATAGCTCCCTCTAACTCGCCTTTGTTTGTGATAGTCTCCATTTCACCCTCAACAATCGTAGGCAATGTGAACACATGTATCTCTTCTTCACACCTCTGCTCCCCCTGAAGAGATGGCTGTGAATCCTGGAAGTAAGACCGAGACTCAAAGAAGGTGGCATCCATAGACACAAACCATTTTCGAGACGGAGGATGATAACACTTATACCCCTTTTGAGTAGGAGAGTAACCTACAAACACGCACTTAAAGCACGAGGGTCCAACTTCCCACGAGTGGGAGAATGGTTATGAACAAAATACACACAGCCGAAGACCCGAGGAAGAATAGAGAATAATGTGGAAGAGTTGGAGAGCACTTCAATTGGTGCTTTCTTGTTCAACACACGGGTAGGAAGACGATTAATAAGGTATGCAGCCGTTAAGACTGCCTCACCCCAGTAAGACTTAGGGACTTGTCCCGAGAAGAGCATGGTACGAGCAATTTCTAACAAATGACGATTCTTGCGTTCTGCCACCCCATTTTGCTGCGGGGTGTCAGTGCAAGAAGTTTGATGAATTATTCCCTGAGAACCAAAAAATTCACAAAGACCATAATCAATGTACTCACCACCATTATCAGAACGCAAAATTTTTATGACTGCCCCAAACTGAGTACGAATCATTTGATGGAAAGCTTTGAAAACAGAAAACACTTCCCTTTTTTCTTTTAACATGTAAATCCACGTGACACGAGAGAAATCATCTATGAACGTAACAAACCATCTATGACCTTTTAATGACACCACTCGAGATGGACCCCAAACATCATAATGAACTAAAGCAAAAGGAACTGAACTTGTAGTGGAACTTGGAGGAAAAGAAGCTCGATGATACTTTCCAAGTTCACAAGACTCACATAAAACATCAAACACCTTTTCATTTAGTACAACTGAGGGAAATAAATGATGAAGCAAAGAAAAAGGAGGGTGTCCCAACCGTTTGTGCCAAAGCCATATGTCTTCGGTTTTATTATTAGAAACCACGGTATGGTGTGCTAACTGCTCTCCTGTATCCAAGATATAGAGACCATTCTCTACTCTACCACTGCCAATTGTCCTCTTCGTGACGAGATCCTGAAAGACACAGTGATCAGGGAAAAAAGTGACACTTCAATTTAGGTCATGAGTAATACGACTGATAGATAAAAGGTTTGTATAGAAACTGGGAACGTGTAAAACAGAGGACAATGATAATGAAGGAGTAGCATGAATTAAACCTTTTCCCGAGACTGATGAAAAAGTTCCATTAGCAATACAAACTTTGTCCTGACCTGAATAGGGTGTATAAGTAGAAAAAATATCTGCAGACCTAGACATGTGATCAGAAGCTCCTGAATCAATAATCCAAGGTAAGGAAGAGTGAGATAGGAAAGCTCTCGCTGAGGTGGATAAGTTACCTGAATGGGCAAACGAAGAGGAGGCAACTGTAGATGTAGACAGAGCTCCAAAGGCCATCAGGTTCGGAGTAGCATCCTCAAACTCTGTGCTGGAATTAGAAGCATAGTGATCACCCTGGGCTGGAAGGGCTGTATCTACCACTGATGAAATAAATGATGGCTGCCCGGAAGAAGCTGAAATAACATAATGACGACTCTTCCCATTTTGCACAACGGAACTAGGTGCTTCTATTCTCCTGTTCGCGTAGCCCATCTTCCCTTTACTTCTCAACAAAATGGACACCGACTTCGACCATGCAAGGTAGTTCTGACCATTAGTGAAAGAGGTTGTGATTTTGAGGTTAGGGTTTTTTGGTGGAGCAACAAAGGGGCTCTCAACCTTAGGCGTCTGTAACATTACCATGGATTGACTAGTAGCATTATCCATAATTCCAGAACGCAAACAAGAAACCCTCAACAATCACAAATGAATGGTGAAGATGGGGACCCACCAACGAGATCAAGGCACATACAATCTCAAATTACCGCACCATTCGGGTGCAAAACGTTCAGTATTGAACTGAGTACTGGTCCATACCAGGACCCAAAAGAAAAAAAAAACTGAAAGATCTAGACTTCAATCAAAACGGCAGACTGGTACAGAAGCTGGGTAGGGGCTGTCGGCTAAGCCAGTGTGGCTGCTAGGATGAGCCGAAGCCCTTGGAGGCTGCGCCAAGTGACTAGGTGCCCAGGGGGGCTGCGGCGAAGGGCTGGAAGCCCTGGTGGACTTGCGGCGAAGAGCTGGAAGCCCTGGTGGGCTGCGGCGAGATGGGTGGTGGTTGTTGGTGGGCTGGGGCTGGTGGTGGCAAGAAAATCCCTCTTAGGGAGGCTCTGATACCATGTAGAGAGAAATTAGGGCAAAAAACTTAGGAAGACAACATGTCTCCCTTTCTTTTATATATTCAATCTCATAAAAAGTAATTACATAGAGAACCCCACTAAACCTTAAAACATAAAAAGGCAACAACAATAATAATAAAATAAACAACTCTCAACAGTACTAACATCAGTAATTTTGCCATTTTTGCTTGTGATTACTTGCACCAGGTAACTTTCCTCCTTGCCATCAGCTGTAAGTTGAAAACATCCAAGAATGATACAATCCGACCGAACCCACCTGATAGAATCAACTGTGCAAGAAAGAAGTGATATTTTAAGAAGATGCTAAGCAAAATCTTTCAAATAGATTATAGTAGTAACTTCCATCAAATGATAAAATGAAACAACAAAAAATCAAGTTCCTGAACCAGAAACAAACATTGTGCAGCAGATTTCAATGTGGTGTAAGAGTGAAAATTGTCATATATTATTACCCTCACCGGGGTATTTTGCCTTTTGGGTAGTCTAGGATTTTCTTTGCTGTAAGCTCTTTTACCCAGTAGGATATAATGAATTATTTGAACCCTTTCTCGGTAAAAAAGTTACATCATAAATGGTCTAGAGCCTCCTCTCTTGGCCCGTCACAATCACTAAAGTTGCAGTTACTGTCAAACCACTCACGTTACTTAGTCACTACCGCAGCCAGTGCACCTCTCTCTCTCTCTCTCTCTCTCTCTCTCTCTCTCTCTCTCTCTCTCTCTCTCTCGGTTCTGTTGCATCTTCCTCCACACCTAGCTAATCAATCTTTCAATTCCCAAAAATATCACCACTGGTCATTGTCGTATTCATCTCATTGTCACTGACCCCTTTTTTTTTCTTCCCATTTTTGCGGTCGCATTATGATCTCGGGAGATATACTTCAAAGAATAAGTATTAGTTTGAATATAATAACTAAAAGCTTTTCGCTCAGTGGAGGGAAATGTTTCTACTTCAAAAGCAAAATCCTCTGATCCTAAATTGAAGGTCTAGAAAAAAAAATCTATTGCTAAATGAAGACGATGAAGCAAGATATAATCCATATTTTTAAACTTCATTGTTGAGCACGGAACACCAGTTATTGATGGTTATAAACAATCAAAACCTTCTCAAAGTCATAGTCCATCTGAAAAACACCATCTTTGGAAGGACTTTTCTCTGCAACCCTCCGTCTGAGGCCGGAAAAGGAAGGGGGGGGGGGGGGGGGGGGGGGGGGGGGGGGGGGGGTGTGGGGGTGTGGGGGTGGTTAAAACGTTTAGGGATAAGAACAGGAATAAAAAGGCTCACCACCCTACAGAAAAGGGATACAAAGCAAGAGAAAAGTAGAATCACCACTCTAAAGAAAGGGATACATAGCAAAGGAGGCTCACCACTCTATGGAATAACCAAAGAGATAAAGGGCAAAAAAGCTAGAGATCTCCTCCTTAGCATTTAAGAGTCAAACTTTACTTAGTACTAAACTTATTTTTTATTTCATTGCAAGTTACCATATATATACTAGACCTTGTAAACAACCCTCGAAGCATAAGAAATAGAGTTCCTCCACTAACACGATTAACTCTACTAGTTTCAAAAAAGAACTAACCACCACACATGTATAAAGGAGTTATCATTTCCAAGACAAAACTACTAACTCTTGGGTACTATTTTTAGTAAACATAAATACCCCTTCGAAAAACCTTTCATATTGCTAAAAGAATCGGAAATGAGGCACCCCAGTCTTGAGCCCCGCGTCACCGTCCCATTTTTATATGTCCTTTCTTTCGTTTTTTGGCCCGTCCCAAAACTATTGTCCACTTAGAATACTCAATGATAAATTTTTAGCTACTTTCCAAAATTATCCTTATTGGTTTTGAAATTTCCCAACAAAAAGTAAAAGGAAAGAAAAAGAAGGGTATTTTGGAACAGTGTTACCAGAAAACTATCATACCCTAGCGATCCCCGTTTTGGTACGATCATTCCGAAATGTGGTACACTAGCGAATTAGAACACCAATTTGGGCGTTCCCGCTTTAAATCACCTAATATTGTAATAACACCACCAAAATTCCAGTGAACTTATAACACTACAAAATTCACATCGATCATATTTTCTCATTTAGAACTTTACTTGACAATAAAATAATTAATTATCGTTTCACGTTTTAATCTATCATACTACTTTCCCTCTTAAGATCGGAAGAAGTATACCCCCAACGTACCACATTTTATAGCACATGGCGATCCGTGTTCCCGAACCCGTTCCTCGTACTGAATCCATCTGCGATCCAGGTAACCTTGTTTTGGAACTTTTGCATTAATTTTATGCCATGTGAATGGCAACCATCATGTCACCTTAAAAAGTTGGAACTCCCAAAGGTGGACACATAAAATGGGACGGAGGAAGTAGCATTCTCAGGAAAATCATGGGCTGCCTCCTTACATGTTCATTCACTTATAATTACCTCGAAATGCCCTCCCTCCCCTGGGCCCAATACTAAGTTTTCCTTGATAATATCTAAGTTCATGAGATTTTGCCCGAAGAAAGCAAATGAAAGGAGTAAGTAAAAATCGTCTTATAATTGACATTAAAGAGGTGATCGTAATTGATAGCAACTGTACCAAAATTACTAAAAGGAAGCCTCTATATCACCAATAGATAAATTGTTCATGACCAACCTTGTTCTTCTTCTAATTTTCCTGTCTAAGGATGATTAGCACCACATTTATTGAATTCTGTTTCTTGAGTAGCTAAGTCTCTAGCTAGGGCTAGAGGTGAAACCTAGCAGTTTTATTATGTGTTCTTCAGGTTGTCACTCTGGGATTACACGGTTATATGATTGAATGGTGTGTATTGTCGTTCCTTAGAATAATTGCATGTTCACATGTCTCTATGATTCAATATTAAATTTTCGAATACATCGAATGCATAATCTCCATTGTAACATGTATATAATGTTAACTTCTCAATCAGCCTACGCATTCAAACTTCTTTATTCATTGATTTGTTCTTCATAGTTATAACTCCCAAGTAGAAAAGTTGACTAACTAACAGAAAATTTCACATTTAGTTTAGTTTACAACCATTCTCTACTCGACTCTCCAGTGAAAAAGTTAAAAACAATCAACTTTGTATTTCTGCACTTAGAAAAAGATTCAGCATAGGTTTTTGTGAATCAGTCCATGGGTTCAACCTTGAATTATGAGACTTTATTACTTGCGATAGCCTGCCCTTGGGTGCACAATATTTAAGCTGTAGCAACATCACATATGCCTCAATCAGGATATCAAAACACAATTTTGTCAAGTTACTAAAAAACAACTTACATAACAATTAGAAGTTACCATTGTGGACATTCAACAAGTGCTGACAGGGGTACAATATTTCCAACACCCAACAACTCCCAAAATTCAAGACACTAGGATTCAACCATAGATCCCAATACAATTCCAGACACTTTAACTACATCCAAAAAAGAAAAGAAAAAACATTTGACGTCATAGAACACTACAATATCGACTAATGTCATGTAGATTTGAGAGCTATAACAATTATGATAGAGACAATCTATAAAAACATAATAAGTGAATAGAAAAATGAGGGGTCACTAAGAATTGCATGACACATTGAGGGGTACATCTAAAATCAGATTGATAAACAAAGAAACAAAATTGTGAGTCAACTCCCTCTTCCCTCCCTAATGACCAACACACAAATACTAGTAAAGATTTCGACACTTCTTGCTTCTCTTTACTTCTATTCCTTCGCCCACTCAACCCAAGGGTCTAATAGTCTCCTCACTAAAAGAACTTTGGATGGGTTTCCTGTTTTGACAGTTTCAGAATAACTGTATGTCGAAAGATCTTTTGTCCCTCAACAATAATGGATGTGAACTTTCCTTAAAAGATCTCTTTGCTTTGGAGGGGTGAAGTGTGTGACATGAGGTACAATAAACCTATTGAAGCACAGAATTTTTACTGAGATACTGACGTTTTGTCTACTCTTGTCTACACGTGAAAACAAATAAGTGTCAACAGTTGGCTGAGCAGTAGTTCAGTCAAGCCCGGCTAATCATAGGCTAAAAACCAAGGATTTAAAGAAAAATTCAGAACTCACTCGAACAGTAAATAGGCTGATAAATTTTCAAGCAAAAGAAACAGTATACAGAATAAGTGTGAACTGACTAACTAAAACTAGTTTTATGATTTTTACCTTAACAAAGACAGCAGCTGTATCAAGATCAAAGTTTTAGAGAACTTGTGCATTGAGCATTTTTCATTTTTCATCTCTCTCCCTTCCCATTCTTTCCCTCCCCTCCCTCTCTCTTAATGCAATCTCTTACAGTTTTTTCCAGTTACGGCCTCTCTTAACTTTGTATCGATGAACAAATGAAGTGAGGCAACAGAGGTTAGGTTGTTCATGTTGCTTGTTACCAATAATCAAAAGAGAATATTATGGGTGTCACCACTGTTACAAGTACGGAGAAGATGACATTTGTCAGCCGTTGCAAAGACAAAAGGAAGAGGTGGTGGCAGTTGCGCATTCCATGGAGGGAATAGTGATTCGTTAAGTGGTGATGAGAGAAACACGGGGATGATTGTCGTGGCAATGTACTTGCCATGAAAAGTGACAATCCTTCCCTCAATGTAAATGGCGACCACTGTATCTATCCGTCTCAGCTCTGGAACCCAATCCTAAAGCATACCTACTTGTTAAGACGCCATGGTTCAAGCTAATCTCCGCAATTTTCCCGAGTATCAAGGAAGTGTTGTTGACATTTCTTTGAAATGGTTAACTCGCCCATTTTTGCAAGGTATTTGATGAAGGAAAGAATCTTCTTTTTCATAGAGACCTTACATTAAGGTGCAAAATGTAAATGTACAATAATTCAAATTATTCAGAGATAGGAGAACATGATGGAACGGAGTAGTTAGTCACCCAAAGAAACTCCAATAAGTAAGACAGATAAAGAGCAAAATCCATATGGTTAGCATCTGCAAGACGATCTTTGTTTCAACACATCATCACCATCACCATCACTAATCAACATCATCATCATCATAACATCAACGACAACAATAACCGATAAATGATACAAAAATCTAAAAAAATGAAATATTAATCATCCAATCAAAATGGTACCCCAAAGTCCGATCAGAAACTAAGAAAGTCTATTTGAAAATGGGAGACAGGCATATGGACTAACGAGGCATAAACACAATCAAGAAACCTATCAAAGTTAGAACAGACGGAAAAAATCAACATCCAGTACAGATTTGGAAGGAAGAGAATGCATAAAAGAACACATAAGAGAGAAAAAAAAAATTAAAAACTCATTCACTGAACATTTTATAATTCTTCAATTAGAAAGTATAAGCACACATAAATAGGTAATTATACCTTTTATGACGCAATTCACATCAGAATCACCAGCACATGACTTGAATGATAGTGATATGCTCAACTTTTGCTTAAATTTTGATGACATAATGCTAAGAATGTTCTTCCTTGCCACAGCAACAAAATTGCCTTTTGTGCTCCATTCAACTATGCAAAAGATTCATGTCAACTCACATCAACAAGTGGAAAAAGATAACATAGAAAATCGATTCCACATTAGTGCAAAAAAATCAACAAAATGACAGTTCAAAGTACGTAAACCGTTGAAAACGCAATCATCTACATGCTAGCTTTCCAAATATATATTGCAGAGGTCGTAAGGAATTGAAACAGTCAACTAGAAAGCAGAACTTTCGAACAATCATAGGAACAATCTAAGATGCCAATTCAAGACAAACAAAGTGAGCAAAAAAGAATTGAGGAAAAATTCGTTCTTCACTGAGAGATTCAGAAATGTTATATTCCCCCTCCAAACTCTCTACAGATTTATGTTTATGTCTAATTCCATAAAGCTATCACATATTAAATTCCAACAGTAACGTATAACCATTTTATGGGAGCTCTTCACCATGGACTATACTCGGAGTAGATGGGATAGCCCTGCTGACACAGAGCCTTCCAAGCTTTGAATTTGAAGGAGCAGAAAGACCTGGAAATCACAGTTATTAAAGGAGCAAGACGCACTGTTAGGACAATTAGTCCAAATTGTAATATGGGAAAGTTCCATGACATCAAAATAATCGAGTCTATATTTTTATTTCCTTGTCGTTACCAAGTCTCTGAATCACCAAGCTCTACACAGTGAAGATATCAAGCTCAAAGTCGTCATTTTCAGTAGTATGTAAGAAGACTGGTTGCCATGCCCTAGGTTGACGCGCACACTCACAAAATATTTTCATATGTTAAAATGAGTTAAATATATTTTTCCTATATTAAAAACGTGAGCAAAAATCTTTCATGGACACAGGCGTCTGAACAGCACGCCAGAGGTGTCCGAATGGCTATGTCAGTTTTAGTCAATAAGGAAATACAATCTATTTAAGAAATCACGAGTTGTTTGCTTATCGCCTGCAAGGCGCTCGAACGGCGTAGCGTATTTCAACGAATGTTCCAAAACCTATAAATATAACAGTCTCATGGATAATTAAACAAACATTTTTCCTGCGAATTTCAGAAGAGCACATTCAATTCCTAAGCTCTCTAAAGCTCTTCTATATTCGTTGTTATAACTCTAGGTTATTCCCTTACACAAATTAAGGGTTAGTAGTTCATCACGTCTGACTCGTGGGTGATACTGCATTCGGTGCGACACCGAGGCTTAAAGATTGAAGTTGTGAAGAGGCTATTCAAGGCGAAGAAAGATTACAAGTGCATCGTGTGTGATACAAGACGGTGATTCAGTGTGACTCTGGTCAGGTCTAAGTTGGTTGTAAGTTTTTCCATTATTCGTTTATAGTGGAATTAGTCGTAGGTGTGGTTTTTACCCGTTTCAGGGTTCCACGTAAAAATTTTGTGTTCTTGTGCTCAACTCATTTTCTGCTTTACACGAGCACAGTTTTCACGTGTTAGATTCAGATCTATTTTTGCTTTAATTTAAAAATAGTAATAGCTTAGAGACAGACTTAATCACCCCCCTTCTGGTCTATCGGACTAACAGTAGGGCGCTTTTTCACGCACTTAGGCGCAAATGCCTCCCGGGACCCAGGTGCAAGATGCAAAAAAAGCACGAGCCTGAGTAAAGTAAGGCGCACTGTAAGAAACTTATAAATTGTACTCCCTCCGTACCACTTTGCAAGACTATTTTTCCTTTTTTAGCCGTCCCAAAATAGGTGATCACTTTGACTATTAATAGAATATTTTTCATTCACTTTCCAACAATGCCCTTCTTAAATTTGAAACCTAGAGTAGTTAGTAAAGAGAAATAAATTAGTAAAGGGGCAGATTTGGAAGAATACAGAAAATTTAATGCCAAACAATGCATTAAATGATGTCTACTTAAAAAGTTGGGTATACGAAGATAGTCATATAAATTGGGACAGAGGGAGTATATATTTAAGCAAATATAAAGAACACAATAACTAAAAATACACATATTAATTGCTAAAACATCCAAACAATATACATTTTGACCTATTAGCTCAATTGGCCAATTAATAAGTTATCTCTACGATGCTTCACAAAATAGTCTACCTCAGAGTAAAGACTCAATCAAGTATGAAACTATCACAAAATTTCAAATGCGATCTCCATGTAGATTATTTGTACAATTAGGCTTTTCCCTTCCGCTTTTTCTAAATTTTTTTCTAAATTTAGGAACCAACAGGAGAGTTATTGGCCACAAAGAATGACATTCTTGTGCATTAAAAATGTAACCCTTGTCTTCTAGAAGTTGTAATGGTCTAATGGCTCTTAAAGTGGGTCCAAGGCTAATAAGAGGCAAGTTGAGTCTAAAGATAATATTAGTTGAATTTGAATATGGGCCTTAGTTTCATGCATAACTAAGTTATTGATGCATAATTTTATTGAGGCACGGGCTTTGCTAATTGGGCAATTAAAAAAAGGCACAAGAAAAGCGCGCCAAGGTGGGCCTGTTTCAAGGGGATTCGCCTAGGCAAGGCGAGGCGCAAATGCTAAGCCCCACTGAGCCTGAGGCACGCCTTAAAACGGAGCTAGAAATGTTACAAGTCGATTTTTTGCAGACCTTCTTATGCTTCCTAAATATAGGATACAAGCTCAAAGAAACAATTAGGTTCATTGTTCCCTGGTGCGAGTCACCAAGTAATAAGTTGAAAATTTTAGGCTTTATCTGGTTTGCAAATCATCAAAGGACAAGAAAATAGAAAGGAAAACCACTTCCCTTGCATTTTCCTTGTGTTTTCCTTCATGCTTAAGTAATAATTAAGTTATTTTTTAAACACAAAAAAAATTATTGGAACTTAAGGGGGGGGAGGGGGGGAAAGAAGCACAAAATTGAAAATTTTTAACTTATTTCCTACTAATTTTTCTTTTTGTTTCTATTTTCCTTGGTAACTAAACAACAGAAAACGTGACCTAGGAGGCTAGGACTCAAAGCCATGCTCCTACGGCTACAATAGTCAACCGAGCTATGACCATTGCACCAAACAATGACCAACGACTTAAGAAAAAAGCTCGAATCATCAAATATTAGATCAAAAAAATCCAATTACTTAAGCACCTTCACACTAAATACAGGTCAACTCTACATTTTTGTGGTAAGTAAGCAAAAAAGAAGATAAAAATTCTCAGAAATTACAAGGTCAAAAAAGTCTCATAACACCGGGCAATTATGTAGATGACACTATTCCACAATTTAGATCGTGACATCCTGCTCTTTCCAATGTTACCAGTGCTAGAAAATGCAGGCTGCCTTAAGATAAAGAAAAGAAACAGAAGGTGACAATAAACATTTTCCCACCAACTATTCGATCAGAAAATTCACTTCAAGGCCTAAAAGAGAACCAACAGATAGGGGATGATCGCAAAGAAAAACAAGAGTGATTCTAATCTCATCCATGACAACTTTGATCCAACAATGTGATTGATGTAGTAATTATATTAGTAATACTTTATGTTTTTTTAGTAGTGTCTTTTATGTTATTTGTTTTGGTTGTCATTTGGTGTGGGTCACAAGCATGTGAGGTTAGCATAGGTTTATAAATAGGAGGCTAGGGTTGAGGGAAAATTAGTTTTGAGATAATGTATTGATATTGGCTTGTAAACCAAGTGAGCTTTGAAGCTCTTTAATGGAGTCTATCTTCCAAAAACCCTAGTTCTTATTTATTTCTCTAAAATCCTCTTGTTATTGCAACTATATTTGCATCATTTGGTATCAGAGCAATGAGTTCAACCTTGAATTGAGAGAATCTCACTAAAAATTTTACAAGCAAAACCAAACAAGACCTAGTTTCCTTGCGAAACCAAACTGAACTGCTTCTCCACTTCGCACCGACATGCAATCAATCAAACAGAGCACTGAACCATTTGCGAAATCTATTGAAGAAGTCGCACAACCCAATCGAGCTAGATTGTAGCCTTGATTGGTTCGTAACCCTCGGTTTGCCTTCTGAGGCCTTCGTCTGACTTGGACTGGCTATTTGGGAGTCGTAGGTGGCTGGGTTTACTTTCAGTGACTGTCGGTAGTACCCAAACCTCAGTTCGCAGGTTTGGCGACTGTTTTCCCTGCCCAATTCGAACCAAACACAGCCTTAATCACCTCACGAACCAGATTTGGACTTCGTGACTTTCTCGTAGCAGCCGGAAATCCTTCTCAAAACAGTTGACTTGCGGAGTGTGATCCCCATACGAAGTCAGTTCTCGAACCAAAAAAAAATTTGAGTAGCGACTATCGTGGACCTTGGAATCTGCCCATGCGAACCCATTTTGAACCAGTTTGTGCACCTATGGACAGATTTGTGACTTGCGAGTCTGCGACTGCAATATTGGGTTGTGATTGGGTTGCTGGTGTTAAGTCTCTGTTTGGTAAGTCAGTTGATTTCCGATCGGGTTTCGATTTCTATTTATGGTTTCCTTCTTGACTGTGATTGTTCCAATTTGGCTTGAGTTTGCAATTTTTGCATGTATCATTTGCAATTTTCAGTAAATAGTATTTTGTTGTGGTTGTGGTTTGGTTTGTTGGTGTTGAATTGTCTGCTTGTTGGTAAGTGGGTTGAGAATTAGCTTGCTTGAGGAGGAAACTCTTTTGGGCTTCAGTTTGTATTGGTTTGGTAATTATTGGCTTGAGGGTTGAGATTCGCTCTGGTTTTCCTTAATTTTGGTACCAATTTGATTGTAGTTGATATGGCTCAAAGAGGAAGAGAAAGAACGGGTAGAGGGCGAGGAAATGCCATGTAGTTTGAGGATGGGACTGAATTTGATTTAGCCCATCACATGGGACCTAAGGGTACCCAACGTCATGAAATGGAGAATTAAAAAGGCAAATTGCTGCCTTAACCCTTAAGGTAAAGCATTTGCGACCTCCTTGTAATGAAATCCGAATTCCGAAATCATATGGTTATCAATCGGAGTTTGACGATTGGTTGAAGGAAGTCGAAGAACTCTTCAATTATCATAATGTAATTGAAGAAACAAAAGTGAAATTGGTGGAAAAGTGTTTGAAAGGGAGTGTTGCGGGTTGGTGGCAACACATCCAATTTGTTAGAAAGAGGATTGGAAAACCTAAAATCAAGTCTTGGAACAAAATGAGGAAGAAGTTGGAAGAAAAGTTTGTAGCCATTAGTTTTTGTCCAACCAAAGGGGTGGAGTTGCCACACGATTCCTTTAATGATGAACGGATGTTTGATGTAGTACTATGTGAAGAAGATGATAAAGAATCGGGTGAAGAACCAATATTTGATGATTGGTATGAAAGTGAGTGTTAGATGATAGAATAGTCATTTAGTATTTAGGGCTTAGGTCATTGCTTAGGTCATTGATTATGTAAGCCCTATGGGCGATTTAGTATTTTCCATTTTAAGTTGTTGCCTATATGTAGGCCTCTCTTGTAATCTTATTGTTACCTCAATATAATCAATATTATGAATATTTACATGGTATCAGAGCGGGTTGATTTTTGACCTAGAAAAATAGCTTCCGCCACCGGCGGGTGGCAGCCCGCCGGATCTCTCAAGGTTCTCTTTTCCGCTGCCCGCCGGATCTCTTTATGGATCTCTTCAATCAAAGAAGTTTAGTTTGTCAAATCTGTTTGAGGATTTGATTTTATTTCCTCTTTACACATAAACCCTAACCCTAGCAGCAACCATCATCATCAACATCACTATTCACGGTCACTGTTCATCGTCTACTGTTCACGCTACTATTCACGACACTGTTCATCGATACTATTTCGTCACTGTTCATCAATTACTATTCACGGACACTATTCATCGTCTACTGTTCATGCTACTATTCACGACACTATTCATCGGCCGCCCATCTTCTTCTTCGTCTTGTTCAACCAAAAAAAAAAAAGAGGCAGCTTGCGGCCATCCCCCAAGGTTTACAGATTTTTCAAGTTGGCCCAAAATATTTCCAGAATTTACAAAACAAGCCCCAAAATTTATACAAATTTCAGTTTGACCCCCCTAAACTTTTAATATTTCTAGGATTCAACCCTCAAAGGCTTGTTTGGCTTTCCTTCCAATCTTCGGTGTTCATGTTCACTCCTACCTTCGGTTTGAGGGGAAGAGTAGTGATATTATGCTGTGCCCCAAGCCAACGTTATAGTGATATTATGCCAATCTTCTTTGTGAGATTGAGAGTATCCACTTGCCGATCTGTATTGTGAGAAGAGTAGTGATATTATGCTGTGCCCCAATCCAAAGTTATAGTGATATTATGCCAATCTTCTTGTAAGATTGAGAGTGTTAATTGCCAATCTTCTTTGTGAGATTGAGAGTATCCACTTGCCGATCAGTATTGTGAGATCGAGAAGAATCTTGTCCTTTTTTGCCAATCTTTTTCGAGAGATTGAGAGTGTTCTCTTGCCGATAGTCTTCGTGAAATCGAGAACCCCTCTTTGCCGGTCCCGTATGGTCGAGATTTGCTACAAGCTTTTGTTTGGATTGTTGTTTAACGATCATCGTTCAGCCGCAAGTTGTGTTTCCGGCACATTCAGTGAAGCTGAGAGTTATTCGTGCCACCCCTGGAGTTGAAGTTTTGCTTTCCAATAGAGTTGAGAGTTGTTTTTCGGTTGTAATCCCTTTCCAAACTTCGGTTATAATTTTCATTACCACCTTCAGTTTAAGGGGGAGTGTTAGATGATAGAATAGTCATTTAGTATTTAGGGCTTAGGTCATTGCTTAGGTCATTGATTATGTAAGCCCTATGGGCGATTTAGTATTTTCCATTTTAAGTTGTTGCCTATATGTAGGCCTCTCTTGTAATCTTATTGTTACCTCAATATAATCAATATTATGAATATTTACAGTGAGTTTGAGGAAGAATTCAACCACGACGATGACAAGTTGTATGAGGAACCAATTTTTTATTATTGTTGTGAAAGTGACTTTGAAGAAACCCAAAATGTCTTAGAGGTCAAAGAATCGGGTGAGGAACCAATATTTGATGATTGCTATGATGGCAAGTCTGAGGACAAGGAAGTAGACTTTATTCAACTCCTTTGGTCTCCAAAGGAGGATAGGTTTGTTTCAACAAGTTATGAAGAAGAATTTGCTTATGAAAATGAGACGCTAGAAAGCAAGGTCATTGGTGCACTTGAAGGTGGTCCTCCTTGTATTGATGGGAAGGAGAACGACTTGGAAATTTTTGTTGATGAGAAGAATGGTGAACTCAAGAAATCCACATTGGGTGATGAATGCAAGATTGAATGGTGCACTAGTGGAAGCAAGGAGAGCTTTGAAGGTGACGAATGTATGGGAAATTTTATGGACAACAGAGAGAAATTGGCATTTGAAGAGGAGAGCTACATTTTGTTTCCAATTTCAAGTGTTGAGGATGCTTTTGAACATAGAGTGGCAACCATGATGTTTTCCAAGATTGATATCAAGAGAAAAGCCACTGCTGAAATGCAATTGAGAAGGCTAATTCTTAAACTTGAGGACAAGGTTCTTTTAGAGGGAAAGTATGATGTAGTAATTATATTAGTAATACTTTATGTTTTTTTAGTAGTGTCTTTTATGTTATTTGTTTTGATTGCCATTTGGTGTGGGTCACAAGCATGTGAGGTTAGCATTGGTTTAATAGGGTATAAATAGAAGGCTAGGGTTGAGGGCAAATTAGTTTAGGGATATTATGTATTGATATTGGTTTGTAAACCAAGTGAGCTTTGAAGCTCTTTAATGGAGTCTATCTTCCCAAAACCCTAGTTCTTATTTATTTCTCTAAAATCTTCTTGTTATTGTAACTATATTGCATCCATGATGGCTCAAAAACCTGTAACATAAGGGGAAAACCAGTGCACGAGGCTTGCGCCACTGCGGGGTGTTAGATGTATGCAGCCTTATGGGAAAGGTTGTTTCCGCGTTCGAACCTGTGACCTCCAAGTCACAAATAACATTGGATATTTGATCTAATACCAATACCCACCTTGATCCAATATGAAACCCTGAAATCACCAAAATGATAAAGACCATTGATCCTAAGCCGTATTTTTATTGCAGTCCCAAAGAACAAAGATAATTCCCAAGCATTTATATAAGCTATTAAGCGATTATAGAGTAAAATAGAAATAAGGAAGAAATGAATTGCAAGGAAATTCTACATAAGAAACATGATAAGTGACCCTATCCAAACCTAAGTTAACAGAGTGACAAATGAAAACATTGCATCACAAATCAAACAATGTTCAGTTTTCTAAAATTTCATTCCTCATTTGTTAAGTGGACACCAATAAATAATCTTAGAAGAATAACGCTCTTATGAAGAAAAATTTGAATATGGGTTAACACTCTTAAATAGAAAATTCAGCGCGTTGTACTTTTAGTTCTAGATTGATCTTCAAGCTTGATGCCAAGATGAGCCTCCTTCGCAGAATTCACCATGATTGATGCATTAAGGAGGTAGGTTGGCTATGACACCCATGACCTAGGCTGGGTTACACCTCATACACTTAAAAATGATTTCCCCAGTGTTCTAAACTTGAGTTTTATACTCGGGTCAATTTGATTCATAAGTTACAATGTCGTAAATAAAAAATATCATTTAGTTAGAACATTGTACTTTGGTTTGAACATGACCTTGTATATTCAAATCAACAAGTCCAATTTTCACATTTAATTCAGGTTCTTACAAGTTCAAATTTTTTAAAAGCCTCCTGAAATTTTGAAATACTAATAAAAGAAAAGTCTCTTGAAATCACTCTCCACAATTAATAAAGTGTCATTATGTTAAAAAAATATATATATATATTTCCCAAGCACATACCTCTAAACATTTGAAAAACCAACACATGTCCCATACTTTGAAGTGCCAAGCTAATACCAAGTGTCCCATTAACAAGTTAGAAAATAATAAACAAGCAAACTCCAAACGTAAAAATGGCACGTGGTGGAATGGATATAACTTACCAGCATCGACATTGTCCATTACATGTTTAAGAGGTTCTTGACCAGCTCCGTAGTATAAGTACCCAGTACTTGAAAGAACAACATAGTAATCTTCCAATTTTCGAGACCATCGCATATCCTTAACACAACCTGAGTTGTCGAGTGAACAAGAGAAAGACGGCTTTTGTTCCTACAAAATATCCATATGCCAATAAAGAAAGAAATTCTTAGTCAACATAGCGTCAAAGAGGAACCAAAATAATAGATAATTACACAATTCAGTGGCCATAACCAATATTGGGTCTTTACATGCCTTTACTTAGCACATATACCTCAAGCTTCACATAAACTAGTTGCCAAAAACTATTAGATCATGGGATAATTCACAGAATTTCAAAAGATGGTGCATGTTATTTCACTTCTACAATTTGACTTGCCGCATAAGTTTACTAGGAGGGATTATTTAATGGTGCAATTGTATAAGTTCAGCCTCAAATGGTTGACAACCACCACTTTGTTGTAAAATAATGCCAAAACTATGTATGTCTTGAACCTACCTCTCCTATAGAAGGAACCTTAAGACGAACTAAAGCCTTGCAGAGGAAGAGTACTTCATGTAAGCAAGACCACCATTGGATCTGGGTATTGACCCTTTCATTATTTCATACCAGGATGTCTAGCATATTAATTTGTTTAATTAGTTTATACCAAGATTTCTAGCATATAAACTATTTTTCAAGATGTGTCAAGGTAAACACCTAGCCGCATCACTTCATCCTTTAAAATCTAGATTAAGAACGATTTTTTAAGGATATTAAAAATAATGCCAATTCATCTTACCATCCACATCTTATAGAGGTCAAGGTTGTTTGTCTGAGTCTAGTTGTCAACTTAACTTACTTTTGAGGTGACCATGTCACTTAACTAGGAGAAATATTCCCAACAAGCTGCATTTTAATTTAATATTCCGTGCACAAACTACCAGGTATACTCCTTTTGAAAACTTTGGCCAAGGTGGCTACTGGCTAACAACAGGCCAAATTAATTTGACTATAGTGCATGTTATGCAAGAACAACTGCAAAATATAAATATAAAAGAGGGATTCTGAGAAGTTACAATGACAGGTTGCTTCCTTTCAGACGATATTTTTAGCAGATTGATGGATCAACTGACGACAAAAACCACTATTGCAGCTAAAAAGGAGGGACTACCACGGCTATCCTTGACTTGGTGAGCAATATTGTAAGGTTGACACTTAGAAGCAGGAATCTTTAAAAGTGGTCACGCTCCCCGCCCCCGCTCCCGCTTCCAACCCCGCTTCCGCTCCCGCCCCGCTTAAGAAGAAACCTTTGAAACCTCGTAAAGTTTGGCGCTTTCCCGCCCCCGTCCCGTCTCCCGCTTCGTGCAACTTAGGGTTGAAGGCGCTCCTTTTTGCCTTTGTACAGAAAGAATTAAATATCTACTCGCACGTTGTATTCTTGCTCTTCCTTCCCCACTAATTTTGCTCTTCTTCATTTTTATTTTCCAGCAAGTGTTGGTCACTTGATCCTGATCCTAACACTTTTTATCAGTCTTTCTATGTCATTATGGAGCAAAGGGGGGGAATGGATAATAATGAAACTCTCTCTAAACTGGAGCTAGCTGGCATGTGTTATCCAGGCTTTCTTATCAGGATGTTAGCTCTAAAATATTCTAACAGATTGCCCTCTAAAAGTTCTTATATGAATGGAGCACGAGAAGTGTTTTTAACCATCAGTGCATCAGCTACAGTAGATGCTACGACCAAGGATTTGATGGAAGATGGATCCAAGGATCTTCTAATGAGTAGGGACCCCATGCGACAACGATTTCTTGCTTCAGGTCCAGGCTATAATCCTTGGGAAGGTGCCCGGAGAAGTACATCGTGTTGCAATTTCCCAAATATGCGTAAGAATATATAGGACTGGGAATGTAGGTCAAACAACTCGTCCTCATACATTCTTTGAGATGCTTGGAATCTTCAACATTGGAGATTATCTCAGTAAGGACGAAATTAGATGGGCATGGGAGCTTACGACTAAGGAATTCAGCTTGCCAACTGAGAGATTATGGGTTAGTATTTGTGAAGAAGATAATGAGTCTTTTGCAATATGGCACGATGAGGTAGGTGTTTCTGCGGTATGTATAAAGAGAATGGGTAAAGTTGGATACCACATTGGTCATTCGAGGGCCCTATCAGCAAGATCAAAGATTGTCTTCAAAATTGCAGGAGTTTTATTGGATGAAATGCAGGATAAGGGGCTGCATGCACTCAGGTACAAACTTATCATTCTTGACGAAGTGCATGAAAGATCTGTAGAGTCTAATCTTTAAGGATCCTGGTAGGGGAGAAAGAGCAGAAGTGCTTGCCAATCCTAACTCAAGCCAATATCCACTTTATTTGAGCGAAGAGTTTCTTATCTCGAGCAGCTAACTGAACTTCTCGGAATAAATTCAGAGCAGTTATCGTTGAGATATTGTTCTGGGGCAGTCCCTTCGGTGGTTGAGGCTGGTTTGAAGACTGAAGTGAACAACCTTATACATAATTTGGTGTTGCATTGCACATTCAAAAAATGAGCCAGACATTGAAAAGAGCATTTTGGTTTTTCTTCCAACATATCACTCCCTGGAGCAGCAGTGTCCAGTCTCTTCTCAACAAGCATTGACACTGAACAATCTCTCCTGGCTACGAGAATCTGGAAGTCCCCCATCCATCGTAAGGTAATCTTAGCCACAAAAATTGCAAAATCTTCAGTGACAATACCCGAGTAGCCTTTGTCATTGACTAGTGCTGTTCTCTACAAGTGTTTTGGGATAGTACTAGGAAAAAGGATTCCCCAGAGCTTGTTTGGGTTTCTAAATCTCAGGCAGACCAACAAACTGGGAGAACGGGTCGAACTTGTGATGGACAGATCTATCGATTGGTTACACGATCCATCTTTGGTGGGCTGCAGGAGCACAAGCATCCAGTGGTACTGAGGTTGTCATTAACACAGCAAGTGCTTTTGATTTGCTGTTCTCAATCTAAATCCATCAATGACCCTAAAGTCTCGTTGCCCCCAGAGCCGGGAGTTGTTGAAGATGCTTTAAGTTTTCTTTTTCACCTCCATGCATCAGAAAAAACTTTTCCGAGGGGCCGATACGAGCCTACATTCTATGGAAGATTGCTTGCTAGTTTGTCATTGTCATTTGATGCTTCTGTTTTCATACTCAAGTTTGGGGCCATGGGAATGCTACATGAAGGCATTCTGCTTGGTATATTGATGGATACACAACCTCTACCTATTCTTCGTCCTTTTGGGCAGGGAAATTTGTTTTTAAAGTACACGGATTGCTACTATTGAAGAGATGATAATAATGCTGCACTTTTACATACTAAAGTGATGCCTCGGACTGATGCAAAGAAAGCTTGGGCTATAGCACTGTTTGGAGAAAAATATGGAGAACAAGTATGTGTTGTAGAGGTTCCAGGTGTAATGATGGAACTATGCAGTGGAACCCATGTCACCAATACTACTGAAATAGGTGGATTCAAATTAACTTCAGAGCAAGGTATTGAATTTGGAATCAGGCTTATTGAAGCTATTGTTCCTGAAGCCTTATGGCTTGTATTTGTTCCAGAAATGACTACATGAAAGGACACTGGTCCACTCTCAAGGTGATTGCTGAAGATGAAGTCTTGTATCCCCTTGAAAAGGAATATTTTTTTTTTCCTTTTGAAGAGATTGACTATATGTAGTTTGAGAGGCAAGTTGTTGGTGGCATAAAAATGCATTAGTTTGACCTTCTAATTAGATTGAAGACTGAGCAAGAACATCTATTTCGCAAAGTTCAGAGGATGAACCATGGGTTGAAGCTGGGGACTTTACAAATCAATTCCTAGATTTTTGAAGCTAGAGGACAAGCTTATTATCAAGGGGGATGGAATGTTAACATAACCACCCCCCCTACCCAAACACTATTTCATCTCTTTTGATTTTCCTTTACTTTTTCTAATTTCTAGCTGGCAATTAGTTACAGCCATGTGCCTATCATAGAGCTGAGCAGTGTTTCATTGTTGGGTTATGGTTGATGAATGAGAATTGAGTGGTCTTGCACCATAGAGGAGGGATTGAAGGAAGGAAAATGAAGGAGGCATACCTTGTTGAGAAGAGAGTGGACAGAGAAGAAATGGATGTGAGCGCCAATAGAAGCAGCGAGCCTGGAAGAGTCCGAAGACAATGCCAATATGTTAACCTTTCCAAGGGGTACATCCACAACACTCAATTCTTGAATAGAGGAACCACTTCCTTTATCCTCAATCTCTTTGGCGGATTGTATAACATCCTCGGTCCTCGCAACACAAAACCCTATTGAATAACAAAATCAAATAACATTTGAAATTGTTTGTTACTCCTTTTCCTTTACAAGAAAAAGTACACTGAAACAGATGATATATATATATATATATATAGAGAGAGAGAGAGAGAGAGAGAGAGAGAGAGAGAAAGGGGTATCCCGACCAGTAGAATGGGCGAGAAAGATGAGAGAGAGGCGTTCGGAGACGGCCAAGGGGTGTGAAGGAAGGGTTTGAGGATCGAAATGGGAAGCTTCATCATCATCGCCGGGGGGCTTGATACTGATAGGGACTGGTTGGCCGACGTTAACGAAGAAGATGTCTTCGGAGCCTTGGTGCTCTCCTTCCACTTCATCCTCTAATTGAATCACACCACCACCATCACCACCGCCACTGGTAGTAGTAGTAGTAGTAGTAAAAGAAGAAGTAGTAGTGTTGTTATTATCGTCCAAATCAAACGCAACCATTGTTTTGTTTGTTTGTTTGTTCTTAATTTGATTTGCCTCTGCTGGTAGAAAAAGGAGGAGGGGGTTTCTGTTCGAGGTTTTAGGAATGAATGAAGGAGTTTAGGCGGGAACTGTAAGGGGGAGGTCTTCCACCGGAATACACCACAGGGAGAGAAAGAGGAGGCTCAATTTCAGTGCCCCGGACTGTTATTTTTCAGGTTTCTTTTCTTGCTTCGAAAAACACACTCCAACAATTGTTTATTGCAAATATTTTGTTTGGTTTGGCAAAAGAGTCCGTTTGGTATGCCACAAATTACACTCATACTCTATCTCTCTAGTGGCACGAATCTCATATGGGGTACAAACAAATCTCACTAACATTTATGCTCATACTCTATCTCCCTCTTTGTGCCCCTAGCATTGTTGTTTTTTTTATGTCTTTCTTAAGAGGGAGTAATGTTAGGGGTACAACTATTTTTTAATTGTCACTTAGATAGAGATGATTGTAAATGAGTTGTAAAAAATAGTTGTACCCCTAATATGGTCCCTTAATAAGTGGCATTGTGGGATTTCAATAGGCCACAGTGCACGTATGAGAGAGATAGAGATGGTTGTAAACGAGTTGTACAAAATAGTTATACTCCTAACATTACTCTTGTTTTGATGCAAATATTTTGTTTCGTTTGACAAACGAATTAATTTTTAATTCTACCAATTCTTGTTTTACCCAAAAACAAAATCCACCACTTTTGGTTAAATTTGATGAGAAATGATTTAACTATAAGGGGCTTTTTTTTTCTTTTTCTTTTTTGGAATCACAATTCACCACTAGGTTCATTGCTTGTTTTTTCTTTGGATACATTACATAGTTCGAAACAATAAATCACAAATATAACAATATTCATGATGTGAATTTTCACATAACTTGTGTGGTTGTAAAACTTTCACATAAGTTATGTGAAATATTATAACATAAGGATTTGATTTAATTAAGTTTTAATAATCAGTGACTTTTGAGCAAAATTGATACAACTCATTTACAACTATCTCTATCTCTCTTCTAGGTTTGGAGTTCATTGAAATTTAACCGGACCCCACAGTGCCACACTTAGGAGAGAGATAGAAATGACTGTAAATGAATTCTAAGAATGAGTTGTACCCCTATCATTGTTGAAATTAAAAATGGGTTGTCCATTAAACCCAATTAATCCAACATGTGGAATTTTTTTTGTTAACCAAAAATCTATATAAATATGGTATCAAAAACAAATCTATATAAATATTAAGGGGCTGCTGCCCTGAACCCCTTGTAAACTAGCTAGGGTACTCAAGGTGTAACTTCATAGTTTCGTTAGAAACCTCACTTCAACAATTATATTCAAAGGCATTTCAATAGATGTATATAGGTTTATGTATAATTAATTTTGCATTGAAAGTAATTGAGCTTGAATATATAGATAACTTCATAACAGATCAATAGGGGGACCACGTATATTAACCAATAACAGCCATGAGATGGCTGAGATGTATTGCAGGTAAGACTATCATGTGATGACGGAAGGCTTCAAATCTCATTGGAAGCGACAAGCCAGCTGGGCTTCTCGATTCCCATGCGAGTCAGAAATTAGTCCAGTCCACGGCGCATCAACAGCTAGACGAACTCACATTCACAACTAGTGACCTCCAAGGGGTATAATTCCCTCATGATGATCCTCTAGTGGTAACTGTCTTCATCGCTAACTATCTGGTCAGATGAGTGTTGGTGGACACTGGTAGCTCCTCGGATATCTCTTCTCTAGAGCATTCGACCGACTTGGTATCTCTAGAGAGCAACCCCAGGTAGTCGACGTGCCCTTGATCGGGTTTAATGGAGCTAGTACGCAGTCACTTAGAGAGATCAAACTACCAATCTTGATGGGGACCTACTCCTAGCAAATCTCAACTACTGTTGACTTCATAGTGGTAGAGTTACCTTCCGCCTACAATGTTATAGTAGAAAGAACAACTCCCAATTGAATTAGGTCGGTCGTATCAACCTACCACCTAGCAGTCAAGTTCCTGACTCCTAAAGGGGTCAGAATATTGCGAGGAGACCAAGCAACAACTCGATACTGCCATGTCAACTCCTTACTCACAAACCCAGCATAAGAATCTCTGAATCTCAAAGAACTAGATACTCAAGATGACATAGAAAAAGTGGGTTTAATAGAAGACCTTACACCAATTGTTCTAAACGAACAGTTCCCAGACCGAATTGTATATGTTGGTTCACTGTTGGAGCTCGAGCTCTGTCACAAGCTGATTTAATTCCTTAAGCAAAACCCAGAAGTGTTCACTTGGTACCATGAAGACATGCTAGGAATTGACCTGCAGATCATGACTCACCGGCTCCATGTGAACCTAGATTTCTGACTAGTTAATCAGAAAAGAAAAGGAATGCCTGTAGAAAGGCAGAAAGTAACCAGTGAGGAAATCGGGAAGCTGTTAAAGGCAAAGTCGATAAGAGAAGTTCAGTACCCTGACTAGCTAGCCAATGTGGTTTTGGTGAAGAAACACAACAAGTGAAGGCTCTGCGTGGACTTCAACAATTTAAACAAGATATGACCTAAGGATTACTACCCCTACACGCATCGACCTTCTGGTGGATGCCACGGCCGTACATGCTCTTCTCTCATTTATGGATGCCTACTAAGGGTACGATCATATCCGGATGTACACTGGGGATGAATAAAAGACCTCCTTCATCACAAATCAGGGCACATACTGCTACCGAGTGATGCCCTTTGGTTTCAAAAATGTAGGAGCCACCTATTAATGTTTGGTAAACCTCATGTTCAGAAGCTTGATCAGGAAGAGCATGGAGGTGTACGTCGATGACCTCTTGGCTAAAAGCATGCAGGGATTGGGCCATATCCAGCACCTTAATGAATCGTTCATCGTCCTAAAGAGGTAACAAATGAAGCTAATATAGGATTTAGTTTTCGAAAAACTTAATTTGCATCGAAAAAATACGTGAAAAACTTTTCGGTATTGCAGGAACTACTTCTTATTAGATCTAGTGATGTGTAGACAAGAGGACATACCTTTTGGATGCTAAATTCAATAACTTGAATTAATGTAGAGAATTCCATAGCAGGCTTTTCAGCCAAGCTTCCCTCACTAGCCGTAACTAATGGTATCATCTCTGGCTCCATCGTGGAATTAACCAAAATAGTCTACTTTAGTAACACAAAAAAGTGTATGGTGGCCTTGGAGTTGGCTGAGAGGGTATTCCAATCAGCATCGCTGTATCCTTTAAGGATAGCGGAAAACCCAATGTAATCAGAAGTTCATGGTCCTTTTAAGGTAACATATGACTTTGTCAACAGTTCTCCAATACTGAAAATGCAGCCACTTGTGGCTCTAGAGTCTTCCATTATGGGATAGGAATTGTCATCACTGTATCCTTCAAGTACAGTGGGAAACTCTTTATAGACAATACCTAAATTAATAGGTTTCTGTAAAATGTCATAAATTTTTCAATTGCAAAATTGCGTACTTATTTTCCCAAATCTAATTTGGTTAAAAACCAGCCTTGAAAAACCAAAAAATTAAATTCTTTCAAATTTTGAAATATGCAATACAAATTTAAACAAAATATCTCTTCTTATCGTCGGGGTATACAACGCATTACCAAAATTTATTTCTTCCCGAAGGTAAAATTCAATTTTACTTTGCAGTATCAGAACCTTTGTATCGAGTAAACCACCAAATAAAATGTTTTCATTCTTCGATGGAGAGAATCTCTAGTAACAATTGTGATTGATACTCATATGCCTAGAGGCACTCATATGAAAATAATAGCAATTTCTCAAAATCTTTTTCAAAATGACATCACAAGCTCTTGTAATTTTAATCTCCCAAATTACACTCGTTTCATCCAAATCCTTTCATATCAAATTAAGTGACAATAAATTTTTGTCTATTTTGCCATCTCTAAAATAGAAACAAAAAATTAATAATCGTAAGTGCCATAACACATACTCCATCGTTGTGTTTATTATAAGCAAATTTGTCACTTTCATTGATTTTAAAACTATTTAAAAATAATTATTTGATAAAAAAATTTCATGCTATTAGTTGAGTGCCAGTTTTAAAACCATATCAAGAGTATACACGTATACACACTTTAATTTTATTCGGATCTACAAACCCTTCAGGTTTATCCAATAAATTTCATTTTCAAATTCTCCTCTTAAAACTGCGGTTTTATCATCCATTTCATGAGTATGTACATCATACATCACAACTGCTAATAAAAATTCTAATGGATGTAACATGCATAGTAGGAGAATAGGAACCAGAAAAGTCAACATACCCTTTAGTTCAAAAAAAAAAAAAAAAACCTTAGCTACTCTAGTAGCTAGAAATTGTTCAATAGAACCATTAAAAATGAGACTCCATTTACTATCTATCATTTTACATTCAAGAGGTAAAACCATAAGTTTCAACTACGATTGGACATAATAGAGTCCATCTCATCTTAAATTTCTTCTCTCGAGAAACGAGCTTTAAAGAGGTAAGAGCATCCTCTAAACAAGCAGAATCTCACTCTAAAGTAAATATATAAATATTAATTTCCACAGTCTTTTGAGCTCTAGGCTCTCTTACACTTTCGTAGTTCAGGTAAAATGTCATTATGTCTATCATGCACTCTTAACCCAATAGTACTAGATGGGATAAAAAAAAATTAGGAGGTTGAGAACCCCCACTATTCCTCAATTAATAGGAATTATATGCTCAGAAAAATTACCCAATAGACTCCAAAAGTCATACAGATTTTATGCCTACTATTAAATGCTTATCCCAAAAATCGTAAGATCAATTTGATACCATTATCCATATTAAAAGATTTTTATGGCTTTACTAGCAAGTTCCTTAGGATTAGAAAATCCTATCATAAGCCAAATAACCCAAAAAAAAAAAAATTCAATACTGAACAAAAATCTAATATTTGTTTTTAGCGTAGGGTACTCTATTTAAAAACAGAACATACAATCAAGTAAAGCTTATCCCCGAACATTTGAATCATTTCAATTGGATCACAAATTAATAAAATATATCACTAATCACAATTATTGGGTAGGATATACAAATTTATGCGAACCTATCATACCCATTAAACTTATAGTCAAAATATATAATATCTTCACACATGCACATGGTGTGGTCCCATGCCTAATATATTATATATAATAACAGAAACAGAATTTTTTCATGGGTTAATTGGTGATAAATCCCTAGATAGTGCACTTACATGACTTTAGGTTCTTGAGTTAAAACATGTTTATGGTTAAGTCCCTAATATTTTTTAGAGACTAAAATACCCTTCCCTCATTAAGTTTGGTAATCTTTAAAATGGTAACCCCTCCATAAAAGTTTTCTACCAAAATTTAATTCTCCCTAAAAATTAAAGGAATAAAAAATTAAGGAAATTAAAATTTGAAAGTTATCATCATTAATAATGACAGTCATTTTCAACCACAATCATGTCCAACATGATTTATGATACGTGATTTATGAAGGATAAGACATAACATGTTCTGGAAAATGGGAATTGAAGAGAGAACCCCATCATGGTTTGTGAATTTCACAACATGTTCTAGAAAAATGGTAATGGAAGATAGAGTCCCAACATAATTTGTGAATTTCATAACATATTCTGAAAAAAATGATAATGGATGAGAGAGCCCTAACATGATTTGTGAATTTCACAATATGCTTTGAAAAATGAAAATGAGAGAGAGAGAGAGAGAGAGAGAGAGAGAGAGAGAGAGAGAGAGTCACAACATGATTTGTGAATTTCACAAGATGTTCTGAAAAACGAAAATGACAAAAAGAGAGTCACAACATGATTTGTGAATTTCACAAGATGTTATGAAAAACGAAAAATGACAAAAAGAGAGTCACAACATGATTTGTGAATTTCACAACATATTTTAGAAAACGAAAATGCAAGAGATAGAATCATAACATGATTTGTGAATTTCACAACATTTTTTGGAAATTGAAAATAGATGAGAGAGTCATAACATGATTTGTGAATCTCACAACATGTTTTGGAAAATGGGAGAGAGAGAGAGAGAGAGAGAGAGAGAGAGAGAGGCAATACCTTTACATCCTAGCACCCACAACCATTGTTAATCACCATCATCACCATTGGATGCACCACTAATTTTAGGGCAAATTACACATTAGTCCATTAAACTATGACCTGTTTTCAGTTAGGTCCATAAACTTTTTTTTTTTTGCAATTGGATCCGTGAACTTCAAAAATTCATTCAATCAGACCCAAATTCTGACACTGTTAGCTTAAACTATTAGAAATTGTCACGTACGTTGCGCGTGAAGCTTACCTGTCACATGTTAGGATAAGACAAACACGGGAGATTGTGAATAGTGCTAAAAATCGCATTCAATCATATTTGAAATCGCGTTCAATGAAATTCGAAAACACGTTCGACTAAATCCAAAATTGCATTCAATTATACCCAAAATCACATCATTTTTTAGCCATTCACAATCCTCCGTGTTTGTCTTAACCTAACATGTGATAGGTAAGCATTACGCGCAATGTACGTGACAATTTCTAATAATTTATGCTAACAGTGTCAGAATTTGGGTCTGATTGAATGATTTTTTGAAGTTCAAGGACCCAATTGCAAAAAAAAAAAGTTTATGAACCCAACTGAAAACATGTGTATAGTTTAATGGACTAAAGTGTAATTTGGCCCTAATTTTATTATTTTAACCACCACCATCTCCTATATAAAGCACTATGCCAAAGACTTCTAAAACCACATTCAGACTACACAAAATCTAAGAAATTGAACACTAAAGAAATCAATCACTGCAGAGAAGGTAAATAAATAAAAGAAACATCACAAAAATGTTTGAAAGCCTATAACAATTAAAAAAAGTTTCAAACCGAATGCACTTAAAAGGTAGTAATAGGGCTATATGAATCTCCAATGCTCTTAATCTCTTTCTAGCTCCCATCGTTCTCATTCATCCAACCCCATCTTCATCTTCTTGAGCCACCATCATTCCCATCGCAAGTCTATGTGATGTGTGTGTGTGTGTGTGTGTGTGTGAGAGAGAGAGAGAGAGAGAGAGAGAGAGAGAGAGAGAGAGAGACTGGATCCATCATTGCTATCAAGTAAGTAAATTTGTATATAGATAAATGTAAAAATAAATTTTATCTACCATTTAATCCTCTTCATAAATGAGTCAATTGTGTGTGACATTAATGCTAGTCAATATATCAAATCAACCCTCACCATATATGTAAAAGGGCATTTAAAACATATAATAAAGATGTGAAAGGGCATTTAGGACATAAAAAATTACTTAACTATGGTTAGGTGTGTTAACTAGGATATTGGGGATCTAGTATTAAATAAAAATATTAAGGTGTTCTCCATCCATAAAAGTACATGAATGGGGGATTTAAGGGCAATTAATCCTTTTTTCAATGAAGAATAGTTGCCAAAAATGAGATATAGTTGGGAAAGTGAAAAGTACTCTCTACACCAAAGAGGCAAAAACTGGTGATTACATATATGTGTATATGTACATAATACTATGTACTAGATGGCTACGAAAGCAATAATTGTTGCTCCTTAAAAATGACATAAAACATGTGAATTTTTAAACTCTTAACACAAATACTAATTATGTATCCGTTGGGTAGATAAGTCTTAGACCATTTCCAAAGGATATTAATTGAAGCAAAGCTTAAACATTACTCCGTATTAGGCTATTAATGGGATTAAATGCTTTGCACAAAAAAAAAACATTTGAATACACCACAAAAAATCGTATGTTCAACATGTTTTCAAAAGTCATAAAATATGCAATGTAAAACTGTAGTGAAATAAATACTAGGGGTTAAAACTATTGTGAAACCGTACAATATTAAGTGTTGACAGTAATTCTCTAGTACTATCTATCTTGGTCACAAAGTAACAATTACATTGCATTACTCCACAAAAAAAAAAACAATTTTATTATCATATAACCGATTCTTCCCTTCCCAAATAGCCCCTTAAAATAAGGATTTATTATATTAGAGGAAGTACATGAATATCTACTCAAATGCATCTTGCATAAAAGATCATTTTCTACCCATGTATATGTGGTTTTAATATAACCCATAAAAAGTTTCGATTTTAACCAATTTCGTTGTAATTAAAAATAGCATTTTCTATCTCCAATGCTTAAAGTGGAGATTATGAAATTCTAAAGGTCTTGCGGAGATCTGGGCACTAAAAGGATGATCCAGAAATCATGGCAGAAGAGAACGTCTTAAAATTGTTGGAACTGTAAATAGAATAAGAACAAAATCACCTGATCAATAGCCTCTTGATCAATCTTGGGCCGAGTCGCGGATCTCGCTCTCTTTAAGACGTTTCGCGGCTCTGCCCAAATTGTGTAAGCAGTTCGTCAAGTTGCCACGCCGTCCCCAGGATAAAACAGCCCAGAAGTTTCCTCTGTCTCAATTTATTTTTGCACAAAAATAATTTGAAAAACTAAACACCTTTTCGGATTGATTGCTCGGAAACAAAAAGATGAAAATGATATAGTGCACTCAAAGATAATATATCAAACATACAAATAACACTAAACTCAGTATATATATATATATATTTTTACCAAACACTAGCTGAAACACTAGTGCTGACAAAAGCTTGCTTTTGGAAGTACAAGGATTATTTTTTTTTATTACAATGTATGGTGCATGTCTGCCTTTTATAGGCTTTATAAACTGAACGTTGGGCTTACATTAAATCCAACAAATTTCCCGTTGGAATTTTAAAGGCATAAACGTTGGCCTTTTATCTATTGAAAGAATTAGACATGTGTTGATTTAAAAAAAAAATGTGAGAAATAAGTGAAAAGAGCTGTTGTAGTTTTATTGCAATGTTCAAATGAATTTTCAAAACAAATGAATAAAAAGTTTTTCTTAATTAATTTTTTCTAATACACTCTAATATGTATATTAATATACATAACAATATAACATCATTGTTGAAATTAAAAATGGGTTGTCCATTAAACCCAATTAATCCAACATGTGGAATTTTTTTTGTTAACCAAAAATCTATATAAATATGGTATCAAAAACAAATCTATATAAATATTAAGGGGCTGCTGCCCTGAACCCCTTGTAAACTAGCTAGGGTACTCAAGGTGTAACTTCATAGTTTCGTTAGAAACCTCACTTCAACAATTATATTCAAAGGCATTTCAATAGATGTATATAGGTTTATGTATAATTAATTTTGCATTGAAAGTAATTGAGCTTGAATATATAGATAACTTCATAACAGATCAATAGGGGGACCACGTAGATTAACCAATAACAGCCATGAGATGGCTGAGATGTATTGCAGGTAAGACTATCATGTGATGACGGAAGGCTTCAAATCTCATTGGAAGCGACAAGCCAGCTGGGCTTCTCGATTCCCATGCGAGTCAGAAATTAGTCCAGTCCACGGCGCATCAACAGCTAGACGAACTCACATTCACAACTAGTGACCTCCAAGGGGTATAATTCCCTCATGATGATCCTCTAGTGGTAACTGTCTTCATCGCTAACTATCTGGTCAGATGAGTGTTGGTGGACACTGGTAGCTCCTCAGATATCTCTTTTCTAGGGCATTCGACCGACTTGGTATCTCTAGAGAGCAACCCCAGGTAGTCGACGCGCCCTTGATCGGGTTTAATGGAGCTAGTACGCAGTCACTTAGAGAGATCAAACTACCAATCTTGCTGGGGACCTACTCCTAGCAAATCTCAACTACTGTTGACTTCATATTGGTAGAGTTACCTTCCGCCTACAATGTTATAGTAGGAAGAACAACTCCCAATTGAATTAGGTCAGTCGTATCAACCTACCACCTAGCAGTCAAGTTCCTGACTCCTAAAGGGGTCAGAATATTGCGAGGAGACCAAGCAACAACTCGATACTGCCATGTCAACTCCTTACTCACAAACCCAGCATAAGAATCTCTGAATCTCAAAGAACTAGATACTCAAGATGACATAGAAAAAGTGGGTTTAATAGAAGACCTTACACCAATTGTTCTAAACGAACAGTTCCCAGACCGAATTGTATATGTTGGTTCACTGTTGGAGCTCGAGCTCTGTCACAAGCTGATTTAATTCCTTAAGCAAAACCCAGAAGTGTTCACTTGGTACCATGAAGACATGCTAGGAATTGACCTGCAGATCATGACTCACCGGCTCCATGTGAACCTAGATTTCTGACTAGTTAATCAGAAAAGAAAAGGAATGGCTGTAGAAAGGCAGAAAGTAACCAGTGAGGAAATCGGGAAGCTGTTAAAGGCAAAGTCGATAAGAGAAGTTCAGTACCCTGACTAGCTAGCCAATGTGGTTTTGGTGAAGAAACACAACAAGTGAAGGCTCTGCGTGGACTTCAACAATTTAAACAAGATATGACCTAAGGATTACTACCCCTACACGCATCGACCTTCTGGTGGATGCCACGGCCGTACATGCTCTTCTCTCATTTATGGATGCCTACTAAGGGTACGATCATATCCGGATGTACACTGGGGATGAATAAAAGACCTCCTTCATCACAAATCAGGGCACATACTGCTACCGAGTGATGCCCTTTGGTTTCAAAAATGTAGGAGCCACCTATTAATGTTTGGTAAACCTCATGTTCAGAAGCTTGATCAGGAAGAGCATGGAGGTGTACGTCGATGACCTCTTGGCTAAAAGCATGCAGGGATTGGGCCATATCCAGCACCTTAATGAATCGTTCATCGTCCTAAAGAGGTAACAAATGAAGCTAATATAGGATTTAGTTTTCGAAAAACTTAATTTGCATCGAAAAAATACGTGAAAAACTTTTCGGTATTGCAGGAACTACTTCTTATTAGATCTAGTGATGTGTAGACAAGAGGACATACCTTTTGGATGCTAAATTCAATAACTTGAATTAATTTAGAGAATTCCAACAGCTTCCTCCAGAAAATCTTCATTCCTATCACTCCTTGAAAGCTTCCCAAAAGGCTAGGGCTTGTGGGAACCCTACTAGATAGAGAAGGAAGGTCTATAGAACTTATAAACATGTATAGAACCTTTTGAGAGCTAAAAACGATGTTCAGTGAATTCTGCCCCGCGAATCCTCTATTTATAAGTTTTTTAACCGACCTAAGTAGCAATCGATTGCCCAAAGTGCAATCGATTGCCTTTACCAATCGATTGCCTAGAGTGCCAATCGATTGCTTAGACTAGAAATCGATTGGTCAACCTCATATGCCTTCCTAGCTTTCTTTTAGAGCTAAGAATGGGACTTCTTATGTTCTTAATTATTGGCTTAGATCAGCTGTTAATTCTTCATTGATTAAACTCTTTAGTCAACGAATTAAATAACTTATCAGTGTTAACGTTAATACCACAAAATAACGATAACTGCACTCCAATGCATAAGAATACACCTGAAGCGTAACTAGACTTATAAGGTGATACTAATGTCCTTCTACCTTCAACATTCATATTCACATTTAGGTAGTCGGATAAACAGCACTGTCAACTCGAACTATGAATACATCTTCTAGTCCTTGAGTCTCATTCACCTCTCATGATTACCAAACATGTCGATGACTACTTATCAACAAGAATGCAGTTCAACCAACTTGGTGATATTCTCAAGAGAATGCTTACTCTTCAACAGAGTGTAGGTTCTATCTTGACAATTTATATTCACAACGCTACGACATATGATTGCCCAAGATACCCAGGTGTTGATATGGAAGACCTCATTGATTGGAAGTCAAAGTAATCATATACATGGCTTGTGTTCATAATTGTCTCAAGATTAAGAACACGAATTGTATATAAGTTATGAGTTCCTATCAACTATTGACAGTGATTGAATGTTAATAGCAAAGCTTATGGTCAATTGAATTTAGAAGAAGAGATCATTTTATTATTTACATCCTAATGTTATATAGATTACAAGGATTGATAAGATAGGAAAGAGAATAAAAGAAAATAAACTATGGTCAACATGACCCATCAATACTAGAATAAAATCCCGTGAAAGACTCTTAATTCCAACACTCCCCCTCAAGCTGGAGCGAAGACATTGACAAGCCCAAGCTTGCTAAGAGAAGATTGAAGAAGCGTTGGACCCACAGACTTGGTAAACATATCAGCCGTTTGATCAGAAGATGGGACAAAGCTTGGTACTATAACACCAGAACGAACCTTCTCCCGAATGAAATGGATATCCACATCTACATGTTTAGTTCTCTCATGAAGAACAGAATCAGAAGACAACATGATGGCCGATTTATTATCACAAAACAAGGTAGAGGATCCCATAACTGGAAATCCTAACTCACTCAGAAGAGAACGAAGCCATAGAAGCTTACATGTGCCCTGAGTCATAGCTCTATACTCAGCCTCAGCAGAAGAACGTGAAACAACAGCTTGCTTCTTACTCTTCCAAGATATAAGATGACTACCATAGAAGGTACAAAAACTAGAGGTAGAGCGCCTGTCACCCCTAGAGCCTGCATAATCTGCATCTGTGAAGCAGGAAAGACCTGCATGTGCTCCTGCTACAAAGAATAGCCCAAGACCAGGGCAAGTCTTGAGATACCGAAGAATATGATAAACTGCATCCAAGTGTGAAGTACGCGGTGTTGGGTTTGTGCCCTCAAACCATTACTTTATATAGGAGACATTGACATTTTAATATATGGATATCAGCTTCACATTTTGTTATGTATGTTTCTTTCATGAGATGATTGTTATCATTAAGTATCATAGTAAGTAATGCGTGTATGTATGAGATACATACAAGTGAGATACGAATTGCTATTCTTTGTTACTTAGAACATGTCACAGTGGATGTTGAGACTAGGATATCTCATCAGGTTTACACTGTAGCATGATTAACTACCATTGGATGAAGTGATCAATCTCAAATCACTAGAGTGTAACTCTTAGTTAATATGCTAGTGCTTATAGTGCATTGACGGACCTGAGTTTCCTATTGACGCTCAAGGCTGTCAATCAGTCGATAGGAACTCATAACTTGTGTAAGGTACGTGTTCTCAATCTTGAGACGATTATGAACACAGACTGTGGATATGACTGCTTTGACTTACCAATCAGTGAGGTCTATAGAAGATCAACACCTGGGTATCTTGGGTATGTCATATTTATAGGGTTGTGAACATATATTGTCAAGACATAATCTACCCTCTATTTCAGAGTAAGCATTCCCTTGAGAATGTTACCAAGTCGATTACTGAGTACTGCAGTCTTGTTGATAAGAGTTATCAACATGTTTGGTAATCATGAGAGGTGAATGGGACTCAAGGATTATAAGAAGTAATCATGACTCAGGTTGACAGTAACTGTTTATCCGACTACCTGAATATGATTGCGAATGCTGACGGTAGAGGGACATTAGTACAACATACAAGTCTAGTTATCGCTTCGGATATGTTCTTTTGCGTTGGAGTTCAGTTATCGTTTTATAGTGGAGTAAACGCTAACTGATCAGTCGATTAATTTGCTGATCAAAGAGTTTGGTCATGGGAGTTAATCAACTGATCTGAGCCAACAATAAAGAGCCTAGGAGGTCCCACTCTTAGCTCCGCTAGGATGCTTGGAAAGGCAAATGAGGATGATGTCAAGACAGGTTCGATCGATCGAAGTTGTCTCGATCGATTGAAGTCTAGACAGGTTCAATCGATTGAAGATGGTTCGATCGATCGAATGTTCGATCGATCGAAACCACTTCGATCGCTCGAGAGCTAGGTCGGTTCTGGGAATCTATAAATAGGGCAGCTGCTTTCTGGAAAGGTTGTTCGTCATTTTGAACGTCAGAAGCTGCAGAAACTGTTTTGGAGCCCCAAAACCTTCTGTATCCTCTCCATTAGGGTTCCCACCAACCCTAGCCCTTCCTGCGAGCATCCATAGGAGTCATAAGAGTGAAGACCATCTAGTGGAGGCTGCTGGAAGTCAGAGATTTCAGAATTGGGTTCAAGACAGTAAGGTATAATTCTTGTCCCCTCTTGTACGCATCTATAGAGTTGATGGGTAGTAGATCCGGGCATGCCAATTAAGTTTTATAACTTGATTTTTCCGCTGCACGTTTAAACTTAGAACTTAAACTGGTTTTTCCAATAATTGGTATCAGAGCCACGCTCGTTTGGATCTATAGATGCGTTTTTGGAACACTATTTTGATTTGCATCTTAATTTTAGAACTGTTTTCGAAATTGTATCGTCACAGATATGTTTCTGCAGTGTTATCGCAGCAGTATACAAATCTGTGATTGCATAGGATGCAAGGCGGGTTCGATCGATCGAACATATTTCGATCGATCGAGCATACTGTTCTCAAGCGATCGAACTTCTTCGATCGATCGACACCTTCTGGTATTCGATCGATCGAATGAAGTTAGATCGATCGAGATAGATTCTTTGTCAGGTTCTCTGTTTCACAGTTTTAAAGTATTTTGAAATTAAAAACTTTAATTTTAAAATATTCTGTAAAATTTTCAAATCAGTGAAACAGAATGTTCAAGCGATTGAACAGTGTTCAATCGATTGAAGGTTCGAGCGATCGAACGGTCTTCGATCGATCGAACTGTGACAGAGAAGTAAGATGCTGTTTTAAGTTCTAATTCCGTATATAAAGAGTTTATATACTGTGTGAATCAATTAAGTGTTTCAACAGTTACATATATTTGTTATGTATGTATGGATGCGTGTACGACTAACCCTTTTGCAGCTAGATTAGTCGCTATCTCCCATGGCACCAAATCTTTTGAGTATTTGTATTTAAATTGTTTGAGAATGGTGCATGTTGTAATTTAAGTTTGGTTTGGTTTTAAGGCATATGTAAAGGGCGCTGCGACTTCAATCCTACGAAAAGGAAAGTCGCACCGGTTTCCCTAGCCTTTTATTTTGTTGTTATTTCTATTTCTAGATAAATTGTAAACTTCGAAATAAGCATAGGACAAATGTAATAGAATTAGAAAATCCATGAAGATGGAGCAAGGAGCCGTTATCCATGAAGATGGAGCTAGAGGCGATCAAACCAAAAGGAGGTTCTATAGAGATAGAGCCATGGGAGATAGAGGCATTGGTTGAATGCCTATATTTCATTTTAGTTTTTTGTTTTATGTGCTTGGTTTGTGATTGGCGTATAATACATTGTTGCATGCACGCAAAACAAGTTTTCTAAAATAAAATTCAAAAACCGTTTTCAACACATTAGTAAACATTAGATGTTTATGGGAAGTGTGTAGAAACAGATTTTCTCAAAAAGCAAAATCTTTTTTATTAAAACTAGTGGGAGAGGGTCTTATTAATTACACCCACGATCTTCCATTAACGGTTCACTGTAAGATGAGTGGTGCATTCTGTGTCACCTCGTTAGGGGTGATCATTCCATACGGAGGGTGCATTACTCATTGGTTACTAGATGTAAACTTCTTATGATAGGATCAATCAGATGTGTTAGAGGGTGACCACCACACGGAGGCGCTACTTGAGACGGTTGTGATTGGATCCTAGTTAATGGTACACACTAGCTAAGCTATGGATAAGGGATCCCACACGGGGCATTGTTCAGAAACTTAGAGATCAAAAGGGATCGGGAGTCATAACTTGTTTTTGCAAGAGTTGCATAGCGGACAAGTCTTGATTAATCAAAAAATAGAAAATTGACCTCCACACGGAGGCTTTATTCTTTTGTTTCGATATTCCGGCGACTTTGTTTTAAAATAAGAGTTTTAAGGATTCTTTTATTTCAAACTGTCAAATCCTGATATCCATATTTATTTTGATTGTTTGATTTTCAGTAATCATAATGTCTGGATCTGCATTTAGTCCACTTGCCACCATACTCACTCAAAACAAGTTAACTGGAAACAACTACACTGAATGGAAACGTAACCTTGACATCGTGTTAACTGCAGAGGATCACATATATGTCCTTACCACCCCATGCCCCGAAGAACCCGCGGCAAATGCTTCGGCAGCTGCCAGACGCGAGTTCGACAAATGGAAGAAGTCGAATGGAATGGCTCGTTGCTATATTCTGGCCTCAATGGCTGGTGTGTTGCAACACCAATTCTAATCGAATGATTCTGCCAGTGACATTATCACATCCCTGAAAAAGATATTTGGGGAGCATGGCAGGCCTGCCAGACAGGTAGCCATGCAAAAGATAATGAGTGCAAAGATGTCGGAAGGGACTCCAGTCAAGGAACATGTTTTAAAAATGATTGGTTATTTAAACGAGCTGGAGACCCTAGGTGCCAACATCGATGCACAGACCCAAGTTGATATGATCCTTAATTCGCTGTCGCATTCATTCGCTCAATTTAAACTTAACTATAATATGAATCAAATGAATTTTTCAATGAGCGAATTGATGAGTTCTCTTTTGGCAGTGGAAGGGGTGATCAAACCTGGGGTCAACGTTTTGAACGTTGAGAAAAGCGCTTCCTCCTCCCGATCTGTGCCGAAAGGAAAGAAAGGGAAGAAGAAAGCTAGCACTGGTGGTTCAAGTGTTGGACCAGTCCCTAAGATTGCAAAATCTAAGGGAAAAGGTAAGGGCAAAGGGAAGGTGGATGGCCAAGGCAAAGGAAAGTGTTTCCAATGCGGTGAGAAGGGCCACTGGAAGAAGAACTGTCCAGAATTCTTAGCTACAAGAGTTCAAGGTATGATTGAATCACATGTGATTGAAGTAAGTTTTATAACGGATACTTCAAACACTTGGTGCATTGATTCTGGTGCGACTAACCATATCTGTAATTCATTGCAGGGGTTCAGATCAACCAGGAGGTGCAGTGATGGGGAAATCGTACTTACTCTAGGTTCTAGCGCAACCGTTTCTGCGGTTGCTATAGGAGTCGTAGTTTTAGAATTTCTAGACAATAAAGTTTTGATTTTATCAGATGTACTTTACGTCCCTTTAATGAGACGTAATTTAATTTCAGTTTCTAATTTATCGAATAATGGTTATTCTTTTCATTTTGGAACTGAAGTTGTGATTAAAAGAAATAGTTCTTTTATATGTTCTGGTGTTAAATCAAATGGTTTGTATGTGATTACTCCCAATATTTCTAAAGATTCTTGCTTGGAACTTAATAACTCAATGGTAACTATACCATCTAAAAGAAAAAGAACCTTCCACTAATCCAACAAGGCTTTGGCACATGAGGCTTGGCCATATCAATCTAAATAGGATTGGCAGACTAGTCAAAGAAGGGATCTTAGGCGATTTGGTTCTCGAACCAATGGAAGTCTGTGAGTCTTGTTTAGAGGGTAAGATGACCAAAAGGCCCTTTCCCGTGAAGGGCAATAGGACCAATGAATTGTTGGAATTAGTTCATACTGATGTGTGTGGACCAATAAATATTAGAGCAAGGGGTGGTTATGAGTATTTCATAACATTTACCGATGACCACTCCAGGTATGGATATGTGTACCTAATGCAGTACAAGTCTGAAGCCTTTGAAAAGTTCAAAGAGTTTAGGGCTGAAGTAGAGAAGCAATTGGGCATACATATCAAGGCCATTCGATCTGATCGAGGTGGCGAGTACCTCTCTAATGAGTTTATTGATCACCTCGTACAGAATGGGATTCTGTCACAGTTGACTGCACCTGGTACGCCTCAGCAGAACGGTGTAACGGAGAGAAGGAATCGGACTCTTTTAGACATGACTAGGTCGATGATGAGTTACTCGGAGTTGCCATTATTCCTTTGGGGTTATGCTTTGGAAACCGCTGCGTACATACTAAATCTAGTACCAAGCAAATCTGTTCCCAGGACACCACGAGAGATGTGGATTGGGCGCAAGCCTTCTTTGCAACATCTCCGGATATGGGGGTGTCCGGCACATGTGATGAAAGGAAAGATGAGCAAGTTGGATTCTAGATCGGAAGTATGTTACTTCGTAGGGTATCCAAAGGGTACTTATGGATGGTATTTTTATGATCCAAGAGAGCAGAAAGTGTTTGTTAGTACGAATGTTGTTTTCTTGGAGGATGACTATATCATGAACCATAAACCTAAGGGAAGGATAGATCTTAGAGAGATAAAAGGAGAGCCCTCAGTCCAACCCGTAGTTGATAACGATATAAATCAAGAAAATACCACTTCTTCACCCATTTCCGCACCGGTACCTCGTCGTAGTGGGAGGATTATCAGCCAGCCTGATAGATACATGTTCTTAGGAGAAGTTTTTGAAGCTGTCTCCATAGAATCTGAATCTGATCCTGCCACATACGAAGAGGCAATGACTGATGTTGATTCAGAACATTGGGTTAAAGCTATGAAGGCTGAATTAGAATCTATGGATTCTAATCAGGTCTGGGATCTTGTAGAACTTCCAGCCAATATTAAACCCATTGGTTGTAAGTGGGTCTACAAGAGGAAAAGAGCATCTGATGGAAAGGTTGAGACCTTTAAGGCTAGGCTTGTAGCGAAAGGTTATACTCAGAGGGAGGGCATTGACTATGAGGAAACCTTCTCGCCAGTAGCCATGCTCAAGTCCATCAGAATACTCTTATCCATTGCTGCATGCCTAGATTATGAGATCTGGCAGATGGACGTCAAGACTGCATTCTTGAATGACAATCTTGAGGAGGACATCTATATGCAACAACCAGAAGGGTTCATAGCTGGTCGGAAAGGTAACTTGGTATGCAAGCTGCAAAAGTCCATTTATGGGCTTAAGCAGACATCCAGGAGTTGGAACATCCGATTTGACCAAGTGGTCAAGTCGTTTGGTTTCATACAGAATCTGGATGAACCTTGTGTATACAAGAAGAGTGAAGGAAAAGTGATGGCCTTTCTTGTGCTTTACATTGACGATATTCTACTCATTGGGAATGATGTAGCGGCATTGTCAACGGTCAAGGTTTGGCTAGCTAGTACTTTCAATATGAAGGATCTAGGAGAGGCGAGCTATATTCTTGGGATAAAGCTCTTTCGGGATCGCAAGCGAAAGATAATGGGATTGTCTCAAGCTGGTTATATCGATAAGGTGCTAACTAAGTTTTCAATGGATAATTCGAAGAAAGGATTGTTACCTTTCAGGCATGGTTTAGCGTTCTCCAAGGACCAGTGTCCAAAGACACAGGAGGAGAGGAATCGCATGATAGGAGTTCCATATGCTTCAGCAGTGGGAAGTCTTATGTATGCGATGTTATGCACTAGACCAGATATTTGCTTTGCCGTTGGCATGGTTAGCAGATATCAGTCGAATCCAGGTCCAGAGCACTGGACAGCCATCAAGTACATTCTTAAGTACTTGAGAAGGACTAAAGATTACATGCTTATGTACGGTGGCAGTGAGTTAATTCCAGTAGGATACACTGACTCGGACTTTATGTCAGATAAAGATTCGAGGAAGTCGACATCCGGTCATCTCTTTACCTTGGGAGGTGGTGCTGTCAGTTGGAGGAGCATTAAGCAGAAATGCATTGCAGACTCAACTACAGAAGCTGAGTATGTGGCTGCTTGTGAAGCCGCAAAGGAAGCTGTTTGGCTCAAGAAGTTCCTTATGGAGCTCGAGGTGGTACCAGCGTCGCTGTCACCTATTACGCTTTATTGTGATAATAGTGGGGCAGTGGCCCAGTCCAAGGAGCCAAGGAACCACGGAAAAGGGAAGCACGTAGAGCGGAAATATCATCTTATCCGAGATATTGTTCAACGTGGAGATGTGATTGTCACCAAGATTGCCACCGCTGACAATCTTGCTGATCCGTTTACAAAGACCTTGCCACATAAGGTCTTTGATCATCATCTAGATAGTCTAGGTCTCAGATGTAATCCTGTATGATTGTGAGTGCAAGTGGGAGTTTGTTGGGTTTGTGCCCTCAAACCATTACTTTATATAGGAGACATTGACATTTTAATATATGGATATCAGCTTCACATTTTGTTATGTATGTTTCTTTCATGAGATGATTGTTATCCTTAAGTATCATAGTAAGTAATGCGTGTATGTATGAGATACATACAAGTGAGATACGAATTGTTATTCTTTGTTACTTAGAACATGTCACAGTGGATGTTGAGACTAGGATATCTCATCAGGTTTACACTGTAGCATGATTAACTACCATTGGATGGAGTGATCAATCTCAAATCACTAGAGTGTAACTCTTAGTTAATATGCTAGTGCTTATAGTGCATTGACGGACCTGAGTTTCCTATTGACGCTCAAGGCTGTCAATCAGTCGATAGGAACTCATAACTTGTGTAAGGTACGTGTTCTCAATCTTGAGAAGATTATGAACACAGACTGTGGATATGACTGCTTTGACTTACCAATCAGTGAGGTCTATAGAAGATCAACACCTGGGTATCTTGGGTATGTCATATTTATAGGGTTGTGAACATATATTGTCAAGACAGAATCTACCCTCTGTTTCAGAGTAAGCATTCCCTTAAGAATGTCACCAAGTCGATTACTGAGTACTGCAGTCTTGTTGATAAGAGTTATCAACATGTTTGGTAATCATGAGAGGTGAATGGGACTCAAGGATTATAAGAAGTAATTATGATTCAGGTTGACAATAACTGTTTATCCAACTACCTGAATATGATTGTGAATGCTGACGGTAGAGGGACATTAGTACAACATACAAGTCTAGTTATCGCTTCGGATATGTTCTTTTGCGTTGGAGTTCAGTTATCGTTTTATAGTGGAGTAAACGTTAACTGATCAGTCGATTAATTTGCTGATCAAAGAGTTTGGTCATGGGAGTTAATCAACTGATCTGAGCCAACAATAAAGAGCCTAGGAGGTCCCACTCTTAGCTCCGCTAGGATGCTTGGAAAGGCAAATGAGGATGATGTCAAGACAGGTTCGATCGATTGAAGTTGTCTCGATCGATTGAAGTCTAGACAGGTTCGATCAATTGAAGATGGTTCGATCGATCGAATGTTCGATCGATCGAAACCACTTCGATCGCTCGAGAGCTAGGTCGGTTCTGGGAATCTATAAATAGGGAAGCTGCGTTCTGGAAAGGTTGTTCGTCGTTTTGAACGTCAGAAGCTGCAGAAACTGTTTTGGAGCCCCAAAACCTTCTGTATCCTCTCCATTAGGGTTCCCACCAACCCTAGCCCTTCCTGCGAGCATCCATATGAGTCATAAGAGTGAAGACCATCTAGTGGAGGCTGCTGGAAGTCAGAGATTTCAGAATTGGGTTCAAGACAGTAAGGTATAATTCTTGTCCCCTCTTGTGCGCATCTATAGAGTTGATGGGTAGTAGATCCGGGCATGCCAATTAAGTTTTATAACTTGATTTTTCCGCTGCGCGTTTAAACTTAGAACTTAAACCGGTTTTTCCAACACGCGGTGAGTGCATAAATTGGCTCACAACACTAACCGTAAAAGTAAGATCCGGTCTTGTGTTCGTCAGATAGATAAGACGACCCACAAGACGCTGATACACATAAGGATCTGGCAGAAGCTCACCCATTTATGAAGTTAACTTGAGGTTTGGGTCCATAGGAGAGGAAGTAGGCCGACATCCAAGCATACATGTGTCCTGAAGAAGGTCAAGAGAGTACTTTCTCTGAGACAAAGAGATACCCCGGCGAGACCTAGCCACCTCAATACCGAGAAAGTAACGAAGAGGACCCAAATCCTTAACATCAAAGAACTTACCAAGATCACACTTCACTTTAGCAATACCAGATGCATCATTCCCAGTAATAATAATATCATCAACATACACTGAGACAATAATACACCTCCCCTGAGACTGGCGACGAATAAAACATGTGTGATCTGAATGGCACCTACTAAACCCCATACCAAGGACCACATCACTAAAGCGACTAAACCAAGCCCGAGGAGATTGTTTGAGGCCATAGAGAGACTTTCGGAGGCGACAAACCTTCCCAGAACACTCCCCCTGAGCCCGAAAACCAGGTGGGGGGTCCATGTAAATAGTCTCAGATAAGTCTCCGTTAAGAAAAGCATTTTTAACGTCGAGTTGATGAAGAGGCCATGAATTAGAAGCTGCTAAAGAGACCAAAAGACGAACAGTAGTTAATTTAGCAACCGGGGCAAAAGTGGCACCAAAGTCCTTACCTGGAATCTGAGTAAAACCCTTAGCGACCAACCGAGCCTTATATCGATCAATACTCTCATCATCCAAATACTTGAGACTAAAAACCCATTTACAACCAACCGTGCGTTCACCCGCTGGAAGGGAGACAAGCTCCCATGTCTGATTACCCTGAAGAGCATCCATTTCTGTTTGCATAGCCGCCACCCACTTGGGATTCTGGAGAGCCTCATGAACAGAACGAGGAATAGAGACCGAATCCACTTGGCTAAGAAAGGACTGATAAGAGGAAGATAGACCCTGATAGGAAACATACTTGGAAATAGGATGTTTAGTACTATCAGATAAAAGAAAGCGAGCAGGGGGACGACGAACACGAGTAGGATAACGGGGAGAAACAATTTCAGGAGTAACAACAGGAGATAAAGGAGATGGAATACCTGAATCCGGAGAAGATGTTGGCAGGGGTTCAGAGGAGCGTGGACGGCGAGAATAAACCTGCGAGGGTTCATTGGTGATAACAGGAGGCAGGTAGTCACTGGTGGATTCTAGAATAGGAACAGGGCAAGGTAAAATAGACTCATCGGACTCATTGGCCACAACAGGCTCCACCGGTGATTGCCCTGTAGAAGAAGAACCTGGAAAAAAAGGAACAATTTCCAGAAAAGTAACATCCAAAGAATGATATAAATGACGAGTAGCAGGATCATAACAACGGTACCCCTTTGACAAGGACGAGTACCCCAAGAAAATACATCTAACAGCCTTATTATCGAGTTTTGTCCGAGTAGGACTCCTATTCTGAACAAAACAAGTACATCCAAACACACGTGGTACAATAGGAAAGAGAGTGACATCAGGCTTAAGACAATGAAGAGGTGTTTTCCCGTCAAGGACACGACTTGGAGTCTGATTGATAAGATAAGTGGCGGTGAGAACGGCCATATGCCAGAAATATTTCGGAACATTCATACCACACAAGAGACATCTAACCACAGACATGATGTGTCGGTTTTTACGTTCCGCCACACCATTTTGTTCAGGAGTATACGAACATGTAAGTTGTTGAAGAATCTCATCTTTGTTAAGGGCAGCCCTAAAGTCATCAGTGATATACTCTCGACCATTATCAGACCTTATATTACGGACAACAGTGTGAAATTGAGTTTTAATCATTTGCAGAAAATTTCTAAAGTGAGAAAAAACCTCAGATTTTTTCTTCATAAGGAAAACCCAAGTACAGCGTGTATAATCATCAATAAATGTGACATAATAGCGGTGTTGAGATAAGGCTGTGATAGGTGAAGGACCCCATACATCTGAGTGAATGAGATCAAAGGCACTGGGTGCCCTATGCATGCGTGGAATATAAGAAGTTCGAGTGTGCTTAGACAATTCACAAACCACACAATTAAAATGAAAATCCTTGCAAGCTTTATTCAATGGAGGAAATAACCAACACAAGTATTGAAAGTTTGCATGTCCTAGACGAGCATGCCACAAATCTAAAGTTTTAAGGCTAAAAACATAGTTATTAGAATCTGGTAAGACAGAATTATTGGAAACAGGTAAACTAGTAGCTTGCAAACTAGAGGATGACAGTTTGGGAAGAAACGGAGCCCCAAAGTAATAGAGACCATCACGCTCATGTCCCCTACCAAAAATCTTCTTCGAAGTCAGGTCCTGCAAATAGCAACAATGTGGTAAGAACACAATAGCACAATTATGATCTTTGACCAGACGATTAACCGAAAGCAGATTATAGGCAAAGTTAGGAATATAGTAGACAGAGGAAAAGGTAATATCGGGGGACAAATAAGCATCACCCTGACTATGAACAGGAACATAAGACCCATCAGCAATACAGACCGACTGATTAATAGAGGTAAATGGAGAAACAAAAACAGAGGACTCACCAGTCATGTGATTATTGGCACCAGAATCCAGAATCCATGTAGGGTGAGTGGACTTACCATGAATAGCAGTCGGAGTACCTGTAGCAATCGCAACAGTGGGTCCAGAAGAGGAGACCCCAAGGCCCAAGTGAGACTGCAACTGGGCAATCTGTGACTGAAGCTGGCTAAAATCTGGTGAAGGTGAAGAGACTTCAACCATAGCACCTGTACGGGAACCACCTTTCCCACGACCAACAGGGGCCTTGTTGGTGCTGTTCCGAGCAAATTGCTGTTTCAACTCAGGGTGGAGGTCAAAGCAGCGATCAATAGTATGGCCAGGCTTACGGCAGTGCTGGCAAAAGAAACGTGAACCTGTGGAACGAGGGCCCGAAGGTGCAGCAAATGCCATCTGCTCAGGAATAGGAGCAAGTGTAGATGGCCCAGTAATAGGAGAAATAGAGGTAATGCGACGTCGTTGCTCATCACCCTCGACCGTTGCAAATGCCTCAAATAAGGAGGGTAAAGGAACAGTATTAAGGATCTGGGTGCGAAGAGCCTCAAACTCGGGCTTTAGACCCATCAAGAACTGGTAAGTACGACGGCGATCAAGGCGTTGGGTCTCAACCGCACCATCATTAGGAAAGTCACTAATAGGTTCATACTGGGGGAGCTCCTCCCAACGGGTCTGCAGGTACCCAAAGAAACCCGCAACAGAAAGGCCCAATTTAGACTGGGAAGCATGTGAAATATCCTGATAGAGCTCAAAGACATGAGAATCGCTATGAGCATGCGCATACATTTTATTTAGGGCAGTCCAGAGATCAAAAACAATGCGGTGATACATGAACATATTGTAGACACGCTCTTCCATAGAATTAAACATCCATCCCAAGATGATACAATTATCGGTATACCATTCTTCATACTTAGGATCGGATTCCCCGGGTGACTTTTCCTTGCCAAGTAACCACCCAATCTTACGTTTACCCCCAAGAAAGAGGCGAAGAGAATTAGACCAGGCATGAAAATTCTTCCCAGTTAACAATACACTGGTAACACGTTGAGCCAGTGTAGTGTGGAAAAGAGAGGAATCATGGCGAGGAGCAATTGGATCCTTCCCGGTAGTGAGATCCTTACTGGTAGTTGTCATGGTGACACACATACAAAAGAGGAAGAGCAGTCCAAAAACTCAAACATAGCCGGACACTCGGCTGAAAAACAACGGGCTGCCGGACACTCGGCACACCCAAACAAACAACGAAGAGCACTATGGAGCTCTAATACATCACAGAGAAATAACGCCCAACAAGGGCAAAAGAAACAGAGCCGAGAGGCTCTGTGGTACTGCGGCTAAGCCGCAACAAGGGCAAGGAGGGCTCGATAGTTGGAGGGGCTCGGTGAGGTTGGGCTAGGTTAGGGTTACAGTGAGGTTTGGGCGAAGATGATAGGGTGAAGATGGTGGTGCAGTGGCGGCGTGGCAGTGGCGCAGAGGTGGTGGTGAGGCGTGAGGTAGAGGTTAGGGTTAGGATAATTGGCTCTAATACCAAATTGAATTTAGAAGAAGAGATCATTTTATTATGGGATAATTAAAATTCAGTCATGTGTCAGTAGAGTATTTAAAAGTCAGTCATGTGCTTTTTGTAAATTAGAAATACATCAATTTTTTGTCTAAAATACCTAAAATACCCCTCCTTGCCTCTTTTCTCTATTCTCACAAAAGGCCAAAGATAAGGGGGTATTTTAGGTATTTTAGACAAAAAGTTGATGTATTTCTAATTTACAAAAAGCACATGACTGACTTTTAAATATTCTACTGACACATGACTGAATTTTAATTATCCCTTTTATTATTTACATCCTAATGTTATATAGATTACAAGGATTGATAAGATAGGAAAGAGAATAAAAGAAAATAAACTATGGTCAACATGACCCATCAATACTAGAATAAAATCCCGTGAAAGACTCTTACTTCCAACATGGTCCATCAATGCAGTATATGTATTAGCATATTAACTAAGAGTCACACACCCTAGAGAATGAGATACATCACTCCAACCCATAGTAGTTAATCATGCTACAGTGTAAACATGACGAGGTATCCAATCTCATCATCCACTGTGACAATTCTAAACATCAAAGAATAGTAATTCATATCTCCCATGTATGCATCGCATACGTACATACGAATTCCTTACAATGTCATTTCAGGACAAACAAACATTCATTTTATGAAACATACATAATGAAATATAAACTGATATCCATAAATATTACTACAATAATGTCAACGCATAAAGTACTAGGTTTGAGGGCACAATCCCAACATCTAAACCCTGCCAAATGTACCTTTGGTGTTTCCTCGGGGAATTCCTGGGGTACATGATTACTAGGCGTGGGATTGAATCTAATCCAGAAAAGATCCGGGCAATCATTAACATGAAGTCGACCAGATCTATAAAAGAAGTTCAGAGCCTCGCCAGCCGGGTAGCAGCTCTTTACAGATTTGTCTCTTGAGGTACCGACCGGTGTCTGCCATTTTTCAAGATCCTTCGAAAGGCCTTCGAGTGGTCGGATGAGTGCGAAAAAGTGTTTGAGGTTTGAGTTTACATTACACGGACCTCCCCTCCTTTAGTGGACCTAAAAAACTAATGACGGAAACCTCTTTTTTCATCCATTTTGCTAACAGAATGTCGATATATAATGCCCTTGCAATATTAAAGAATGGATGAATTCACAAATTTTGATTATTTCCTAGTTGAAAAGTAAAAAGCTTATGAAGTTATTATACTAAACTTTCTTGAATGTGTAAATAAACATGTACATACACACAAATATATTATACAAAGCCAAGGCATTCTAGGTTTGGATTATTTTTGCACAACCAAACACTAAATCCACAACCACCATTACCTGCATCTTAGGTAACTAATTTATAATGTTTTGTAGAATTACAAATGCAAATGCAATGCCCATATTCCAAATGGCATAACAAAACTCAAGTTTTGGTTGACAAAATTGGTTGTGTGTGTATATCTTGATGTTATCAATATCAAGATAAAATGACTCTACTAAAAATAATGAGATAGTGATAAGCAAGGGTCGAAACCGCAGGGACTGCGCTATGAATTTTCTAAAATTCTATAATATTAATCATAATTGACTATGGCAAATAAGATTGATTTGTTGTGGAATTGTTAAGATTTGCAAAAGTGATTTTAATAAAGTAATTAAAATTAATTAAACTAAGAATTAATTAAACTAATAAAGCAATGAGTAGATTTTTGAAAAATATGGAAGAAAGGGATCTAGGATCACAAATCCACCACTAACTATACAAAAGATCTATTTATGCATTCATTTAGATTACTATATTTGGATGATTATGGGGAATCGTGGCTACCAGCCCGATTCCACCTACAAGAAAATAACCAAGATTTAATTACTAACATATCCCATCTTTAGTTAGCATGGAGTGTCTTTTATTAAACTAGGGTTGCAGCATACTCCATCTTCCCTATGCATGGCATATTCAATGATTACAATCATAGTTTCGTAAGCACTATTGTAGGCACATATCCCATACAATCACCGAAAGTATGAACTGTAAAGCACATTGAAGCCAAAGTAAATCTAAGACAAGAATAGACCTTCAAAACAGCGATTTAAGCATTAAAGTATGATTTTATATCAAAATCCTCAAGCATACAATTATCATCCAATGGATACAAGTAGAGCTAAAAGGAAACATAAAAAGAAAACTTTTACATAGTAATTGGCCATGGAGGGAGTAGACAGCATGGAGAAGTTGTAGGAATCCATGGAAAATCTTGGACTTCTTCTTCTTCTTCTTGCCTTATTCTCTATCTAGGTTATATATGAGCAAAAGTTGTATATATTGAGCATATATCTCATATATATGTTTTCTAGGTTTAGGAGGTTTCCTAAACCCTAATAACACTAAAATTAGCCTCTTCTGCGTCTTTGTACATATCTTGAACATCCCGTGGTTGCTGGGGAGACATGTGTGTGTAGAGAATGCAGAATGACTTTTCGCTTGGGCGGTAATCCCATTTTCGCCTGAATTTTCCTTAAAACTTCATAATTGCATCCAAATGATTATGTACTTGAATAACCTGAAATGAAATAAAATAAGTGTAATATCTTTCAAATAATGTCATGCCCTGGAACAGCAAAAATAGAGAAAATAAATTCCATTTGGGTCCATAGGCAGTGACTAGTGAAGTCACATGATTGTCCACACCATATAGTACTGAGAAGTAGGAAAGTAAAGAGGTAACAATGAACAAATCTATCTTCAGGGATAAATCATAACTTAAGAGTTTACTAAACTTTTACAACGCAGAGTTTCAAATCAAATAAAATTTAAGGTGTCGAGGCAACATATGCTCGATTACAAAAAGGTCTGAATACAAGAAGTAAATAAAACTATCATCTAGCCTAGTCTTCAGTTGGTGTAGACATAATCATCGACATAGTAGTCCTCCTCTGCCAAATCTCCCTCATAGTAGTCATCCACGGCATCACCGTCCTCAGCATAGTATTCATCGCCCGTAGGTCCTTCACCTGAAGGTCAAAGACAGGGTTTGCTGAAACGTAGAAACGTCCAGCAACATAAACGTCGTCAGTTAATGAAAGCTGGGTGAGTTAAATACTAACAGGGTATCGAACTATTGCAGTTATTACAAGTTATGAATGATATAGATTAAGTGCTACTAAATAATATCTTTTCTTTATTAAAACTCATTGATGGTTACCAACGTCTTGTTACACAAAGACCGACTACACTTGTCTAGTCGTGCTTGATATCTCGTGTTTCCAGCCATAGTGTTCAGTGTGCGGTGTACCCATGAAAGGATCTAACGATTAACTGACAATCTTCTCAGGGAAAATAGCAATAAGGTAAAGCAATTGAAAACATATCATGAATTCTAACATTACTAGCATGTCATCAAACATGAAATAGGATAACAACAAGGATAAATAAAAAAGATGATCTACCATATATATATATATATCCAAAAGATATACTGCAAAGTACACAACATATCAACTGTGTACCGTGTAGTATATGATCCTATACAAGATCAAACAAAAGCTATATACAAGACCACTACTAGCGGCTGCTACCTATACAAAAAGGTTGTGGTCAATAGCTGTCCATGTAAGTGTCAAAAGTAAATGGATAACATGTCCTGATAGTCCAAAGTAAAGTCTATGTCCTAATGGTCCTGGACTCAAAAGTCATCCACATCTGATCCATATAGAGAAGCCTCGTCCTCTAGAGTAATCTCGGGCAAGTCATCATCCTTATCCATGTCGTCATCCATCAAATCTTCTTTATCCATCAAATCCCCCTCGCCTAGGTCAACTACATCATACTCTATAATCACTCCCAAATCTCCCATATCGGCCATGTCGGCCTGGGCTGCATCGAATGCAGCTGCAAGTGCCTCAGCCTCGGCCTCTGTAATGGCTGCAGCCAACTTTGCTGCCCCTATCTCAAATCCATCGGGCTATGCTACCATCTCTGTAACCTACTCTGCTGCTAGTTGTGCTATAATGCCATCAGGTAGAGCTGGTACCATGGCGTTATCACCTGTATCCTCGTCCTCTGCTAACTCATTCTCCTCCTTCTCATCTACTCTACCACTATGATATCCACACCAACTAGCACATTCATACCATCTGGGTCTTCTGGATCATATTCTGGCTTCTCGTCATTGTCATTCTCATTATCCTCCGTCTCACCATCATCGTCCTATGGCTTGTCATCCTCGTCTAGATCCTCCTCCTTTTGGTCCTTCTTACCTGGGGGTACATAATCCAAGGGGTCGTCCTCCTCTGGTGGTGGTGGTGGTGGTGGTGGTGGAGATGTCTATGGTGGTGGCTTCATCTGGGGAACTGGGGGCATCACCCGAACCTCTGAAAGTAGAACCTGATGTGACCAATAGCCTCGTATCATCTGTAGGGAGTCTCCTCTATGTGTCTGAACGTCTCCTTATAGAATATCATCTTTCGGCGTATCATCTCTGGTTTCTCGGTCCCAAATCTGTGTTGCTCAATTCGTATATCTCGCTCGGTCTCTACGATAGCTCTCTGACGAATCCTCCAAGCGTAATACCGCGGGCCTGCCGCCGCTATTTAAGTCTTATTTACCCAGTGTCCTCCGAACTCATCCAAAATGAACAACGGCGCCATGATACCTGAAAAGAGACTACCTAATGTCAGAACTAATCTTAATACTCATCTATAGGGATCTCAAGGTTATAGGACCAGGTGGTGTGGGACAATCAGTGAGTGAAAAGGTATAAACCTAGGCTATGATACTACAAATCTTGTCACTCCCCGGAATAGCAAAAATTGAGAAAATGAATTTCTTTTTAGGTCCATAGACAGTGACTGGTGAAGTTACATGATTCTCCACACCACACAATACTAAACAGTAGGAAAGTAATAAGGTAACAATGAAAAAATCTATCTTCAAGGATAGAACATAACTTAAGAGTTTACTAAACTATTACAACACAGAGTTTCGAATCAAATAAAATATAAAGTGTCGAGGCAACATATACCCAATTACAAAAGGTTTGAATACAAGAAGTAAATAAAACTATCATCTAGCCTAGTCTTCAGTTGGCGTAGACATAGTCATCGACATAGTAGTCCTCCTCTGCCGGATCTCCCTCAGGGTAGTCCTCCACGGCATCACCGTTTTAGCATAGTATTCATCACCCATAGGTCCTTCACCTGTAAGGTCATAGACAGGGTTCCCTGGAACGTAAGAATGTCCAGCGACATAAACGTCATCAGCTAATGAAAGCTGAGTGAGTTAAATACTAACATGGTATCAAACTATTGAAGTTATTACAAGTTATGAATGATATAGATTAAGTGCTACTAAATAAAATCTTTTCTTTATTAGAACTCATTAATGGTTATCAACGTCTTGTTACACGAAGATCGACTACACTTTATTGATAGAAGAACAGACTCAATAGTAGTTCACTTATATGGATACACCATTGCTCCGTCCACCGCTTTTAAGAACATATTCCCAGTCCACATGTAACACCTGTACCCAGAAAAAGGGTTAATTAACATGTTAATATGCATTAATTCATGTGATTAGTGTATATGATGGATAATGGGGGGCTTTGGACTTTCTCGTGAAAAAGTCTTGAGTGAGGAAGGACAGGTAATAAGTGGGATCCAGTGAAGGGCCCAGATAATAAAAATTTGCATTTACATGATAGATGCATTTTATATGACTAAATTAGTATATGTTTAAGATGCTTTCATATTATACTACTACATGTTAGCTTTCAATATTAGTTTGGATACCCATAGAAGGGCATAAATGAAAATGATTCATAATTAGTAGGTACGATAGTAACTTCATAAAATATTTGGGACCACATGTGGGACCCATACGGGACTTAGATAAACGCCCATGTAGATAATTGGGGAGTTAATGGAATGTTTGGGATTTTCATAATAAGAACTTAAGAAATTCTGGGTGTGTAAATGAAGAGTGGAAAAATTGAGGTAATGATACCTCAATGCATGTGATTGCATGTGTGTCAAGAGAGGAGAGTATCTCTCAAATTAAACAAAAGATTTACAGAAATTTAGAGAGAAAAGAGAGAGCCGACGAGATTACGAGACGCCGACGTCCATTTCACGTCGATCCGTCGCCGATTGACGTCCAATTCACGAACTGAAGCCGTATTCAAACTCGTGGAGGTGAGACGATCATTTCTGTACCTTTTATTTATGTTTTAATTGTCGAATTTTGATAGATCATTCTAATCGGTGACACGAGGTTGCCAAAAATTTGTAGGATTTACTCCAGAGTGAGGATTGAGCTAGGATTCAGTACAATTCAGCATTTTCTAACTTGATTGGGGTAGAAATCTGTTAAGTTGAGTTTTTTAACTAAACTTTGATTATGATTTTAGTGTGTTGAATGCTTCAATGATATCTTGAGTTGCTAAATTCATGCTTAGTAGACATGAAAATGCTAGAATTGTGAATAACATGTCCACATTTGAATTTGCCATGCTGCTTATGTGTTATGTGCTTATGTGGTGATCAAAGAATGTTGGGGAAATGATTAATTGTTGGGAGTAATAAGGGAGGTGAAGGAGAAGAATCCGTTGAAAATGGAAGTCCAAGGAATAGAAGTGTCCACGGGGCCAAGAGAAGGTCTTCGGGTCTGAATGAATCATTGAACCGGTGGTTCGGCGATCACGAATATGAGTTTTGTGCTTAATTATAGTATTGCATATTAAGCATTTAATCATGTTTAGATTGCTCACTAAGCGTAACATTTAAGAAAACCATTTTCCATTTTCTGTTGTGGTACATAACAACCACCGCAGGTTCGGAACAAGGCCCGGAGAGGAGGTGACGTGAGCTTGGGGAATGGGAGAGATTTGGCTTGTGCATATGTTATTAGGCTTGGATTTGTTGTATGTTTACAACCTTGTAATATGATGTAAAATATGATTGGACTTGTAGTACTTAAGTGGTAAAGGTTATAGTAGTTGGTAGTTTGGAGTTAACTTTAAGGATCTTGTGTATTTCCTTCTGTAGTGGCTATGGGTTGTGTATGTGGTTGAGTTGGGCCATTCCGGCAAGCACGGATATGTGTCATAAATGTTTTTGAACAAGTCTTGTTTGTAACCAAGTTCTAAATAAGGTTTTGGACTACTTCTTGGAAACTTTTCTATGATAAGGCTTGTTTTAGCAAAAACTTGGGTTGAACACTTGTTTTGGTTAATTGTGTTTATTTACAAGTTGGATATGTGAGAGAATGTTTAAATATGTTTATAGACTTGTGTATGAAGGTTTTGAAGGTGTTTCAAGTGTTGTAGTGATGGTTGGTTTCAAAAGAAAATTGGTGCATAGCAGGTTAAAGGCTACTGCAGCAAAAGAGTTGGGGCAAAGGGGCTTTCGACCGGTCGAAAATATTTTCGTCGACTTTTATGGAAACAGACATAACTCCTTCTAGAAAATTCTGATTTGCGTGTCATTTTTTGCGTTAGAACCGGGACTCAAAGATCTATCTATTGATATAAAATTTTACCATCTTTTCTAAATGGCCATTTTGCCCTTATGTCTGTTATGTCACAATAAAGCTCTTTAATGATGTTTATTTCATGTTTTCTTTGCTATTTAGTGTAGTTTGCGGCGTGTATAGTCTTGTTACACGTGTCCTAATTCGCCGGGTCGGGTTGGGGTATGACACCACCTCATGTCATGGATACCACGTCAGTCCGTCCTCATCTTTTAAGAGCGTATTACTAGTCCACCGCATTCAGGGATATAACACTTTGAGCAACGACACATTATTCTATTGTCACGACTTATCGTAATCTACTAGTGATCCCAGTGTAGACATCTCATTTTGTCGGTTATCAAATTTAGGAGACCCATAGCTTGGTGGTTCACGATGATTGAAAAGACACAAAAAGGACTAGCGGAAGTAGATTATATCTCTTAGAATACTCAGAAACCAGTATAAATGACCAGAATGTCCCTGAAAGCCCAACACTCCCAGATTTGGGTTAACAGCTCTGGAAACATACTATGTTGTAGGAAAATAATAATAAAATTCCACACCATTCTACTCGTTTGAGACTACCTAATGCCCTGAATCACCCTCGGTGAGATCGAACACACTTGTCATTTATCTCTCCAAAGTTCGTACTCAACTACCGTCAATTGACATAGAAGATTACACCTTAAAATTTTGATTTAAAACTTTAAAGTCAAATACTTGTTCTCCTTTTTGTTTTTTTTAAACAAATTATTTTAAAATTTTTCATAACACCTTCACAACATAATTACCCCAATATCCGTCATAACAAATAATATTATTACTCAAAATTGACTTAGTCAATCATATATGTACCATAGAGTTCATCAAAACGTATTCCCATGTTCATAACATATCTTGTTCCTATCTCAAACCATTGACCATTCGTAATCCATTCTATTCACATAATGTACACACCCTGAGTCCCTTACTTTTTCTATCAAAGATTCCAGCTGCAATGTAATCCATTCTCATCTCATACCCTATCTGTCTACTATCCTTTATTCTATCAGTCTAGGTAGATCCAATACCATTTACGCAGTTATACAACGTACTCCATAAGTCTCTGGTGCTTTACTTTTACCTTTACACGAGTCCATACCAATCACACTCCTGTATCTCAACTCTTACTGAGTTCCTGACGACCTTTTACATTAAGCGTATATTCTTCGTATAACATCTCAAGGCACCACACCATACCTTATTCAACAATTTAATTTTTCATAACTCTAGTCAGCCTGACTTAACTCCAATTCAGATTTTCTAATCCTTTATCTTTGCTATTCGGATCTCAAATCCACCGTCCCCTGAATAACCTATTGCTCAAGCATTCAAATTGTTCCCGTAACCCATCTAAAGATAACCCGATAATTTGATCTTTCCATCAAGTACTATAATCTCACTGTGTTTGATAAATTCCTTATCAACTTCCAATTCACATACATTTCGCGACAGTACTCCAAGTCACCCTATTCTCACTCCGGTTACTAATGTCAACCAATTCACAACTGTTGTTTTCAAGTGCTCCACACTTTACGGATCTTATCAAGTTCCTGATCGTTCAAAACGTCAAATCATTCATGACCTCAAGTTATTCCAATACTTACTAGAATCAAGTTCTCTTTTGGACAATACTCAAGTTAACTCCTTTAATGGTACCACCTCCAACTTACTAAGTCCAAGTGTATAGCATTTCACCAACTCCTTACTTTAGAATTTCTAAGTTCACAATCTACTCACGTAGAACTCATTCATTTGACAAGCACCGTTGCGTCCCAAGCACTAAGCATACCGTTTCATTCCACGATGCCCGACACTTTAAAATTTTCTTAGGATGAAATCCGACATTATAAATCCTCCAACCTTGTTGGAATTCAAGTCAACTGAGATAACATTCCATTGTATCTACTATTGCTCTCTAATCGCTTTATATCCCTACTATCATATCCGAGAATATACTCAATGTACTCTCAAGTCTTCATCCCACTCTTACCGTTCCTATTCACTTACTCATCAAAGCTTCATCTTCCCAATTTATATTTTCATCTCTTTAACTTAAGTTACCCAAAATCTCTTTACTCCTTTATCCATTTCCACAATCTCTCTTGTTCAGTATCGTAATACTTATCGTACTCCAACTTCCCATTGACAACAACTCAATTCAAATACTCAACGATGTTTTAACAGCATTAAAAGATTTTCATTTTATTTGAAATACACTAATTAGCAAGGATAGCATGGATTAGACATCTTAAAAGAACTTTACTGTGACAAAATAGCCCAAGGGCAAAATGGTCATTTAGAAAATATGATTAAATTTTATATCAAAAGATAGCGCTTTGAGTCCCGGTTCCAACGCAAAAAATGGCGCAAATCCAAATTTCCTAGAAAGAGTTATGTCTGTTTCCGTAAAAGCCATCGAAAAATGTTTTCGAAATCACTGCTTTGGACAGAGGGGTGTTCGACTGGTTGAACTGCCCCTTTCAACCGGTCCAAGTACCCTATGGACCATATTTTCTCCCTTTTAACATTCTGACAAGTCCCCAAACTCACAAGGCATTTGGGGCTACTTCCCAACCATTTTAGAACCACCAAAAGTGCTTGAAAACATCGAAAACTCATCGAACCACACAACCGTTAGAATTCAGGTTTAGGGTCATCCGCACTATAACTCTCTGTAATAACAACCTTCTCTACATGATTCCCTTATCAACATCCTCTTCTATCTATGATATACAAATAACAATTTGATTCCTCTGAATCTTTGATCACGTTCAGTCAATCACGCTTATCTTTTACTCCCAGTCTCATACTCTTACTTCCTTCATTCTATTTCCTTTGACCACCCACCTCAAAACACCAAGGAATTCTTATTCCTATTCATTTCAATTCATTTAACCTCCCATCAAGATATTTTACAATTTCTTCTCCGATCTATGTCATCTTTATCATTACATTCACAAGTATATGACCAACCCGTCTAAACACTACTCCATGATTTTACCATCAACTACGCTTCCACCAACTGTAGCTTCAAGCTATCCACGCATACCCTATCATTTCCATTCTTAACCCCTCGTCTTAGGCTAATCCTTAAATCCCAACCTTACTACTTATACCATCACTCGGTAGCATCCGCTACAAATCCTCCTATCACATCTAAATCCACTATGGTACCATGACCACTCGAAGCCAAGTTCAGTTGAGAGATTTCTCAACAACCATGATGTTCATAATCCGTTAAGATGTTCCTCAACCCCCAATACATACCATAAGATAGGCTAAGAGATTCCTCAACCATCCAATACATACCGTAAGATAGGTTGAGAGATTCCTCAACCATCCCATCATCTCAATACCGTACAATAAGTTGAAAGATTCTTCAACTACCCGACATACATCGTATATACCGTAAGGTAACACTATAAGATAACCCTGTATAATCACACCGTAGGTTAACACTATAAGATAAGGTGAGAGATTCCTCACCTATCCCATACACGAGCAATATATGCTGCTGGACTATCTTTCTATCATAATACCCAACTATACATCTCTATTCTCTCACGTCACGACGTTTAACCCATGTCTAAAATAGAACTCTTATTAGTCAATCCCAATCCCAAAACTTAACTACGAACAATCACTTTCATTCTCTATATGAATTATAAGGAAATCTCCTATAACGCTCACTACTCAAACTCCATTCTCAGTTAGATCCCCCAAAGGACACTTGTCACTGTCGTTTGAACATTCACCGATTAGATCAAAAATCATTTGATTTTTGTTCAAAAATTCAATTGTTCATCACTACCAAGATATCATCACTCTCTCTCTCTCTCTCTCTCTCTCTCTCGTGTCACCACACAAGGTCCATCATAACGCACGGTAAACCTTATCTCATCACACAGCTCTACATCTATATGATTCCACCGATTCACGAATACATAATGTAATACCCTGTATTTTCAATAATTATTTATACCAGAGAGATTCTATATACTTTCTTGAGCTATACTTGTAATTCAACTTTCGATCGATCGAACTCCTTTCAAGCGATCGACCATTTCCAAAGTTCAATAGATCGAAACCCTACCGACCTGAATTTAATACGTGGTCCCTACTTTAATCGATCAAATTGTTTTTAATCGATCAAACCTGGCCGAACTAATCTCGAGTGATCGAACTCCGTTCGATCGATCAAACATGTAATCATTTGAATTCCCAGGTTTCACGCAGAAACGGCCATCTGCCATCTCTATTCTCTATATATATGTTGTATTCGTGTGTGTTGTGTGTTCAGAACACTAGAGAGTTTGAGAGAGAGAGATAGTGTGTGTGCTTGTGTGTTAATATATATACACATACCTCCATATATATATATATACACACACTTTTAGATATATATACTATCAAGGGGAGAGGAAGAAGAAGAGAAGAAGAAGGAGACAGAGACGAAGGTAGGAGCAGAGGAGAGAGAGACAGAGGCCATTGAAGCTCGGAAGCTAAAGCTTGCCAAACGCGCACTTATCGATCTTTTGGTGAGTTCCGAACTCACTCAGAACTTAGTGGTGATGTTTTACCTATTCTGGACATATTAATCATGACCCAAACAACCCCTATCATATTCTGCACGTTCATTGCAGAATCTGTAGAAGACGTAGTTCGACCGATCGAACTAAGTTCAATCGATCGAACATCACTGAGTCTCAATCGATCGAAATGATTTCAATCGATCGAGAGCACCTCCACTTCAATCAATCGAGGGTACTTCAATCGATCAAACTTTTCTTTCCTCAAGCGATTAAGATGACTTCAATCGATCGAAACTATCAGAATATGGATATGTTCCTTAAGCCTGTTATTCATAATGCGTAGTTATTTAATTGATATACGGTATTCCTATTATACGATATTATGGGTTACAGAGGTAATGGGACACGATAATGAGATTGAGATAATATGGTGAGTAACGTAGTCAGGCTCGGGACGTTAATAATATTACGACAGTGATAACGAGATAATATTGGGGATATAATGATGGGTAACATTAGTTAATCCTGGGTATTTAGTCAGTAAGGTATGGGTGACTGTCAGTGCAAGTATGTCAGTATCATGTGTTGGTCGTGAACACATCTGCGTGGGATGTGAGCGTTATGAATTATGCTAGCAAGAAGTATAGATACATATTGATTGTGAACGGACGATACTCGTAAGTGTTCTTAAAAGCGGTGAACATTAAGAGTTCTTAAAAGCGGTGAACAAGAGTATTGGTGCGTCCATAGACGAGTCGTTATATGAGAGCGATGTATAGTGCTCATAAGAGTTCTTAAAAGCGGTGAACAGTAAGAGTTCTTAAAGCGGTGAACAGGAGCACTGGTATGTCATGGTGATATAATCAGTCGAGATAGTCAATCATGATTGGTACAATCAGTCTTAGAGTTGTAATATGAGGAGAATCGATTATTGATGTGTCACACCCGTTCCGGAAAATCATTGGTTTTTAATGCATAAATTTAATTTCAAGGGTTTTCAATATCATTTGAAAATTTGAGTTGAGGTTGACTATGAGTCAACGGTGAGGTGTCAGTGAGGCCACGAGAACATGGAATTTCACAGTTGCATTGGCACGATTAAATGACATTTATATGATTTAAATGTTATTTGATATATCTGGTATTTTGTGAATAGTAAATTATACCTGTGTAGTATAAATTATGGTAATCTTTGATATTGTTATATCATTTTGAAAACTGTGGTGAGAACGTGAGTGTCCCGTTAAATAATAGGTAGGTTGTGTAGAGATTTCACATAACTTAGTTTTCGGACGTAATATTTTGGACCAAACGAGACTTAGTCGAAAACTTTTGGAATTTACCATTTTCACTCATAAAGGCATAAAATGAACGTGTGCAAAGTTTCGAGAGCTAATTAGAAGTTTTGAGAACTCGCGGGGAGGTAAACGTAATTCCCAAAAAGTTTTTCTATAAATAGGTGGGGGGTGAGATTTCATTTCTCACAAACCTCACAAAATATCTAAAGAGAGGAGAGAGAAGGAAGATTTGGTGGCCACGGGTAGGGGTGTAAGAAAAAACCGCGGACCGCAAACCGACCAAACCAAAAACCGATTGGTCGGTTTTCTAAATACATGTACAAGCTAAAACCGACCGCAAAACCGACCGAACCCCTAAAAAACCGACCGACCGACCGCTTTACACTCCTATTGGTCGGTTTTTATACACCAAAAAACCGAAAAAAACCGACCGACCGACCGATTTACACCCCTAGCCACGGGCTTTGCGACGACGATCGGCGACCTTTCGTCCGTCTGATTTTCACCAAATTCAAGATTTGAACTCGTGGAGGTAAGATCTACATTTTGATACTACTTAGGCCGTATTTGGCCAATTTTTGTAAAAATCTTAATTTTAGACTTTTGGGAAAAACAGGTATAAACTTGTAGAAATTTTCTCAAATTCGAAATCCGACGATTATTTAGCCTCCTAGTCGATCCTTCAAAGTTTGGGGGAAATCGCACGAGGTATGAAGTTCTAACTTGTGAAATATAGCGAAATACATGTTTTATATTTCGACGACGAAATTGAGATCCGGACGAAATCCATGTGTTAATTGTAGGCCCGTTAATTATGCACGCGCTACTTTGTGAAAAGCATGTCTAAATTTACGCGAGCACATTGAGTTGTTTATGTGGGTCAAAGAGGAGTCTTATACAAATTCATGCCGGAGTAAGCTTCTCGTTGTTTGAGAATTTTAGTAGCGACGGCTACTGTGCATGGTTGTAGGCTTGGACTTGCTATGGCACTTGTGGGGATGTAATGGTTGTAGGCTTGGACTTGCCATTGACATTGCGGTTTAAGGCTTGGACTTGCCGCTACCGGATGAATGCGTATTTTTCTCCATAGAGACTATTGATATAATGTATGAGATTAAAGCATGTTTATCATATATTGCATATGTTAGACTTGTATACTCAGCATATAGCTGAGCAGTGGAGATGTACTCCATTGCAGGTAAAAAGAAGGACAAGAAGAAGCATGAGGAGTGAGGTCGTGGAATGCCGGGGGAATCAATTGTCTATACTTTTGTTCTATTCCGAACTTGTAATAATAACCTCGAATTCGTAGCATATTGTAATATAATCGGAACTTAGATTTAGTACTTGTAATCCTTAGTAAACGCTCTTGTATTTATGTTTTGAATGATGGAATAGAGCGGTTATATGTTGGTTTGAATTTGGGAGAACCTTGAATGGGAAAGCTGCATTTTTGGGTTTTGCTGACAGAAACCAGTCGACTGGTTTTTGATCCAGTCGACTGGATCACTGTGTTGAATTGGTTACTGCTTTGTTTCGTCTGAGATTCAGTCAACTGGGTTGAGAAAACAGTCGATTGGATGGAGTTCCAGGCCATGACATTCTGCTGGATTAGGGTACCAATCGACTGGACATTTTCAGTCGACTGATAATTTTAGGCACCAGTCGACTGGGTCCCCGACACAGTCGACTGGATGGGCTGTAATATTTTGAAACCTTTCTGTTTGAGATCACTAGTCGACCGGATCCTCGATCAGTCGACTGGACCTCTGTTTTCAAAACTGAATTCTTTTGGAACTGGTTCTATGGACAAATTTTTTTTATAACTCTGAATTTAATGAATTTTAATAATGTTTTCCGCTGCTATTTTACTTTAATGGAACTGGATAAGCCTTGATGGCGTGCCACGTGTCCTATTTCCACCCGTAGTGGGATGGGTCGTGACATTTATTGGTATCAGAGCAATATGTAACAAAACTTTGGGAACGTTCGACGACGAGTGGAGTGTTGAGTGAATTGTCACATATTCTAGAATGCATCCTCATATTGTAGAGATGTTTAATGCATATGGTATGTTGTTATACATATATGATTATGTTATTGTTATACATGCATAGTATTTATGCATTCGTGAATCGGTTGAATCATACGGATGTGGAGCTGTATGATGAGATGACGTTATCATGAGTTATAATAGACCGCGTGTTGTGGCAAGAGGGAAAGATGATATTTTGGTAGTGATGAACAGTGAAATTTCTAAGCGAAAAGAAAATGGTTTTGATCGAATCGGTGGATGTTTTCAACGATAGTGACGAGTGTCCTTTGAGGGATCTAACCGAGAGCGGAGTTTTGAATAGTGAACGTCAGAGGAGATTTCTGCATAGTCCACATAGAAAATGAAGGAAAGTGTTTGTAGTGAAGTTTTGAGATTGAGATTGATTGATAAGAGTTCTGTTTCAGACATTGGTTAATCATTCTGACGTAAGAGAATAAGGATGAACAATTGGGGTTTGTGATAGAAATATAGTCCAGCAATATGTATTGCTAGCGTATGGGGTCAGTGAGGAATCTCTCATCTTATCTTACGATGTTAACCTACGGTACAATCGTACGAGGTTATCTTATGATGTATCTTACGGTATATACGGTGTATGTCAGGTAGTTGAAGAATTTTTCAACTTATTGTACGGCATTGAGACGATTGGATGGTTGAGGAATCTCTCAACCTATCTTACGGTATGTGTTGGACGGTTGAGGAATCTCTCAACCTATCTTGTGATATGTATCGGAATTGAGAAATATCTCAACGAGTTATGAGTATTGTGGTTGTTGAGGAATCTGTTGAGGAATCTCTCAAATGAACCTGGTTTCGAATATTCGTGGCATCGTGGTGGATTCAGATGTAGTATAAAGGTTAGTAAGGAAAGCTACCAGATTGATTGTATAAGTGGGAAGTGGTATTTAAGGAATAACCTAGGATGAAGGATTAAAAATGGAAATGATAGAGTACGCTTTGACGGTTTGAGATTACAGTTAGTAGAAGTAATGGGTTTCAGTCAAGTATCGAAAATGGCACAGTATGAAGCGTTGTATGGGCATAAGTGTCAATCGCTGATTGGTGGGATTGAGGTTGGGAAAAGAAAGTTGTTAAGACCTAAGATGATACAGTTGACTACGGAGAAGATAAAGCTAATCCAGGAGCGACTTTTAGAGGAGGCTCACAGTACTAAATATTCAATTCATCTGGGGAGTGACAAGATGTACCAGAATTTGCAAGAAAACTTTTTGGTGGAGAGGTATGAAGCAAGAAGTTGCCATGTGTCTGAGTGTTCAGCATGTTAGCAAGTGAAGGCAGAGAGACAAGTACCTGCGGGGCTATTACAACCATAACCAGTGTCAGAGTGAAGTGGGATGGAATAACGATGGATTTTGTTTCGGGATTTCCACGATCGTTTAATCAGAATGATAAGATTTGGGTTATGGTTGATAGATTGACAAAATCAGCGCGTTATCTACCGATTAATACGACTAAACTTTCAAGGTTGGTGGAATTGTATGTGAAAGGGGTTGTAAGACTACACGGAGTTCCGACAATGATTATATCGGATATGATAGTAGAAAAGTAAAATGGTGAGGACAATGGTGGATATAATGAAATACGATCTCAGTGTCCTGTATTCTAACAAGGTTGGAGAGTTTTGAGAATGTCGAATTTCACCCTAAGAAAATTTTAAAGTGTTTAAAATGTTTTAAAATGAAACTTTCGTTGAGTGAGAAAATTTGTTTTAAATACTTGTGATTAGGTATCAAGTAGACCTTGTGTAACACCCTGTATTTCTTTTTCCATTAATATATTTTTATTCCAATTTAATTCCTCTTTGTAATATTTATTTGGGGTCAAACTGTAATTTCCATAAATACAGAAAAATATTTTCTATGGTTTCAAAATCAATATCTATATTTTTGTACAACCCGGAATTTATTCCTACGCTAATACTATTTTCTGCATTTTTATTTTCAACCGGAAAATACCAGTTCATGTTTTAAATATGTGCCTATACCGCGTTTGGGGTGTGGGAGCACGTGAGCTCAACCACACCGGGAGAAATCTTCTCCTTTCTTGGAGCCCAAAACACATACGTTATATATATATGTATCAGTGTCACTTTCTCAATCTCACAGTCTCTTATCTCTCACTCTCAAACTCTCTCAACTCTCTCAAGAACACACATAACACACAAACAGATTATACATATACACTTACATAGATACGTAGTTATATATATATATATATATCTCAAGATCAAAGAGAGAAATCGGAGGAGAATTTTTAACGACGGAATCGACGGCGGAAATCCTCGGTCTCAAATTATCTGTATATTTGCCCTCAGTGAGTATTATAAACTCACTCGCCATGTTTATATACGTGTATTTCAGTATGTATAGGTGTGTATATGGGTATATATATAGATACACCATTGAAGGCTTTGAATTGGAGTTTTACAAAACTCAACCAAAATCAATTCCGTGAATTGATTATGGAAGATCTTAGTCCCAATAGGCTATGGTTCGAATCCTACGGAGTAATTCATCCATATCGCGACGAACGGTTGATTTAAAGTTTTGACACCCTTACTTTAATCGCGAATATCTAGAGATATAATCCGTAATCGTATAAATTGATTACGTATTCTTAATCTACGCGGAAAACTGAAGAGATCCATATATTGCACGACATGTTTGAAACAGAATCTGAAAATGAGTGTAATTTCAGTTTAAAATCAGAAACAGGGGAAAACGAGGAAGATGATGAAACTGCAAGAACTTGCGCGCCCGACCCGCTCGCGCGAACAATTCCCCCCTTCGCGCGCGCGACTCGCTCGCGCGACACCCGCTGCCCATTCGCTCGCGCGGACTGCTCACGCGACCCGTTCTCCCCCTTCGCGCGCGCGACCCGCTCGCGCGACCAGGCAGTTTGAGTAGTTTCTGTATTTTTATATAAGGGACTGTTTGGAAAAAGGTTTTGAAAGTTTTTAAAGAACTGTTTGACAAATATACTATTTTAAAGGCTCACTGTTAGAAATTGGACTTGTAAGAACGTTTCAGACTGAGATTTATGTTGAACGAATATTCAGCTTTGAGATAAATAACTGTTACTGCAAACTGTGAACATTGACATACATATTAGGGTCGAGGTTGTGTCAACATGCATGTGTGTGAGAAAGCGTGAAAAGAGTAAAGAGTGGCGGTCTGGTGTGCGACCTCAATATCGATCGGATATTATTCCTGGTATTGGAGGCGACAGTGTTGAGTTACGGCTTAGATATCGATCGGATATTATTCCTGGTATCTAGGGCGCTTGTTTCGGATATCGATCGGATATTATTCCTGGTATCTAGGGCGCTTGTTTCGGATATCGATCGGATATTATTCCTGGTATCCGAAATGATGGTATTGAGTGCGGCTTAGATATCGATCGGATATTATTCCTGGTATCTGAAGAGATGGTATGGTGTGCTGTTTTGGATATCGATCGGATATTATTCCTGGTATCTGAGGTAATGGTTTGGTTGAGTCGGTTTTTGGTTGAGATAAAAGAGTCAGAAAGATGAGATGTTACATTGTTCATGCACGGTTGCATATTTATTGCTTACTATATTTCTCCGTGACTTATGTTGGATTTGGAACCTTGAATCTATTGCTTTTAAAGTTAAATTGCACTGTTGCTTATATGCTTATATATACATTGCGAGCACTTGTTTATTTTGCTTACCAGCTTACATAAGCTGACGGCGTTGATGCGTCCTGGACTGTATGTCCAGATTTTCAGGGTCAGGAGTAGCCAGGGTACTTCGACTATGCTAGTTAGAGGCAGGCGACTTTCCAGGAGGCTACTTTATATTTCCTATGTCTTTTTAATTTCGGGTTGTAATAAACTAGTTTTAGACATTTGAATAAGGGCTTTTGTGCCTAAGACCAGGACTTATGTAATAATTAGTAAATTTTAATTTCGGAGCTTATGTGTATTAGTATCCTTTCTTTTAGAAATGCTGTTAAGTTATTTTGTTGCAGGGACAATTGGTCATACTCACTTGTCACGACCTACGAGTCCATAAAGGAAATTAAATGCTTTCCTGTATTATGCTACGTCGGGGCGTGACACCTTGGAAGACGGGTATCGTGGAAGGATATGGTATGCTTAGTGCTTGGGACATAACGGTGGTTGTCAAACGAATGAGTTCTCTGTAGGCAGATTCTGAACTTAGGAATTCTAAAGGAGTTGGTGAAATGTCGTGTACCTAAATTTGGCTAATTGGAAGTTATGACTTTAAAGGAGTGGTCATGAGTATTGTTCCAAAGGGAGCTCGACTTCGATTTAAGTATTGGGGTAACCTGAGGTAATGAATGATTCGAGGCTTGATCAATCAAGAACTTGATGAGATCCATAAAGTGTGAAGAATTTGAAAAATGATAGCTAGGAATCATTTGGCATTGTTGACCGGAGTGAGAATTTTTCCTTGGGGTATTGTCGTGAAAGGTATGTAAATTGGAAGTCGATATGGAATTTATTGAACACAGTGAGGCTATAGTATTTTGTGGGAAGATTTAATTACCGGCTTATCCTAAGATTGTATGTGGGGATTGTATTAATGCTGTGAGCAATAGGCTATTTAGGAATAATGGATTGGAGACCAGATAGTATAACTAAAGGACTAGAGAGTTTAAATGGGAAATTGAGTCAGATTCAACTACGGTTAATGTCCAAGCAATAAAGGCAGTCAGCTTCCTGAAAGCTGAGTGAGAACTAACTAACACAGTCTCAAAGGCAGAGGATGGCCCCATCGATGCCGGTTACGCCGGAGAAGACTACTATGTGGACGATTATCCTTACGCCAGTTGAAGGCCTGAAGATAGATAGTAGTTTATATTACTGCCTTTCATTTACTGTTGTACTTTTAGATCAACGGGTACTTGGGCATATGTTGTCTCCAGACCTGTTGTAATCCTGTGGACCTTACTCTGATGTTTGTAATAGTGATATTGTTTTTATATGTCAGTTGTTTACTGTTCCTGCTTGGACTAGTACTGTATGGTATGAATAGTTTAGTGACTTTTCACTTGTCATTCCCTATGGGCCCATAAAGAATTTTGTATTTTTTTTATATATTTTTTTAATCTATTTATGCTATTCCGGGGCGTGACACATAAATACTATGCATGTATGACAATAACGTAATCATGTATGTATAACAACATATCATATGCATCAAACATCTCTGCTATGCATGGATGCATTCTAGAGTATACACTATATCACTTAGCACTCCACTCGACGTCGAACGTTCTCGAAGTTTTGTTACCTATTTGTTTTGATACCAATAAATGTCATGACCCATCCCGCTACGACAGAAATAGGATACATGACACGCCACCAAGGCTCATCCACTCCATAAAATAATCGTAGCAGCGGAAAAGAAACTTAAAACTAACAATGAGTATACAACCCTTTTGAAAACAATACACTATAAATTGTAAAATCTGTATAAATTTGAAAAGTTTATAATATTTCAAAACGAGAATAAATATGTTGAAAGTGACCCTAAAGGTGCCCCAAGAACCAATTAAAATATTTAAATAATTTCCGGAAGGGGTACAAAAAGAAGGCTTGCAGCAGCATTTTCGACCGGTCGAACTGCCCCGTTCAACTGGTCGAAAGACCCCCTGGCAGAATCCTTCCTCCTTTGGCAGAATTTTGCCTAAGGGTCAATCAATCACACTTCACCACATCATTCTTGATTCAAATCCTTCCACACCATAACTAGGCTACAAGAACATATATAAGCCCTGCCAAACATTGAAAGAACACACTAATGACACAAGTTAAGGCTTGTTCGAATCAATCCACAAAACTCTATCAACATTCATTCAAAATTCGAATTTGATAAGTTAAGCATTCAAAACGTGAATCCATAAGTTCGGATTCGTTACAACCTTAAGCAAAAGAAGTTAATACTTATTACAACATTTCTAAGCCATCCCAAAGTTCCCAAATTGAAGTTCATAGTCCTAACTGCTCAAAATTACATTTTTCCAATATTTGGAATGGAAACAAAAATATATACAAAGGTGATCCCCGGCATTCCCATCGGTCTCATTCTTTTCACTTCTTATTTTCTTTCTTTTTATCACCTGCAATGGAGTAAAGCTCCACTGCTCAGCTGTATGTTGAGTGCATAATTCTAAACGTATGCTTATATGACAATTCATGCTCTAAATATCAAAACACATCAAAATAGTCTCTAGGGAGAGTGGTACGCATTCGTCCGGTAAATGGAACTAATGTCGTAGAAGGCCTTCTCCTTACCACGCATTCAGTGCCCTGGCTGTGCCTTCTCCCAAACCATGCACAGTGCCCTGGATGGGCCTTCTCCCAAACCATGCACAATAGCCGTCGCTACAAAATCCTTAAACATCGAGGAGCTTACCCCGGATGGATTTGCACCAAACTCCCCTTCGACCCACATAGACACATAGCATGCTCACATAATCATATACACATGCTTTTATACATTTTCACGTGCATAATTAACGAAACCTAATTAACACATGAATTTCGCCCGGATCCAAAATATCAGACCGAATATTCAAAACATGGAAATTTTCTATAAACATAGGTTTAGAATTCATATTTATTTCTTTGTCACCCAAATGCTCTCTCCCTCTCCCTCTCCCTCTCCCTCTCTCTCTCTCTCTCTCTCTCTCTCTCAATGTGTTAAACTATAGCTGATAAAAAAAATATCTCTATTTTTCCACTTGTATAAGCTTCTTTTTTTTTTTTTTTTTTAATTTATATCTCAAATTTAATCTTCATTTTAATTTTTAAACTCCATTTTCATAGATTTTTTCACATCCCTATGTTTTTTTTCTTGGAGTTAATAGTTGTACAAATACAGATGTAACTATAATTTATATTGGATTTGTTGCATGGTATCAAAAGTTTGTGATTTCATAGAGAGGTTGATACAAAAGTGGTAGTTGAAGTTTATTTGTCGTATTTTACTTTCATTTTCTATGATGATCCTGTGCATTGCACGGACCAACGCTAGTATTTCATAATCACTTGTATATTTTCAATGCGCGTGTCTATATGACACATGTGACTAATCTGATTTAGTTTTAAAAGCCAGAACCTGAAATGTAAAGTGGGAAGAAAATACATACCAAAATATAGGCCATCAAAAGTATGATCAAAATAGGGATAGTTCCAACACTGTATTTGGTAGGAATCAGTTGAAAGGAAATAAGGAAAGGGGAAACTAAGTGCTTGTATGATGTGAGAATGTCTATATATTTATATACACATAATTACAAAGCATATGAGGCTGCAAACACTCTCTTCATCAAATACATGACACTTTGGGAAGGTACGTGATGTTTATTAAATGAAGAAATGATGGTCACATGAAGAGTTTTGGGAGAGAGAGAGAGAGAGAGAGCATTTGGGTGAGGAAGAAATAAATAAGATGGAGAATAGAGGAGAGAAAAAAAATACTAAAAATAATAAAAAACTTAGGTGTCCTTATTAATTAATTAATTAAGCAATAAAGAAAGAATTTATTTAAAAATAAAGTGCCCTAATTAAAAAACGAGAGTGCCCTTACCAGCCTCCAAAAATATAAAACTATATAGTACAATAAGTGAGGTGCCATTACTAGTTAAAGAAAAAGATAAAAAAATTTATTTTTTTAACTTAAAATTAAGTGCCCTAATTAAAAGATAAATGGGCCCTTACCGGCACGCAAAAGAAAACTATGCATTTCCATCCAAATGCTCAAAACAGAGAAAGTTTGAGAGGCAAAAAATGCAGCGGCTTACGCCTCCTCCACGGCGTCCAACATCACCACATCAGTTAAGTACGACATGAACAAGACTGACACCACCATGCAACTGAAGTTTGTTAAATCTATTCTTTTACTTCAATTTCTTTTTTCAATGTGTTACAATTTAAGAAAGGGAAAGGTAGAAATACTCAAAAAAAAAATTTCCAACCATACTTACAATAATGTCTTCAAAATGTCAAGATGTAACATGCTTATTTGTTATCCAAATTTATGTGAAGATGAGTTTAGGAACTTGCATTTGTATGGTTTGTGCTTTTGTATGTATATTTTGGTCTGAGATGGGGTTGGTGTGCGTATTTTTGTCTTGCTATTCCTCTCCCTGGCTGCATTGTGGGTTGGGTGTGTGTGGCAATGGATCAATAGGTTGCACTAACAACAATTATGCGTCAAGAGAAATGTGCAAAAAGTGTGGGCAACCAAAGGAGGTAGCAGCAATGCCAGCAATTACAATTCCTGGAGCTTCTCTCCCAACTCATCCACATTATTTTGCCAGATCACAAGGAGTACCGGAACAAAAGATTAATATTGGTTTGTTAGGCAATGGAACTCTCCAACAGTCGCTACCTTTGAGCTCTAGCTGGTCTTTAGGAGGGGCTGATAAATATGGAGTTCAGCCGGCTTCCACTTGGCCATTAGGTGGGAACCAAAGTTCTGGACTTCCATATGCAAACCAAGCAAACCAGCTTCTTATGGTCCCTAAAGGATGGCGCATTGGTGACTGGATATGCAATTGTGGCTTCCACAACTATTCTTCTCGTGCACAGGTATGATTGTTCTTCACAAACCTTTGCCAACTGATGACAAATTAGGTTGGTTCCTTGCAATAATTATGTTTGTAATTTGGGTTCTGTCTCTTTTGTAGTGCAAAAAGTGCAATGCCTCTATGCCTCCAGGTACACCTTCTTTCCAGGACAGCAATCACAGATTTTGTATGAGATACCTTTTCGTTTTGTGTATGGCAAAAACCTTACTGGAGAGCAATGTTTCTGACGGCTTTGCTGTCGATACCACTTTACGGACTTGCCCCAGAGGGGCATTAGAATTTCAATTTGTAGTTGCTAGATTGTCTACAAAAGATCCTCTCTTTCTAATATTGTCATATTGATTGGATTTCAATCAATTTGAAATGACCCAAGAGAGTCTACTCACTCTTTACTGGTTGCCTGTTTGGATTATGGGAGACAATAGCTTACCAGGGATATTCCAAGTGTTCTAGTTGTATTCATGTACAGCAAGAGGCATACACTAATTCTTCATTACACCTTAAGAGAAAGAAGATACATATCAGTTTCAGTTGCATAGTTACTCTTTTGCTGCATTTCAGTCTTTATATGACTGATTATAATTTTTCCATGGTCACAAATATTTCTTGCAGTTTTTTTTTGAACATGTGATTGTAATATTTTCGCTTATTCTCCTTCCACTAATAGTGTTAGATGAACACGATAGCAACGTCATAGCATCACTGTTAATTGGAAAATATTTCACACTGGATGCTGCCCAATGCCAGGAACGGGCTTTGTGACATCTTGATTTTTTTCAATTCCCATCCATCTTCCTTTACTTGGACTACTGATTTTGAAATCGTACATTGACTTTCGTTATTAAAGGCGCAAATACCTTCTGGAGCCTAGGCGCAAGGCGCAGAAAAAAGTGCGAGCCTGACCAAAGTGAGTTTCACCATAAGAGAAATTATAAATTATATATATGTAAGTACTCAACAATTAATATATACATATAAATGCCGAAACATCGAAGTAATGTACATTTTTTACCGATTCGCTCAATTGGCCATAGGCCAACTAGTAAGACATCTCATGATGCTTCAAAATCGTTAACCTTGGAATAAAACAGTAAAGACCTAATCAAGTATGGAATGAACTAATGGGTCTTAATATGGGTCCAAAGGTAAGAAGAGTTGAGGCATGAGTTGGGTCTAAAGTTAACACTAATTGGGTATGATTGTTTCATGCCTAATTAAGTTATCGATGCATCCTTTTATTGAGGCACGAGCTTTGTGCCTTGGGCTTTTATAAAAATGGTTGGTTTAGAGTGGATGGGCACATTCCTTTGTGTACCATCCGTTGTATTGTACTTTCTTTTGTTCAATTAATCTAATGTGTGTTACCATTAAGGGTTCTCTTTAATGAGTAATTTTAAATTTCTGTGGGTTTATTTATTCTTATTTTTATGTATCTAAATTATTTTGCACACACAATGTGTGTGCCCCTCCGCTAGTTTTTATATATCTAAATTATTTTGCACACGCAATGTGTGTGCCCCTCCGCTAGTCATAAGGAAAACAAGTTTAGACTTAAACTTGACAAAGTTATCTCAAAACTTCATATTTAACTTTAACAGAGTAGAAAATTCCGTTAAAAATACTTCCAAAGTTTGGGAATCAAATGTGACATTTCTGTGGGTAAATGGAACCCTTGAGGAACTCTTTTATCAAGTTAAAGTCAAAATGAAACATCAGAAGAACAAAACTTCAAGGTCTGTCAGAGGGGTGTTCGACCAGTCGACCGGTCAAATGGGGCTCTGGAAGAATCTGCACCAAATTCTGCAGAATTGCCAAGTCCCACTCCCCTGCATTACCACATCTGCTGTAAACTTGCATTATACACACCCAATAGCCTCATATATCAACACAAATCATTCTAAATGAGGTTACAACACTTCTTAACCCAATTTATAAACCAGTTAGAGCACAGGTGAGTCCAACCAAATCCAAAGATTCAAGATAAACATTAGTGACGAAAATTACAAGAGTTTCGAGTCTTGAACTACAAATCCGAACTCGTCGACTTGCCAACTTCTAAAACAACACATAACCGACAACAAGCTACCAACCATATATATTACAACCCGAAAGTCTCCCGATACACAAGTCTACTATGTTATCTCGATTACATAAGTACATAAGAGTTTAAGTTACATTACATGACTTATAAACATAACTACATACTCACAACTCTCGAGCCCAACCCGTCATTCCGATCATTTCCTCCCCTCATCTCGATCCGTACCTGCGGTAGTTATTCAATAACCACAACAGAAAGTAAAATTTGTTTAAACTTTCGCTTAGTGAGAGAACAAATCATACTATCGGAATGCTTAACGTGAAATGCAGCAACTCAACATAAATCATCCATTTTAGTCTCCGGAATGTCAAGTAATCAAGCCACCACCCCTAGGTCCTTCCACCCCGGATCTTCCTCACTCTTTTGTCGCATATAGCGTCTCTCTCTTGTGACCCCGAGCGTTACCGTCATTTCACTGTGGTCGTCACCACGCCCCACTCTTGAGGGCTTCCGTTCCCTTACTACAGGACATATAAATGATGCAATTACTTGACTTTTCTTTGACCCACATAAGCATATAAGCAACTCCACATATAAACATGACAATTCTCACATTATTGACATGGGAATCACATTTTCAATACATACATGGCTATATAAGCATGAATTAAGCTTCCTAAGATATCAATTATCACATTTACACAATAAACACCCAATTTTGGGATTAGAACACTCGCATCTTCAATTCTTAGCCAATTATACTCCTAAAATTTGATTCTAAGCTAGAATCAAGCTCAATTCTTACTCTAGAGCAAATCTTAGTTCTCTGGTCTTTTCCCTTTTATTTTCTTCCATGCTTAAATAACAACGCAAGTAAAAAATTTCAAATACCGTTACCAAACGCGTTTCTGGTTTTTGATTTCAGCTTTTGAAAAATTAACAATGTTACCAAACATGTTTTCTGTTTTTATTTAATAAATAATAATTAAAAAAAATAGAAACTGATTTTTGTTTTAAAAAAACTGAAAACTAAAAACAGAAAGTGTTACCATGCGAGCCCTAAATTTATGCACAACATTATGTAATTCAATTGCCCCCAAAGCATCCACGTCAGAGGACACACTCCATACTAAGAATGATAGTGAATACAACTATGGGGCATAAATTACAGCACTAGATGATACAATTACAACTTACAAGGTTAGTTAAAGAGTTCTCAGTATTCTACACAAAGGAGAAGATTCAATGTTACCTGGAATGTGGTTCACCCTGGGTGCGTGGTGCGGGTTTGGGTGCGGGGTAAATCGCTTAGCTCGGTTCGGGGTACGAGGGGAAGGTTCATGGTTCGTTTCGGTTCGAACTTTTGGTTCGATTAGCACTTGTGTAAATAATTATACATGGACATATAGAACTAAATCATTCCACGACTTAAAATAATTGAATTTCAAACACAAGAAGTATAGAAAAATAAGATCAAATTAAGTCTCAAATGCAAATACCTTAGAAGCTCTCAAAGAAAAACCAACAAGCAATGCAAAAGTTTGGATTTAATATATCTTCTTCACACTTTCGAATTTATTTATCTTCTTCTCGTTTGGTTCGTGAAATCTAGGATCCGGATCCCCTAGGAACAATGATCTGGATCGCAAGATCCGAATCGTGGTTCCAGGGGGGTATCACGATCCCGGTAACCATGGTATAAGTGTCCTGTGATATCATGTAAAACTACCTGGGGATTTACTTCTCCTAATTATCTTAAAAAATGCATCACAAATCTTGAGTTTTTAACTATTTTCTCATCTGCGTGAAGAGCTTAGATGGGGGTCTCCCAGTTCCTCCTGCACTACTACCAAACCCAGCAAAGCCACCACTTCCATCCTGTTGGTTGTTGAAAGTTCCGAAACCACCACCTAAACAAATTTCCAAAACAAAACTCAGTGAGCAGAATAATTACAAATAAAATTCAAAACCACAAGCATAGGGAATGGTAAGTTACTGAAGAAGCTACCTCCCATAGGGAATCCACTGCAAGAAGCAGATCCAGTAAAACCACTAGCAGCCGAGGCAGCAGCAGTAAATCCCACACCAGCAGAAGCTACACCGGCAAATCCTCTACCAGCTGAAGCCAGACGACCAAACCCATCACCAGTTGAAGCCAGACTACCAAACCCTCCACTTGTAGAACGTATGCTAGCAAACACACCACCAGTATTATTTACAAAACCACCACTGATACCACCAACAGAAGAAACACTGCTTCCTCCAAGACCAGCACCAAACTTCCTTGACTATCCAAAAGTACCCAGAACTGATCCTACAGCTTGCTGCCCAGGACCAATCTGTCCCGGCTGGCCAAATCCGCCTCCGGTTGAAGCTTGAACAGTGTTTCCAGGGCTAAATCCGCCAGAGAATGCACTGAAGTTTGCCGGCGGAGATTGCTGGGATGCTTGTGGAGACTGGAGGTTAAAAGATGCAGGTTGAAACAGCTCTCCAGTAGGAATAGCCAGACTAAATGGAGGAGAGCTCATTGGAGTAGCTGCTGCATTGGTAAATGCGCCACTAAATAGATTTGGTTTGGAAAAAGTTAGATTAGGGCTTGATCCAATCCCAAACCCACCAAATCCTAAAGTAAGGTCCTCCATCTCATCCTCCTGTGAATTTCCATCCTTTCCGCCAGCAACAGCACTCTCAGAAGTTGACAGAGCTGTGGAAGACAGAACGGGAGCAGCAAATGATAGTCCTGGTTCAGGATTTAACACCTTTATCCCAGTGTTTGCCATGCCATTGAAACTGAGATTACTTCCAAATAGCAAACTGGTGGCGGGTTCACTTCTAGGTGCAGGTGGCATTGAATCTGCAAGCTTTAAACCAAAAGTACGACTAGGAGGCCCAGGCTGTATGCTTGATGTTTTTCCACTACTATTCTCTGCTTCAACATTACTCTTAGCAACTTGAGGCTGAGACGCTGTTATTGGAGTAGACTCAGATGTCAAGTCCATGGATGGAGGGGGAGTAGAGGAAGGCACCAGTTTTTCATGAACCTGAAACGAGGGCCTAGTAGAAAGAGTTGGAGAGGAAGAAGTTAATGACTTGGCAAATGAGACTCTCTGATTAGCATCTGTTGTGGCTTTGGAACTGGTTGACAAACTCCCCCAATGACATAGCAGATGATGATGTTGGAGCAGTTGTTGGAGTGAGTAAAGAAAAATGGGGAGTTGAAGATGAATTCATCATTGGAGATGATGAACTTGAAATTGATAGTGATGATGAAGAGGAAAATTTTACATCAACAGGCTGGCTATTACTTGTTGCAATATCAGAATCAATTTTTTTTGCAGTAGGTCCATAAGCTGGACCAGTAGCGGGCACAGGAGCGAATGGAGATTCACTTCTAGCAGAATTAAAAATTAAGTTCACAGTATTAACAGGCCTCTGCTTCACACTTCCAAATGAAGATGTTGAAGCTGGAGCTTCTCTATTATTTGTGTTCCACATTTCACAAGATTTCTTTGGCATTGAGTCTGTCTTGGAGGGTAAACTCGTCGAGACTGATGGTTTTTTGATGTAAGGGAACTTCAAACATGCACTTATCATTAATAGTGAACCTACTGCGTGAAGGGTCAGATGTCAAAGTGCTACTTACTTGTGCACCATTTTGACTGGCCAAAGGTGATGAATGGGACCCAAACTGAGAAGAGGACGCAGGAAAAAAATTTCCTGGTAATACTTGCAATACAGGAGATTTCAACTGAATATAATGTGATGTAGTCGCAGAGGCCTGTTTTGTGGGTTTATGAATGCCTGCAAAAAAAGTAAAACGACTAATTGTCAGCAACAGTTACAAAAACTTTCCCTCATGAGCGAATGAGCTTTTTATCCATCACATGTTCTTTGTATCTGTCGTTAGTCACCTTTGTTTTCGGAAGCATATAAGAAGCTTGAAGAACTGGTAAAAAGCTCATGGTCGCCACCGCTCGGCAAACAAAAGAGAAATGCGAACAAGCAAAAGTCATGGATTTTGACCTAAACAAGCATTAATATGGGTAGCATCAACTGAGGAAAACAACCCCCTCACACAAATAGTTGTCAGCAGCTATCATCTCTCTGGCCGAAGTGCTAAGCTCTTTTTGTGTCGCATTTAGGGCCATATCTGTGGCAACCAGTTTACTTTGCACTTTTTTCAATTTGGCTTCAAGGGCGGTCTCTATGTTGCGAAGTTTTGCATTTTCCGTTTGCATTACGAGTAATCGCTTGCAAACAGCCAGTTGCGCGAAATGAGCCTTCAACCACTCCAAATTCATATTGTCTTTCAAACTGTGCGCTGTACCAATATGAAAAGCCACACGCGCGTCATCCATCTCCTCTAACTTGGTTGTAAACAAGAAATGCACACAATTCACCAGGTTAGCACAATAAAACGTCTGAAAATGTGGCATGACCTCAGAAAGCCGCTGAAAGTGATCGGGAAAGTCTTGTATATGGTCTCCAGTATTCTCCCTTCCATCTCACCTAACGACGGAACCCCCCTCCAACCATCTCCAATCCCAAATCTCTCAGGAAGAGCTACTATAACTACCTCCTCTCTCCTCCCATCAGGAGCAAGCACTTGAGTTGTCAAATTAATTTCAGATGATGCACTAGCTTCAATGACAGTAGGTCAGGACCTGATGCCATAGCCTCGAGCCCACCAAAACCTGACGATAAGCCGGCGGTATTGAACGACGAGAAACCACTCACTAAAGAAGGAAAGGACATGGAACTCACTGATTTCCCTCTCTCATTCTCACCCTCTCTTCCAGCCTCTATTTCATCAAAAGAAAATTCTCTTCTATCTTGGTGCAAAAAATGGAACGAAGTATCTTCACCTGTGTCGGGCAAAAACTCCTCTCCCATCGCCTCTCCTTGCCTTCAGTCGCTTAAAGTGGGAATGGTTTCAATAACGTCCAGGGGAATCGCTAAGCCACCTCTATCACTTTCTTCTGCATACCCTGTAGCTTCCCCAGCAGGCGTATCTTTACTGATCACCTCTTCTTTGCTCCTAGCGCTCCCTGACGGCTCAGGCAATATCAACTTCTTGGTTCTACTCCTCGTCTAAAAAAAAGAGAGAGGAAGCGCACATTAGACGTACCTACAGGCTACAGTGAGGGAATGGCAGACCATCCTTTTCCTATCAACATTTCCTTTTTAGTGAGTTTCATTTATCTTGCATCAGGAGACACAATAAGCGCGCCCAAAGTGATTGCTTAAGAGGCTGTGACCATTTGGATTAGCCTTTTCGCAGTTTTTTTTTTTTATAAAAAAAATTGATTCCTTTTTAAAGCTAAAACTAGCTATTTTCATAAAGCTCCGATTTGTAGCTTTTTAGAATAATTTCCTATTATTGAGTGATTATTTTAAAAGCTGACCCAAATGACGAGGAGTTCAGATGTAAACAGAAACTACCAACTTCCCCCGCCCCCCTCTTCTCTCTTTCCCTCCCCAAAAGAAGTAAAACAAGTAAATAAATTAACAATAAAAGGAGATCCAGAAAACAAACCCTCCATTTCCTGCATTTGTCAGAAAGAGTCCTTATGCCTTCCTCTAATGCTACAACTGAGCTTTCCTGGAGAATTGTACAGGCATCCCTGAAACCCCCTGGTCCTTCTATACATTCCAAAAGGGTATCAAGTTCTTTGGCCATCTCTTGCAGTGAGCGAGGATATAGAAACACAGAGAACAAAATGAATACAAATGCCCAAATAAATTAGCAAGAATGAAAGCAAACGAAAAGAATTTATTGTAGCAGATGCAACAGTACCTCAAACATTTGTACATACTGCACACGGAACACATTAAGGACATTATCAACCAATGGACCCGCCAATCCGGGGTGATATATACAGACCATACCATTGGCACTTTCCATTCTAATATCAGAACTTTCAGGGACCAAACAAATCATAGCAAAATCAAATCTATTTTTGTTATTCTTTAATAGAAAATATTTGAATTTCATAGGGAACCAATATATGATAGGAGAAACCAAAATTCACAGCTTTCCACAGAAGCAAGTTATTTCTATCAAAAACATACCGAAAAATAGTCAACCTGCCCTTTGTATTGCCAATAATTCTAGAGACTGACCGATGGTACTCTTCTTTTTCTTTTTCCTCCTCAAAATGGGGGAGATAGAACTAATAAAATCCCCAAAACACTAGATAACTATAGTTTCTTTGAGAAATAAGATACAGACAGAATAGCTTATTTTAAAACTCATTAATGTAATAGTCTCGCTTGCTAATTGTTGTACTTGTTAGAGTTATTTTATGCTTATTGTAATTTAGACATTAGTGTGTAGGTCATTATGTAATTTCTCTTTCTTTGTTTAATATAAAAGGGGAGAGACAAGTTGTTTTGATGCTTATTATTTTTCTTTTTGATTTCCGAGCCCTAAAGGGGCTGTTTTTACTCAAGACCATTCTAGGTCTGTGGGTTTGATTGGTGATTGATTATTTGGAGATCCTTAGTCCTTTAATGGACCTTTAAACGGATCTTGTTGATCTTTTTCATACCCATCTCCTTCGTCTTCCTTCTTTTTGTCGGTTTTTCATTCGGGTCACAAAATTATGACTCATCTAGATAAACCAACGGCGACTAGCACTACTGTTCAGACCGTGGTTACACCCTTGGATCCCAATACCAAAATTACTACTGTCCCTTTCAATGGACAAAATTACTTGAAATTGTCACATGCGGTAGAACTTTATTTGAAGGCACGTGGAAAGATGGGACATTTTGATGGGCGTATTACAACCCCTTCTACTACTGATTCGGGATATGATAAGTGGGAGATTGAGAACTCTATTATCATGTCTTGGCTCATCAACTCTATGGTCCCTGAGATTGGTGAGAGTTTTTATCGGATGAAGACAGCTAGGACTATTTGGGACACCGTTGCTTCCACTTTCTCTCGACGGGGGAATTATACTCAGGAGTTTGAGCTACTCCGCTCCATTGACCGTTCTGAGCAGGGTGATATGACCGTCACCCAACACTACACCTCTCTTGCTACTAGCTAGGATCGTCTTGATCACCTGCACTCTTTTCAGCCTACCTGTACTACTGATGCAGAGGAGTACATGACAATGGGTTTTAAAGTTTCTACAGGGGCATCATTCCAATTTTGATTATGTTCATAGTCGGGTCCTTGGGATGGATGTTCTCCTTCCTCTTCAGCAGGCCTTTGCTTATGGTCAGAACGAAGAAAGTCGCCGTTCTGTTGCTTCCGCCTACTTCCACCTAGCGTTCTGCTCTAGTTTCTGTCCCACCTAGAGAGGGGACCCAGTAGTCTATTCCTTTAGACCAATCTGTCGTGATTTGTGATTATTGTCATTGGCTCCATCATACTCGGGCTAATTGTTAGAGCCTCCATGGACGTCCCCCTGGTGGGCAGGGAGGTCGTGGAGGCGGTCGTGGAGGTCGTTCAGGTAGCCGAGGAGGTGGTACTCGTGCTCATCATACTACTGTTGATATTAAGACTGCACCTAGTGTTGATGCTGCTCCTACCTCTGATATGAACTCTTTATCTCCTGCTGAGCTTGAAACTCTTAGAAACTTGATGGCCTGATGTACTTCATCCACAACTACTAGTACCTCATCTTCATTTGCACAATCAGGTAATATTATCACGCCGGCAAGAGCTTTCCTTTCTCTTTCTTCATCTCATTGGATTATAGATCCAGGTGCTTCTGACCATATGTCTCGTTCCTCTGACTTATTTTGTGATTATAAGCCCTGCTCAAGTCCGGATAAAGTTCGAATTGCCGATGGTACCTTTTCCTCTGTCTCGGGGAAAGGTCTTATTCGTGTCACTCCTTTTTTACCGCTGACTTCAGTTTTACATGTCCCTACTTTCTCTCATAATCTTTTATCCTTGAGTCGTATCACTCGTGATTTGAATTATTGTGTAACCTTTTTTCCCTCTCATTGTGTGATGATGCTAAAATTTGGTTAAGGTAATTAAAAGCAATTCAGGGAGAGAGAGAGAGAGAGAGAGAGAGAGTAAGACAGATTTTTGTATGTGGTTCAGCCCTGTTAATGAAGGAACCTACGTCCACGTGTGTGAATGAGCACGTTCACTATACTGTAAAAAGTCGGGGACCTGTGGTGAACCAACAATAGTTTGGAGCTACCGTAGGTCGGCCGGGCGTGTTGGTGGCGCTATAGAGGTGCTGTGGAGACTGAAAAATTGAACCCTTTTGAAGGGGGTGAGTGGTCTCTTTTATAGATGCAAGAGACCTACTCGTACAAGGATAAGGAAATACAGTCCAATTAGGATGTGATTGACACAAATCAAGTGTGTTTCCTAATTATATTAGGATTGATTGGCATTAATTGTGGGGGTTTCCTAATTGGATTAGGAAACAATGTGCATTTTCCATTAGTCTTCTAGTTTGAATAGGAAACTGCCTGAAATATTCTGGGGCATATGTTATGGGCCCAGCTGGCCTGCGCCTCTACATACCATGCCAATGTGGTCTTTCCGACCTGCTGGTCTGGTCGTGAATGAACCGCTCGGAATGGTGAGTCTCGGGTAGACTAGACCGCTCGGGGCTGATGCTTGTCCGAGGAGTTGTGCGTGATTTGACCGGGACATGGACTAGCTGCTGATTTGAACCTCTCGATCATAGGATAGAGCCAATTTTGGGTGTATCAGCTGTCCCCCATTTCCAAGATTGACCGGATGCTATATCGGGGCAAGTTTGGAAATCTGTTTGATGTTACTTGCCACTGTCTGAGTGCTCGAGGAAGCTGCCTTGGAGCTTCTGAGTTTTGTGAGTGCTCGGGAACTGGCTAAGAGTTGAGACTTAGCCCAGCTCAGAGTCTTTAAGTGCTCGGGAATTGGCCGGGAGTGGGGACTTGGCCTAATTCGGAGTCTTTTGCTTAAGTTAGCTTCCAGAATGGTTATCTTCTGCCCGTAAACCTTCGTCAAGGTTGTGGGTAAAAGAATTTGACCATGTTGGAAAATTCGACCTAAAGTGTGTTACTTTAGGGTCCTTTTGTGTTAACTCCCCAGGATGGTTATCTTCCGCCCAGCCAGCCTTTGTCAAGACTGTTGAGAGAAGAGTTTGACCATGTTGGTGGAGCCGACCTAAATCACGTTGCTTTAGGGTTTTTTTGCTCCTCTATCATCGGCCAACCTAAGAGATTTTAGTCACCTCTATCATTGGTTTGAACCTAAGTGGAGTTATTGCCTCTGAGCATTGTAGGCGCCCGGGTTGTCTAAGAGTTTGACTTAGTTCATCCTAACGCTTGTAAATACCCGGTGTGATTGCCTGTTTAGTCCATCGTGCCTTTCTACCCCCCAAGCTTTCGCTAAGACGAGGGTCTTGTGGAGGCTAGGACTGTAGGTAACCGACCTGGAACATGGGTGGTTGTAGGGTCTTTTGAAGCTTTCCATCATCAGCCACCTAGGGGAATTCATCCCCATCGTCGGTTGGACCTAAGCAAAGCCGATGCCTCGGGCGTGACCCTGAGGTCTTTTGCCTCGAGTGTGATCCCGAGGTCTTTGGAGCCTGGGTTCGGAGCCCGAGGTCTTTTGTGCCTGGGTTCGAAGCCCGAGGTCTTTTGATGTGCCTCGGGTGTGGCCTGAGGTCTTTTCAAGAGCTCTCTGATAGTCTGCGGAGCCTCATGCGATGACCGGGCAAGTATCATTGTAGTTGGATTAGTCAAGACTGTTAGAGACAGGAGGTCGGGTCGGGATCACCGGACCCCTGATTACTCTGAGCTGGATTTAAGGTCGGGATCACTGGATCCTGACTGCTGCGAACTAGAGGTCGGGTCGGGGCTGCCATAATCAGACCGCTGTGAACTGGAAGAACTGTCAGAACTCCCGGGCTGATCTCGCTTTCGCTTACTTCTGGAAGACTCATTGCTTACACGCCCGAGGTCTTTAGTCTTTAAAAATTCTTCAGTGCCAATGTATTTTCCAACCCTCTCAGTGAGTTCAACTAAGGTTTCCGGTCGATTTCAGTGAAATGACGCGGCGCACTTGGTGTGTTGAACTCCCGAGCAGAAGGCTGTAATTGCAACGATTTCATCAAGATCATAGATCCCGAGCTTCTCCTGGTTGAACCGGTCGGTGAACTCCCTGAGGGACTCATTATTCCTTTGCCTGACTGTCAGCAACTGTATGTCGGGCTTTGGCCGTTCATGTATACCGATGAACTGGTTGATGAACTGCTTGCTGAGTTGCTTGAAACTACTAATCGATCGGGGCTTCAAGGAGTAGAACCATTGAACGGCCTGGCCTTTTAAAGTGCTGGGGAAGGCCAGGCAATACAGTTCGTTGGAGTTGGTGGCCAGGGCTATCTGAGTCTTGTAAGTCCGGACGTGGTTGACCGGGCTCCCCGAGCCGTTATAAGAATCCAGGCGAGGCTGTTTAAATTTGCGCGGGATGGCGAACCTCGTGATCTGGTTGGAGAACGGTGACTCTGTCTCGGTATTGGTGTGATTCTGAGTAGGGTCTTGGCCTAGCCTTTTGGCCACTCCATCAATCTGTTTTTATAAGTCCTTGATACGGGCCATCACACCTTCCCGACCGGTATTCGGGTCGCAGGTCGGGTTTGTAGAGAAGACTTCCTTTTCATGGCGATGTGTTGTCCTCTGGGATCGGGCTTGGCTATGACTCCGGTGGACCGTGTGCCCAAGGACACCTGGGCTCTCGATCGAGTGACCCTGGACTGATTCTCGGGCCATACGCTCTTGCCTCTCCTCTGGGGCAGCACGTCTACCGTTAATGTATCTGACGTCGTTAACGCGGGACGGATTGGCTCGGGCACGCTGTCTGGTCAAGATTGGTTCTCGACCGTACGCAACGTTCCAGGGCTATTTCCCGTCCACTGTAGGATTACTTTGTTGGGCTAGCAGGACTTCAATCTGCCGTTGAGTTTGAAGTTGGCCCTCCAATAACTGTGCAAGGATTGTGGTAATTTGTTCAGGGGTGAGGACTTTCGGGACCGGCTGGACATCCCGATTAGCCTGTTACTTAGTCTTCTTCGGTGGCATGACTGTCAGCTGAGAGATTTGTTTTCTGAGAAATTTGTCGTTTCCCACAAACGGCGCCAAGCTGATGATGCTAAGATTTGGTTAAGGTAATTAAAGCAATTCAGGGAGAGAGAGAGAGAGAGAGAGAGAGAGAGAGAGAGAGAGATTTTTGTATGTGGTTCGGCCCTGTTAGTGAAGAAACCTACGTCCACGTGTGTGTCTGAGCACGTTCACTATATTGTAAAAGCCGGGGACCTGTGGTGAACCAACAATAGTTTGGAGCTACCGTAGGTTGGCCGGGCGTGTTGGTGGCGCTATAGAGGTGCTGTGGAGACTGAAAAGTTGAACCCTTTTGAAGGGAGTGAGTGGTCTCTTTTATAGATGCAAGAGACCTACTCGTACAAGGATAAGGAAATACAGTCCAATTAGGATGTTGATTGACACAAATCAAGTGTGTTTCCTAATTGTATTAGGATTGATTGGCATTAATTGTGGGGGTTTCCTAATTGGATTAGGAAACAATGTGCACTTTCCATTAGTCTTCTAGTTTGAATAGGAAACTGCCTGGAATATTCTGGGGCATATGTTGTGGGCTCTGCTGGCCTGCGCCTGTACGGACCATGCCAGTGTGGTCTTCCCGACCTGTTGGTCTGGTCGGGAATGAATCGCTCGGGATGGTGAGTCTCGGGTAGACTAGACCGATCGGGCTGATGCTTGTCTGAAGAGTTGTGCATGATTTGACCGGGACATGGACTAGCTGCTGATTTGAACCGCTCGGTCATAGGATAGAGCCAATTTTGAGTGTATCATTGTGTATTTCAAGACCTTATCACGAAGAGGGTGATTGACAGTGGTAGAGAGACACAAGGACTTTATATTCTGGATGAGGGAGAGAAGATTGTTGATCATACTGTAGTTTTGAGGAATAAAGCTGAAGATTTAGTGCTTTGGCATAGGAGACTAGGCCATCCATCTTTTTCTTTACTTAAATATATGTTTCCTTCTCTTGTTGAAAAAACTGATATTTCAAATTCTAATATTTTATGTGATGCTTGTGAACTTGGGAAAAATTTTCGAGCTTCTTATGCTCCCCGTAATATTAACAGTTCTATTCCTTTCTCTTTAATACATTCTGATGTTTGGGGTCCTTCTCGAACTATGCCCTTGAAAGGTCATAGATGGTTTGTGTCTTTTATAGATGATTATTCCCGTACTACGTGGTTGTATATGATGAAAGAAAAACGGGGAAGTTTTCTCTATAATTCAAAATTTCCACAAAATGATAAGTACCCAGTTTGGAGCGGTGGTGAAAGTTTTAAGGTCTGATAATGGAGGTGAGTACAGTGATTCAAGTTTAGGTAAATATTTATGTTCCTATAGGTTATCCATCAGACTTCTTGCACTGACACTCCACAACAAAATGGAGTCGATGAGCGTAAGAATCGTCACCTTTTAGATATTGCTTGGTCTTTACTCTTCCAGATTCAAGCCCCTCGCTCTTATTGGGGTGAGGTGGCGTTAACCGCAGCCTATCTTATCAACCGTCTCCCTACTTGTGTGTTGGACAAGAAAACACCTCTACAAGTCCTTTCTCATCCTTCTCTATCCCCATCCATTCCGTCTTGTGTTTTTGGGTGTGTGTGCTTCGTTCATAACCACAGTCTAACTCATGGAAAATTAGATCCTCGTGCTATTAAGTGTGTGTTTGTCGGTTACTCTCCCACTCAAAAAGGCTACAAGTGTTACCATCCTCCGTCTAGGAAATGGTTTGTCACTATGGATGTCACATTTCATGAGTCACAGTCCTACTTTTTTGACTCTACAGTTTCTCCTCAGGGGGAGCCGAGGTGTGAAGAGATACCAGTTTTGCCTATGATGATTGAGGTGGAGACAGAGAGGGTTGAAGGAAAGGAACCCGAAGTAGAGAGAGTTGAACTAGAGAGAGAAAGAGGTAAGAGAAAGCCTGAAGAAGAAGAGGTAATTGAAAGGCATGGGGAGAATGAGTTGAGGGTTTATTCCAAGGGGACATGGAGTAAAAGAAAGACCAAAGAAACTCCAGAAGTTAGTGCTCCTATTTCTCTACTGTCGCTACCATTCTCTCTAAGTGATGAAGATTCAGGTAATTCCTCTGATACACCCTCTCTTGAACTAGATGATTTAGATGTTCTCATTGCTGCCTATAAGGGTGTTAGGACTTGTACCCAACATCCTATATCTAACTTTGTGTCTTATTCTCATCTTTCTCCTTCCTATATGGCCTTCCTTTCAAAAATTTCCTCTGTTAGTGTTCCTAACCATGTACAGGAAGCTCTTGCTAATCCCAAGTGGAAATATGCCACAATTGAGGAGATGAAAGCTCTTTGAAAGACTGGTACTTGGGAGTTGTCTATGTTACCTAAAGGAAAGAAGACCATGTGCTGCAAGTGGGTGTACGCTATTAAGTATTGGGCTGATGGTTCTATTGAGAGGTATAAAGCCCGGTTGGTGGCAAAAGGGTTCACTCAGACCTACGGGGTGGACTATGAGGAGACCTTTGCCCTAGTTGCGAAGATGAATTCTATTAGAATTCTCCTTTCTTTGGCAGTTAACCAGAATTGGCCACTATACCAGTTTGATGTAAAGAATGCTTTCTTGCATGACGACCTAGAAGAAGCGGTTTATATGGACATTCCTCCTTGGTTTGAGGACTCCAAGACAGAAGGGAAGGTGTGTAGACTTAAAAAGTCACTGTATGGCCTCAAACATTCTCCAAGGGCCTGGTTTGAGAGATGTATGTAGGCTATGCTTCGGTTTGGGTTTAGACAAAGTCATGCAGATCACATATTATTCATCAAACATTCCTCGGAGGGTAAGACTACAGCTCTTATTGTGTATGTTGATGATGTTGTTCTTACAGGAGATGATCTGGAAGAAATGGAAATGTTGAAGAAATAATTGGCCACTGAATTTGAAATAAAAGACTTGGGGACCTTGAAGTTCTTTCTTGGAATTGAGGTTACTCGGTCCAAACATGGGATCTTTATTTCCCAGAGGAAGTATGTCCTAGACTTGTTAAAAGAGACAGGAATGCTATGCAGTAAAGTGTGTGATACACCTATGGAACAGAACCAAAGGCTTGGTGATGACAGCAGTGAGGAGTTAGTGGACAGGGGGAGTTATCAGAGACTTGTTGGGAAGCTTATTTACCTATCTCATACCCGTCCTGATATTGCATTCGCTGTCAGTGTTGTCAGTTAGTTTATGCATTCTCCTCGACAGTCACATCAAGAAGCTATTTTTTGGATCCTTCGATATTTAAAGTCTCCTCCATGGAAATGTTTGTTTTTTGCAAAACATGACCACCTAAGGGTGGAAGCATATACTGATGCAGATTGGGCTGGCTCTATTACCGATAGGAGATGTACTTCAGGGTACTACACGTTTGTAGGGGGTAATCTTGTTATTTAGAGAAGTAAAAAGCAGAATGTTGTGGCCAGGTCGAGTGCAGAAACTGAATTTAGGGCTATGGCCCAAGGTATTTGTGAGCTAAGAGCATCTCCAATGGGGCTACCAAATCCACTACCAAAGTCATAAAATGATAGCTCATCAAATTTATCCCACTCCAATGCTAGGTCAAATGCTCTACCAAATAATGACAAAGTTATTTACATTGTCAAATTTGAGAGCTCAAATGACTTATGTCAAATGAGTGGGCCCCATGAATATTTGCAATACCAATGGATATATTTTGTACTTTTACTTTTATACCCTCCCAAATGTCTATAAATAAAAAACTTGAACCCAAATTTTATATTGTGCTCTCTTGTCCAATTTTATTATTTATTATTTTTCCTTACAATGGTTGGTTGAGTGTCATCCAAGATCCAATTGTTGGTAACTTGCAGTCACAAAATAATTGAGTGTCTCCATCTCCATGATTATGTAATTTTTTATTTTTCTTTTTATTTTTTTTATTTTTAATTTTATTTTTATGATTAATGAAAATGTTAAGTTCTTGTTGAATTCAGCCGTAGAGATTCATAGATTAACATTTTATTACAAACATGCATACTACTCCCTCCGTCCCATATTAAGAGTCTCTTTTGGGAATTCCAACTTATTAAAGGGACATCTTAATTTTTGTGAGATTTTTTAACTTTCCAATATTGCCCCTTTTGAAATTCAAAATTCTAGTGTCACATCAATGAAAGAGATGAAAAAGTTGTATGTAATAAAGGACACTTGGAAAGTGTGTATTAAAGTGCTTTGACTTTTCAAATAGGACTCGTAAAATGAGACATCAAAAATGGCATCAAAGACTCTTAAAATAGGACATAGGGAGTAGCATTTAGCAGTATTGTAGGTGAAAGTTGAGATTGGTAGGTGAAAGTTGACTAGGAAAATGGAGGTTGACCCAAAATTTGGTAGTTTGGATGAAATCTACCATTGGAGCAGTATTGTCAAAATATAGTTTTTTGGTACTGTAGCGGTGTCAAATTATAGCTTTGAGATGGAAAAAATAGCTTTTTGCATTGGAGATGCTCTAATGTGGATTAGGTCATTGCTGAAAGACCTAAATATTGATCAGACAGAGTCTATGAAACTTTTCAGACAGAGTCTATGAAACTTTTTTGTGACAACAAAGCAACCATTAGTATAGCTCATAATCCTGTTCAGCATGATAGAACAAAACACGTAGAGATTGATCGACACTTCATCAAGGAGAAGATTAGTAGTGGTACTATTTGTGTTCCCTTTGTAAAGTCTTGCGATCAAGTTGCAGATGTTCTTACCAAGGCTATTGGGAGTCGACCTTTTCACACTATCTTAGGCAAGCTGGGCATGAGAGACATCTTTGTACCAGCTTGAGGGGGAGTGTTAGAGTTGTTTTATGCTTATTGTAATTTAGACATGAACAAAACACTCATTCACACCGTCTCAAAGGGTTTTCTAACACAGATTCCCAAATTGACTCGTGAGTCAAAACTCACTCACACATGTGCCAAAATGCACAACACATCACATTATCAAGCAAGACAATGCAATGAAATGCAATAACACGAGTACAGGTGTTATACTTACAGTGTACTAAACACTGCATATTAATTTTAAAAATTAATATGCATTTTTGTATATTTTAAGTAATTAAAAACACATAAAACATATATTTTATGCTCTAAAATACCAAAAACTATGAAATAATTTATCATCAAATTATTTCAAGTCCCTTCCAGTGTACTTTAACATGGGAAAAATAAAAATTTAATTTTACATATTTTTACAGAATTTTAAAAGTAATTAAAACCAGTTTAAAGCATTAAAAAACTGTGTTTTTAATCACAGAAACTGTTTTAAATACAAAATAATTAAATAATATTCTGGAATAATTTTATAAAAATTATATTAAAACAATAGGGCCGAAGTGGGATCCACACGCGTAGGAGCGACCACCATTTGACCAACACCGGCGGTGTACGCGTGCCACGCTGTGGCGATGCGACTGGGCCTTGGCTGGTCTGGTTCATCTTCCCCAAAGATGAACCCTAAAATGCTGCCAAAGCTGCTATGCGGCACCATGTTTCAAAGGCCATATCTCCTTCATCACTGATCCAAAAAGGTTGTATTTTATACGGTTGGAAAGCCCTCGCGACATAGATGAAGAATAGGCAAAAAAAAAAAAAAAAATTGGCTGTGAGATGCGTGGATTGCCCAAAAAAGATGCTGAAACTTTGGGAAAAACTCAGTTTATAAAACCCAAAATTTAGGGTTTGAGTTTTCTTACTCATCGGAGATAACTGGCCATTGAAATTTCATGGGGGTACTCTAGGGACTATAAGGAACACAACCATGTAAAAAATTCAAACCCCATTAGAATTTTGTATTAGACCCACTTGAAAATCGATTTCAAAGTTTTGTACAAAAAGCTTGAAATATGTTAATGGCAGATTCAATTTTGGGTTATATACGGGCGAATCAACAATCTAAAGGCTCTGATACTAATGTAAAATAAAATGTGCACATAAGCATAGAGTTGGGTATAGTTCACTTACCTAGCAGAATAACCCAACGGATCAATTCAGCGTTGTTAAGAGCCCGACGATGAAAATCACGAACAGTTGCTCCTATTGTGCTTCTGTGTACGTCCTTGTACTCCGTATTAGTTGTAGAAGACACTACTAGAGTGGTCTCCGATGCAATCACGCGCTAAATCTTAAGGCACCATTGGTGATGCCCTTAGAGAGAGAGAGAGAGAGAGAGAGAGAGAGAGAGAGAGGGAGAGGAGGCTGCCAAAATTAGAGAGAGTGTGTTTTGTTTGATATGAATATGTATATATAGGCACACAAAATCCTACTAGGCTTCAGACTCCAAAGCCCAATGCTTGGTGCCTAAGCAAGGCCTCTTTGGACTCTGTCCAACATTATGTGGGTACCCGTTTGACGCACAATATTTCTTACAGTTCAAAACTTTACACAAAATTCTACATAAAAAATGTATAAAACAGACCAAAATTTTTGCTTCTGGGTGCTGCCCCAAAAGTTGGCATATCCCTACCAAGCCCCTAATTTTGAACTTATGCATCCCCTGATCATGACCATTATCATGTGGTGATTGATCTTTCGGTGGCATGCATATGTAGTCATTGCCATTCTCTTAGTGAAAAGCGAAATTTGTTGTATTGACTAATGTTTTGCTTACAAATTTTTAAGTGAAATTTTGTGATAAACCCCTTAAAATTAGTGTATAGTTTGTAAAACCCAACAAAAGTTATTTTTTAATATAAACCCAAAGTGCTTATTTGTTTTAAAGCTAAACCCTTTCTTTTTAATTTTTTTTTGTTTTTATGACAAATCTACCCCCACCACTACCACAATCGTCATCTTCATCACCAGCACGATCGCCACCGTCGTCGCCACCACGCCATTCCATTGCCACCGCGCTACCACCACTGCCATCACAACACCATTATCACCACCATCGCAGCACCACCATGGCCACCATCGAAGCACTACCACCCTCGCCACAGTGTCCACCATTGCAGCACCACCACCATCGCCACCATCATAGCACCACCATCCCACCGTGTCCACCAGTGTAGCACCACCACCATCGCCACCACGTCTACCATCGCAGCACTAGCACCAGCACCATCATAACAGCACCACTACCATCGCCATCACCACCACCACCACCATTGTCACTGCCATCACCACTACCATTGTCACTGCACCACCACCACCACCACCACCACCTCCCCCTTAACAGCACAGTTCATAACCACCATCATCACAACACTACCATGACCACCACCAGAACACAACAATATTATCTGTTTTTGCAAACAGATAATATTATCTGTTTTCAAAAACTGAGAATTTTTCACCACAACCTCTACCATCGGAGCACCTCCACCTCTGCACCACCACCTCTTCCCCCTTAATAGCACAATTTATAACCATAGCAATCATAGCACCACCATGACCACCACCAGAGAACCACAATATTATCAATTTTTGCAAACAGATAATATTATCTGTTTTCAAAAAATGAGAATTTTTCACAACCTCCACCATCGGAGCACCACCACCACTTCACCACCACCACCACCACCACCACCACCTCCCCCTTAACAGCACAGTTCATAACCACCATCATCACAGCACTACCATGACCACCACCAGAGCACCACAATATTATCTGTTTTTGCAAACAGATAATATTATCTGTTTTCAAAAACTGAGAATTTTTCACCACAACCTCTACCATCAGAGCATCACCACCACTGCACCACCACCACCACCACCACCACCACCTCCCCCTTAACAGCATAGTTTATAACCACATCCATCACAGCACCACCATGACCACCACTAGAGCACCATAATATTATCAATTTTTGCAAACAGATAATATTATCTGTTTTCAAAAACTGAGAATTTTTCACCACAACCTCCACCACTGCACCACCACCACCACCACTGCACCACTACCACCACCACCACCTCCCCCTTAACAGCACAGTTCATAACCACAGCCATCACAACACCACCATGACCACCACCAGAGAACCACAATATTATCAGTTTTTGCAAACAGATAATATTATCTATTTTAAAAAACTGAGAATTTTTCACCACAACCTCCACCATCGGAGCACCACCACCACTTCACCACCACCACCACCTCCCCCTTAATAGCACAGTTCATAACCACCATCATCACATCACTACCATGACCACCACTAGAGCACCACAATATTATCTGTTTTTGCAAACAGATAATATTATATGTTTTAAAAAACTAAGAATTTTTCACCACAACCTCCACTATCGGAGCACCACACCACTGCACCACCACCACCACCACCTCCCCCTTAATAGCACAATTTATAACCACATCCATCACAGCACCACCATGACCACCACTAGAGCATCACAATATTACCAGTTTTTGCAAACAGATAATATTATATGTTTTAAAAACTGAGAATTTTTCACCACAACCTCCACCACTGCACCACCACCACTGCACCACCACCACCACCACCTCCTCCCCCTTAACAGCACAGTTCATAGCCACAGCCATCACAGCACCACCATGACCACCACCAGAGCACCACAATATTCTCAGTTTTTGCAAACAGATAATTATCCCACTTTACCAGACATAATTAATGAAGAAGAACATAGGTATGAAGAAGTCAACCTGTAACTTCAGGTCCTTTGCCTAAGGATTTTTCCATATCCTTTAGCATTTTTTCTATTTTATCAACAGTTTTACTAGTGTCTGATTTAAGAGATGTACTAATGGGTTTAACCTCTGGTAACTTTATTAAGGGTTCTTCTATCTTGGCAATTTTAGGATTTTCTATTTTTGTTTCTATGTTTTTTAATTGTTTTCCTAAAACACTTAAACATTGATTAGTATAATTATTCTGTTCGACTATTTTTTTAATTTCAGCATCAGTAGATATCTTAAAGGGTGCATCAATTATATTTGTTCCTTTGTGATTGATGATTATGGATTCCAAAGGTGGATTAACAGCAGAGATTTTACTATTGTCTTCCCTTTTAGTCCATATAGTTTTAGTGATTATGTTAACTTTAGACTACTCAAGTTTTGATTCTTTGGTAGAATCTGTGTCTATAGGTTCTTCTTCATGGGGTAGTTGTAGGTTTGATTCTCCTATATCCCTAGGGAACAATTCTTGGCTACTAGTCTGATTGTTGTGTTCTTTGCATGTGATGTTACTATTGTCTTTTAACATTTTATGATCTTTACTACGAGATGTCTTATGGAACTCCTTTGGTACTCTTGTCATCATTTGGCTTCCTAGGCTTACCATTTTCTTCTATAGACTCAGGAATAGATGTGTTACTATTTTTTATAGACTTACTAAGCTTTGAATGGGACAAACTACCATTGTCCTTTGGTTTTTTGCTACGTAGTGATCTTTGGGGTTTAATATATTCTTTTTTGATTTGTCTTTTCTTAACAGAGAAATCTATGGTATCATGATAATTTTCCAAATATGCAAAGAAATGTATATTTCTTTTAACTAACTTCATGTATTTTTTCCAATCTTTTACAATAGATTTTCTCTCATCTTTACTATAAATAATTCGATAATTGACTCTATAAGTATCATTAATGGGTGAATTATATTCTTTGGTTAAGTATTCCATATCAATCTCAAAATCTTGACTCATAATAAATAAATCACTAGGACCTTCAAAATCTGTTTGAGTAGGAGAAGTAGGATAACTATCTTCACTCGATATTTTGTAACAAGGATTACTAACTTGGGCTGATGTCTTAATACCTTTTAACTTAGTATCAATTTCACTGAGAAGATCTTTGTCTTTTCTAACTATTGTAGTCCTATCAGGAATACAAGATGTACTTGAGATAGAGGACTTAGAATCAAAATCCCTAATTTTTAAAGGAGATGTCCTAACACGTTGTTCATCAAAAATGATTCCAACTTTTCCATTATTGAATTGTTGTACATGATCTAAATTGACTGTATTATTATTTTGGAAATTACTAGAATGATTTTCATTTTCTAAAATCCAACAACTGGGTAACTCTACATCCTTCCACAGAAATAGTCTTAGGAATTTGGATGTTAGCATGTTCAGAACTACCTAACATAAGTAAAGTCTGATTCTTAGGACTTTTAATTAAAGCATGAACATTAAGATTACTTCGAATACATTTATAATAAATTCTATAAATTAAAGCAAGAGCTTGTGAACCACTATGCATATTAGTTATTTCACCAGCAGTTTTAATATTTAATGTTAAAGCTTTTAACAAGTGGGGGTCACTAAGACTTAAGGTAAAATCGGGGAAACAATTAAAATGAACTGGTCCATCATGAAGACCGGACTCCATAACTCCCATCATACTAGTACTAAAATTTAAAAATCTAGCATCTCTAAGACATAATAAAATTGAAGAATTTATTCCTTTAATATTAAGTGGTTTAACTGCAACTTGTATTAACCCTATGTGAATGAAGTTGTAACCATCAGATCTATGTTTTCTAGTTGACTCTTTACTAAGGAGTTGACATTTTTCATGTTCCTTGTTAATACTATAGGTTTTTTCTACAGTTTTAACATTATAATCAGTTCTAAAACTAAGGAAAGTTGACTTGTAAATTTCTCTAGTGGAAATATTAGGGATGGTCTAATCACTATAATCTTGGTTGACTTCTTCATACCTATGTTCTTCTTCATTAATTATGTCTGGTAAAGTGGGATAAGAGGTTCTAGAGCTAGAACCTATTGCTGAATTTGATCTAAATAGTCTATCCATTTTAAAGGGTTTAATCAAAACAAAATACTTAATCTAAGATATCCAGCAGACACATACCTAAGAAGACTTATAACCTTTGTCCTCCGCTCACGCCCGTCTTACGCTCCCTTCTGCAGGCCTTACTGTTTGGTAGGATCCTAATCAGGTGGTCTCTCAGCCTAGGTGGTCTTTTGCAAATATCTTTTGAGAAAGAATTTTGAAAATCAAAAACACAGAAAGAGGGAATGACTACAAGAACAAACACACCAACGGGGTCTTGGCTCTGATACCAGTAGGGGAAGCAAAAATTAATTTAATGATCAGAGTAGAAAAGACTGAAGAAGAAAGACACAGATAAATAGAGAAGACAATAAATAACTGAAACTTACAGATTGGATTACTGGAAATGAATCACTGAATTGCTCAGTGTATACATCAAGTATTACAAACTATGAACTGAGCTATTACTGAATCTCTATGAGACAAATAGATGAGAGTTTCTCAAAGGAATCTCACTTTCACTCAAAAGAAAACTCTCTGAAAGTTGAAGTACAACTTGAACTCTCACTTGAACTCTGCCAAAAACTCTAAGAAACTCTCAAGAAAGTCTGCCTGTAACTGGATACTGAGGGGATTACTTATAGCGTTCCAAATGTCCTAGCGTTCCAAATGTCCTGTGCCTCTCGTGAATGGATCATGAGCTGTAAAGTAATTTTGAAAAGCTGGCTCTTCACATGGAGTTACTGTGGATAAATAGTACTCTGTCTATTACTCTTTAATCACGCGAAATCTGAAAAGCCTGTCGGTTACTGTGGCCGAAAGGTTGATTTGACTTGTCCTTTTCACTGTAGTTTTAACCAGTGTTAATGGGAGTTTCACCGAGAAACTTTTGCATTAACCATGGTTATTTTACTTTTGTCATTAGATTTCATTAGATTCTCTACTGTAGGCATTGGATGCCTTTATCCTTCCATTGCATTGATGATGTTGGCTTCTGCATCTTCATCAAATGGGTAATCATCATCAGGGTCACTGCTGTAATGAGGTAACCAGTCACCATTATAACTTCGGAGCATATGGAACTCGTTGTGAATGATGTCCCTTGGTTCTTCAAACTTTGGATACCAAAATTGGCATTCTTCTGACTGGATGTTGATATAAGAAATTTATTTACCAATATCATCATATGAAAAGTGACCACTATCTATCTTTGAAATCCATGGATCTTTTCTTGGATTACATGACTGGATTACCATTCTTTTGGTTCTACCCAAAGTAAACCAATTTCTGTCAGAAAGTTTCATTCGAATAGTGTTGAGAACTTTGGCTCTTCTTTTACAATGATCAAGGAATGAATTACTTGTTGGTATTGGCTGACTAAACTGAGTTTCAAAATCAGGTATGTTAATAAGAGTGCAGTTCCAAGCATTGGCTCCAAATATTCTTACTAAATGGACTGAAGGGTAGAGATCATAAAAAGGAGGGATCCATTCAGGATTGGCTGAAGTGATGCCAAGAATTACTATGTAAACAAATCTTCTATTATCAACGCGTTTAGTATAATCTTTCACTGTATTTTGAATTATCTTTGGAAGTAACTGGAGTTGTTTAAAAGAGGTGACTACTAAAATGTTTAGGAATCCTTTTTCAAAGATTTCAGAAATAACTTGTGGATTCTGAGACTCAAGGCGAACAGCTCTGTAGACTTCTCCACAACTGAATTTTTCAGTGCAGATAAATCCGTTTGGGATATTGGGAATCTGAGGGAAAGTTGACTGGTAGAGTAACTGGTAAAAATCTAACCATGACTTGTAATCAACAGATAAAGAGGGTTCAAATTGACTCATTAGATCAGCATTATGGGAAAATAATTGGCTAAACTTGTATCTTAACAGGGTTTTGACTTTGCTAGAAAAAGATATAGCTTGAAGATTAAAATTATAATCCTGCTGGATCATGCTTTCAAGCCATAAGTTGTATTGACTGGCAAAATGAATTTGCAATTTAGAAAATGTATGAGTATTAGGAGGTGATGATTCCTCCCCCCCCCCCCAAGGAAAACAAAACACTCCTTGATAAACAAAGAGTCATTTCTTTGGGTTTTACAAGGTTTGGTCTCCTTTTGGAGCTCAAGTGCCCTTAACTGAAATTCTACCGCTAACATTGATTTGTTGAATAGTCTTTCATGACTCTTTTTAAAGGCTGAATATAAATTATCAAGGATGACCACGAATTTTTCAGATAGATCACATGTCATACCTGGATATCTATTCATGGGGACTAGAACTGATTGTAAAATGACTGGGGAGGACTGACCATCAGACTGACCATGAATAGGGGTAAAGGTAAAATCTTGCCTTGGATGTTCATCCGTAGCAACAATTTTTTCTTTTCCCTTGGACATTGCTGAAACATCAAAAATGATATTAGTATACTAAGGAAAAGGAATGGGAATAAAACTTTTGACTGTACTGCTAATATTAATTTGTGAAAGAAGTAAATTGTATGAATATGTCTTGAGGACATAGTCATTATAACTTTCTGAGAATTTGCAAAATGGATTGAAGACAACGACCAAATGAGTAATTACTTGGTAAAATTTAGCCTTAAAAGGAATAGGTCTAATAACAGGTCTAACTTGATAAAAATCTCTAATGTAAGGAAGGGTGACTATATGCCAAATTTCTAATATTAAATTTTCTAATAAATCTCTTTTGGTTAACACATTAACTGTCTTATTTTTACAACACTCGTCTTGACATCCTAATATTATATCAGGAGAATCAGATTGTTCTTTATTGGACTCATAAGGGGATGAACTAAATTCATTATCTGATTGTTCAGAATCAGTATTTCTTAATTCTAAAATTTTGTAAATATTTTCTGTGACTTCATCAGATAATCCTAAAGATTTAATCTGAGGTTTAACTTTGCAATCTTTAGCATAATGACCGAATTTACCACATTTGAAACATTGGACATTACTTTTGTTGTTACTAGTTTTACCTTTATTTTTAAAATTGTTGGGTTTTGGATTATTAGTGTTACTAAGCCTAGAGTAAAATGGGTCTTTTGAGTTTTTGTCGTTTTATGTGTTTTCTATGGTTAATCCTATTTTGCCTAGAGGGGGCTATAGGTGGTAGTCCATGTTGTTCACAAAAATTGCCTGACTCATATTTAGCTTTTTGTTTATCATTTTTAGCTTGATCACTGATTTTCATGTCTATACACATTCTTAATCCTTCTCTTTGGATTGTACTAATTATTTCTCCATACGTTAAATTATTGTAATCTATGATTTCTTTATCATTACTAAGTACTTCTCTGATTTTGTGTGCAAATAAACTTGGTAAACCATTTATGAATTTTTCTTTCCAAAATGGTTCATTACTATCATTTCTAAGCATAACTCTAGATACGAAAACATCTTTATACCATCTAAAATCACTAAGTGTGGGGCAAGTTAAATTACTTAACTAGTCATGTATTCGAGCAGTTATATCACTAGGAGTTCCAACAAAATGTTTAACTATAGTATATATTAATGTATTTACTCCATCAGGAACACCTCGATTAATTTTCTCATCAAAGATGGGATTTCCCTCATCATCTTGTTGAATGGCATATCTAATTTTATCCTTGGATTCTTCAGTGAGATGCTTTTCCCACCAAGACTTAAGCATTCCACTAAATCCTGTGACAAATAAATCAACTATCTCAGTTTGACTTATGTCATGGTTGGTTATGTAACTATTGGCTACCATGGTCATATGGGTTAACTTGTTGAGGATTTCTTGTTCAGATAATCCATCAATATTACACTCATATAATTTATCAGCAGAAACTGAAAACTGGGTTTGAATATTTCTTTCTTCAAATTGGAGATCAGGTGGTGTAGGTCTTGGGTACCAGTTTTTGGTAAGGGTAGTGGGTGTGACGTATGACTGGTTTATTTTTTTTAATTCTAAATCAGCAAACTGTGCTTCTATTAAACTTATATTATCACTAAAATCTTCTTCTATGGGAATACCGGTTTTACTAATGGTACTGAGGTTTTGGGATAAACTATCCTCAACCACCTCTGTAACTTCAGGTCTTTTGCCTAAGGATTTTTCCATATCCTTTAGCATTTTTTCTATTTTATCAACAGTTTTACTAGTGTCTGATTTAAGAGATGTACTAATGGGTTTAACCTCTGGTAACTTTATTAAGGGTTCTTCTATCTTGGCAATTTTAGGATTTCCTATTTTTGTTTCTATGTTTTTTAATTGTTTTCCTAAAACACTTAAACATTGATTAGTATAATTATTCTGTTCTCTATTTTTTTAATTTCAGCATCAGTAGATATCTTAAAGGGTGCATCAATTATATCTGTTCCTTTATGAATGATGATTATGGATTCCAAAAGTGGATTAATAACAGAGATTTTACTATTGTCTTCCCTTTTAGTCCATATAGTTTTAGTGATTACGTTAACTTTAGATTGCTCATACCAGTGGGGGAAGCAGACATTAATTTAATGATCAGAGTAGAAAAGACTGAAGAAGAAAGACACAGATAAATAGAGAAGACAATAAATAACTGAAACTTACAAATTAGATTACTGGAAATGAATCACTGAATTGCTCAGTGTATACATCAAGTATTACAAACTATGAACTGAGTTATTACTTAATCTCTATGAGACAAGTAGATGAGAATTTCTCAAAGGAATCTCACTTTCACTCAAAAGAAAACTCTCTAAAAGTTGAAGTACAACTTGAACTCTCACTTGAACTCTGCCAAAAACTCTAAGAAACTCTCAAGAAAGTCTGCCTATAACTGGATGCTGAGGGGATTACTTATAGCATTCCAAATGTCCTGTGCCTCTCGTGAATGGATCATGAGCTGTAAAGTACTTTTGAAAGCTGGCTCTTCACATGGAGTTACTGTGGATAAACAGTGTTCTGTCCGTTACTGTTTAATCACGCGGAATCTGAAAAGCCTGTCGGTTACTGTGGCCGAAAGGTTGATTTGACTTGTCCTTTTCACTGTAGTTTTAACCAGTGTTAATGGGAGTTTCACCGAGAAACTTTTGCATTAACCCTGGTTAATACTGTCCTTTTTACCAAAAAAACATTGGATGCTCAATTATTCCTGACTCTCTTCATAGGGGTTTTGAGCATCTTGGAATGCTGAACTGGAATAGGGATCATAAGGCTGTGCAACAGAGCATGATCCTTCTGAACTGTGACTATTGTTATCTTGATCATTCTTATTTGTTGGGCCATAGCCATTAACTGTGCATTTGATGGCTTGGAACTTGACTTGGATATGGAGCTTGACTTATCTTTGGGACCTGTAATTGTGCACTTGGCCATGGGGCCTGTGATTGGAGCAGGGGGACTGCTTACTGGTGGGAATTCAAGATTTACTTGTTTAATAATTCGGTGGTGACCAAATTTATCCCACCATTTGACTGAATACTGTCTCTGGACAGTGTTACTCTGAATTTGATACTGCCATTTCAAGATCTATGGCACTTTATATTTACTTGTGAATATGAGTAGAATGGGAAACTGGGTATTATGCTCACTCATTGTATACTTAGTGGAGAAGTATTTGACCATGTCTTGGAGATCATTTGGGAGTATGTCTGGCATGGGGCCATGACGGGACCACCAATGGAGGAACCAGGTAGGGAGCTGACTTTTGAACTTTGTGTCAAAATTGACATACCATGAATGGGAAAATGTGTTGGTCTAGTGGAGAAGGACATAGAACCAGGCATCAATATAATCAAAATAATTATACTGAGTCTGGTTGGGTAGTGACTTGAGGATGCATGGGTGGGAACCCCAATCTTTACTAGAAATAATTCGTTTGATATACAACTGGTGATACAAAATTTTCTTTTGTGACTCAGGAATTGATTTATCATTTTTATTCTCAGTAATGCGGTCAATGAAAATTGACTCAGTAGAGAATAAGATGTCTCTGTAATAACTAAGGATTTTTCTGGACTTTTGGGAATAAAATGCTATCCAGAAGGGAAATTAAGCTTGACTAGATCAACTGGGTTTTTGTAATGACTCTGGTGTGGCTCAATCCAAAATAAGTGAACTGGGTTGGGTTTTACTACATAATCTGTTCTGGGGGCTTGGGTAGGCCTTATTGTTTGGAAGGGCTTGGTAACAAATGGGTCATTGTCTAGATATTGACTGCTGGTTGGCCTGGCTATGGCTGACTGATAACTGGGCCTGGATATTGATCCAAGCACTTGGTACCTGTTAACTAATCCAATTGGAGGGATAACTGCTAATTTGTTATCCTTCTCCTTCTTCTTGTCCTCCATTTTTACACTGTAAAAATTCACGAGTAAGAAAATCAGGGATTGAATTGTTACTGCCTTTGATATATTCTATATCAAAATCAAAGATAGATAAAATAGATTGCCATCTGGCAAATATTTGCTTTGATACTAAATTTTTGACATCCTTTTCTAAAATAAATTTAGCACTTTTGCAATCAATCCTGACTAGAAATTTTTTATTTAAAATATCATCTTGAAATTTACTTATACATAATACTAAAGAAAGAATTTCTTTCTTTATGGTATTGTAATTATTTTGTGTTTTGTTCCAAATTCCAGAGTGGAATCGCACAATCTGTTCATTGGTTGAACCATTGATTTTTTGAAGGAGAATTCCTCCGTAACCATGCTTAGAGGCATCTGTTTGAATAATTTTAAAAGAATTTACTGAAGGAATGCTAAGACATGGCAAGGACTTGACATATTTTTTGACCTCTTGGACAATGGAAGTATGTACATATGACCAAGGAGGGGGATTGGATTTTAATCTGTCAAAAAGGGGTTTACACTTGGAACGAAGACTGGGATAGAAATCAGATATATAATTTAAAGATCCTAAAAACCTTTGTAATTGTGTTTTGTCCAAAATTTCATCTGGAAATTTATCAGCAAATTGAATAGCTCTGTCAATAGGAGTGATTTTTCCATGATGAATATTGTGACCAAGAAATCTGACTTTGGACTGAAATAGACTGATTTTTGAAGCTGAGACCACAAGACCATTGGCTTTGATGGTATTGAAAAACGAATTTAAATGTTTCCAATGTTCATCAATTGACTTCGAAAAAATAAGAACATCATCAATGTAGACAATTGAAAAATGACTGAAGGGGTTAAATATTTCATTCATAATATTTTGAAATTCACTAGGGGCATTCTTAAGACCAAAGGGCATTACATTCCATTCATAATGTCCAAATGGGGTAGTAAAGGCAGTCTTATATCTATCATTCTCATGAATTTGGATTTGCCAAAATCCACTCTTCATATCAAATTTACTAAAAATAACAGCTTGGCTTAATCGATTGACTAAATCTCTCTTATTGGGGATAGGGTACCTAATCCATTCTAAGACCTTGTTGAGAGGTTTGTAATTGATAACTAGCCTTGGTGTTCCTCTTTCTAACTCAGCATTTTTTCTAACATAAAAAGCAGGGCAAGACCAGGGTGACTTAATTTTTACGAATTAATTTTTTATTTAATAATTCATCAATTTCTCGTTTACATAATTCCATGTCTTCTTGACTCATTTGAATAGGTCTAGCTTTGGTAGGGATATTGGACTCATTAAAGTCTTTGACATAAGGAAGGGTAACTATATGTCTTTTCCTATACCAAAAGGCATTAGGTAAATCTGCACATAAATTACTAATGATTCTAGACTTAAAGTCTTCTATCTTGATTTGAAGTGATTTATTAGTTAACCGATTCTCAATTTTTACATATCTAAATTCTTCTTGTAAAGACCTTAGATGTAAAGTTTTACAGTAAAGAATTTTTTTATTTTTAAAAATTGATTGGTCTTTTAACTGTTTTAAATCTCTAAGTAATGGCTTAGTGAGGAACTTAAATTGGACCTTTTGTCCACATGCATGAGTGGTTAATCCATCATTATTAGTAGTAAATGGGTAAAGTAGGCATAAAAACGGTATTCCTAAAATAACTTTATCAGTCATATTTTTAATCAGAACAAATGGTGTTTTAAAACAAATATTGTTTTGGCAAACATGTACACTAGGTAACTTATATTCAATTTGCATTTGACTACCATTAGCAGAACTAAGACGTTCACTGATTTTTACATAATATTTGGTTGGAATTAATCCTTCTTGAATGCAATTAAGATCAGCTCCTGAATCTATTAGTGCTATAGTTTCTATTTCTAATTCTTTATTTATTATTATCTTAACATTGCAATACCATTTTTGTAAGTGTATTTTATTCATAACTTGAAGCAAACTGGAATGTTCTATTTCTTTATTTTGAGATTTTTGGTGACTAGGAAAGTATCCTCACTACTAGAATCTTCACTAAGGGAAGTATCTTCATTACTGTGGTTTTGGTCAAACTTAGCAACTTGATTTTGTAAGTTTTTTATGTCAACTTTAACTTGCTTGATTTCAACTTGTAAATCCTGAACTGTAAATTCTTTTTTTGGTTTATTAAATCTTTCAAGTGTTTTATAAAGACTAATGGTGGGATGATTGTTTTTACTAGCTTCTTCCTGTTTGGTTAATAGTGTTCTAAGCTTATTTAGATATATTGATTTTAAGTCTTCATCATCTATTTTACTAATTAAATCTAACAATAAATTTTCTTGTTCACTTTTCTTAGATAAAACATTAATTATTCTGCTAGATTGTTCACTATTAAGGGATGGATAGTTGTTGTCTAGTTTTGACTCTTTGGTAGAATCTGTGTCTATAGGTTCTTGTTCATGGGGTAGTTCTAGGTTAGATTCTCCTATATCCTTAGGGAACAATTCTTGGCTACTAGTCTGATTGTTGTGTTCTTTGCATGTGATGTTACTATTGTCTTTTAACATTTTATGATCTTTACTACGAGATGTCTTATAGGATGAGCTACTATCTCCTTTGGTACTCTTGTCATCATTTGGCTTCCTAGGCTTACCATTTTCTTCTATAGACTCGGGAATAGATGGGTTACTATTTTTTATAGACTTACTAAGCTTTGAATGGGACAAACTACCATTGTCCTTTGGTTTTTTGCTACGTAGTGATCTTTGGGGTTTACTATATTCTTTTTTGATTTGTCTTTTCTTAACAAAGAAATCTATGGTATCATGATAATTTTCCAAATATGCAAAGAAATGTATATTTCTTTTAACTAACTTCATGTATTTTTTCCAATCTTTTACAATAGATTTTCTCTCATCTTCACTATAAATAATTCGATAATTGCCTCTATAACTATCATTAATGGGTGAATTATATTCTTTGGTTAAGTATTCCATATCAATCTCAAAATCTTTACTCATAGTAAATAAATCTTTACTAGGACCTTCAAAATCTGTTTAAGTAGGAGAAGTAGGATAACTATCTTCACTTGGTATTTTGTAATAAGGATTACTAACTTGGGCTGATGTCTTAATACCTTTTAACTTAGTATCAATTTCACTGAGACGATCTTTGTCTTTTCTAACTGTTGTAGTCCTATCAGGAATACAAGATGTACTTGAGATAGAGGACTTAGAATCAAAATCCCTCATTTTTAAAGGAGATGTCCTAACACGTTGTTCATCAAAACTGATTCTAACTTTTCCATCATTGAGTTGTTGTACATGATCTAAATTGACTGTATTATTACTTTGAAAATTACTAGAATGATTTTCATTTTCTAAAATCCAACAACTGGGTAACTCTACATCCTTCCACAAAATAGTCTTAGGAATTTGGATGTTAGCATGTTCAGAACTACCTAACATAAGTAAAGTCTAATTCTTAGGACTTTTAATTAAATCATGAACATTAAGATTACTTCGAATACATTTATAATAAATTCTATAAATTAAAGCAAGAGCTTGTGAACCACTATGCATATTAGTTATTTCACCAGCAGTTTTAATATTTAATGTTAAAGCTTTTAACAAGTGGGGGTCACTAAGACTTAAGGTAAAATCGGAGAAACAATTAAAATGAACTGGTCCATCATGAAGACTGGACTCCATAATTCCCATCATACTAGTACTAAAATTTAAAAATCTAGCATCTCTAAGACATAATAAAATTGAAGAATTTATTCCTTTAATATTAAGTGGTTTAACTGCAACTTGTATTAACCCTATGTGAATGAAGTTGTAACCATCATATCTATGTTTTCTAGTTGACTCTTTACTAAGGAGTTGACATTTTTCATGTTCCTTGTTAATACTATAGGTTTTTTCTACAATTTTAAAATTATAATCAGTTCTAAAACTAAGGAAAGTTGACTTGTAAATTTCTCTAGTGGAAATCTTAGGGATGGTCCAATCACTATAATCTTGGTTGACTTATTCATACCTATGTTCTTATTCATTAATTATGTCTGGTAAAGTGGGAAAAGAGGTTCTAGAGCTAGAACCTATTGCTGAATTTGATCTAAATAGTCTATCTATCTTAAAGGGTTTAATCAAAACAAAATACTTAATCTAAGATATCCAGCAGACACATACCTAAGAAAACGCATACCTTTTGTCCTCTGCTCACGCCCGTCTTACGCTCCCTTCTGCAGGTCTTACTGTTTGGTAGGATCCTAATCAGGTGGTCTCTCAGCCTAGGTGGTCTTTTGCAAATATCTTTTGAGAAAGAATTTTGAAAATCAAAAACACAGAAAGAGGGAATGACTACAAGAACAAACACACCAACGGGGTCTTGGCTCTGATATCAGTGGGAGAAATCCCATCTTTGATGAGAAAATTAATCGAGGTGTTCCTGATGGAGTAAATACATTAATATATACTATAGTTAAACATTTTGTTGGAACTCCTAGTAATATAACTGCTCGAATACATGACCAGTTAAGTAATTTAACTTGCCCCACACTTAGTGATTTTAGATGGTATAAAGATGTTTTCGTATCTAGAGTTATGCTTAGAAATGATAGTAATGAACCATTTTGGAAAGAAAAATTCATAAATGGTTTTCCAAGTTTATTTGCACACAAAATTAGAGAAGTACTTAGTAATGATAAAGAAATCATAGATTACAATAATTTAACGTATGGAGAAATAATTAGTACAATCCAAAGAGAAGGATTAAGAATGTGTATAGACATGAAAATCAGTGATCAAGCTAAAAATGATAAACAAAAAGCTAAATATGAGTTAGGCAATTTTTGTGAACAACATGGACTACCACCTATAGCCCCCTCTAGGCAAAATAGGATTAACCATAGAAAACACATAAAACGAAAAAACTCAAAAGACCCATTTTACTCTAGGCCTAGTAACACTAATAATCCAAAACCCAACAGTTTTAAAAATAAAGGTAAAACTAGTAACAACAAAAGTAATGTCCAATATTTCAAATGTGGTAAATTCGGTCATTATGCTAAAGATTGCAAAGTTAAACCTCAGATTAAATCTTTAGGATTATCTGATGAAGTCACAGAAAATATTTACAAAATTTTAGAATTAAGAAATACTGATTCTGAACAATCAGATAATGAATTTAGTTCATCCCCTTATGAGTCCAATAAAGAACAATCTGATTCTCCTGATATAATATTAGGATGTCAAGACGAGTGTTGTAAAAATAAGACAGTTAATGTGTTAACCAAAAGAGATTTATTAGAAAATTTAATATTAGAAATTTGGCATATAGTCACCCTTCCTTACATTAGAGATTTTTATCAAGTTAGACTTGTTATTAGACCTATTCCTTTTAAGGCTAAATTTTACCAAGTAATTACTCATTTGGTCGTTGTTTTCAATCCATTTTGCAAATTCTCAGAAAGTTATAATGACTATGTCCTCAAGACATATTCATACAATTTACTTCTTTCACAAACTAATATTAGCAGTACAGTCAAAAGTTTTATTCCCATTCCTTTTCCTCAGTATACTAATATCATTTTTGATGTTTCAGCAATGTCCAAGGGAAAAGAAAAAATTGTTGCTACGGATGAACATCCAAGGCAAGATTTTACCTTTACCCCTATTCATGGTCAGTCTGATGGTCAGTCCTCCCCAGTCATTTTACAATCAGTTCTAGTCCCCATGAATAGATATCCATGTATGTCATGTGATTTATCTGAAAAATCTGTGGTTATCCTTGATAATTTATATTCAGCCTTTAAAAAGAGTCATGAAAGACTATTCAACAAATCAATGTTAGCGGTAGAATTTCAGTTAAGGGCACTTGAGCTCCAAAAGGAGACCAAACCCTGTAAAACCCAAAGAAATGACTCTTTGTTTATCAAGGAGTGTTTTGCTTTCCTTGAGGGGGAGGAAATATCACCTCCTAATACTCATACATTTTCTAAATTGCAAATTCATTTTGCCAGTCAATACAACTTATGGCTTGAAAGCATGATCCAACAGGATTATAATTTTAATCTTCAAGCTATATCTTTTTCCAGCAAAGTCAAAACCCTGTTAAGATACAAGTTTAGCCAATTATTTTCCCATAATGCTGATCTAATGAGTCAATTTGAACCCTATTTATCTGCTGATTACAAGTCATGGTTAGATTTTTACCAGTTACTCCACCAGTCAACTTTCCCTCAGATTCCCAATATCCCAAACGGATTTATCTGCACTGAAAAATTCAGTTGTGGAGAAGTCTACAGAGCTGTTCGCCTTGAGTCTCAGAATCCACAAGTTATTTCTAAAATCTTTGAAAAAGGATTCCTAAAAATTTTAGTAGTCACCTCTTTTAAACAACTCCAGTTACTTCCAAAGATAATTCAAAATACAGTGAAAGATTATACTAAACGCGTTGATAATAGAAGATTTGGTTACATAGCAATTCTTAGCATCACTTCAGCCAATCCTGAATGGATCCCTCCTTTTTATGATCTCTACCCTTCAGTCCATTTAGTAAGAATATTTGGAGCCAATGCTTGGAACTGCACTCTTATTAACATACCTGATTTTGAAACTCAGTTTAGTCAGCCAATAGCAGCAAGTAATTTATTCCTTGATCATTGTAAAAGAAGAGCCAAAGCTCTCAACAATATTCGAATGAAACTTTCTGACAGAAACTGGTTTACTTTGGGTAGAACCAAAAGAATAGTAATCCAGTCATGTAATCCAAGAAAAGATCCATGGATTTCAAAGATAGATAGTGGTCACTTTTCATATGATGATATTGGTAAAGAAATTTCTTATATTAACATCCAGTCAGAAGAATGCCAATTTTGGTATCCAAAGTTTGAAGAACCAAGGGACATCATTCACAACGAATTCCATATGCTCCGAAGTTATAATGGTGACTGGTTACCTCATTACCACAGTGAACCTGATTATGATTACCCATTTGATGAAGATGCAGAAGCCAACATCATCAATGCAATAGAAGGATAAAGGCATCCAATGCCTACAGTAAAGAATCCAATGAAATCTAACGACAAAAGTAAAATAACCATGGTTAATGCAAAAGTTTCTCGGTGAAACTCCCATTAACACTGGTTAAAACTACAGTAAAAAGGACAAGTCAAATCAACCTTTCAGCCACAGTAACCGACATGCTTTTCAGATTCCGCGTGATTAAACAGTAACAGACAGAGCACTGTTTATCCACAGTAACTCCATGTGAAGAGCCAGCTTTCCAAAAGTACTTTACAGCTCATGATCCATTCACGAGAGGCACAAGACATTTGGAACGCTATAAGTAATCCCCTCAGCATCCAGTTACAGGCAGACTTTCTTGAGAGTTTCTTAGAGTTTTTGGCAGAGTTCAAGTGAGAGTTCAAGTTGTACTTCAACTTTCAGAGAGTTTTCTTTTGAGTGAAAGTGAGATTCCTTTGAGAAATTCTCATCTACTTGTCTTATAGAGATTCAGTAATAATTCAGTTCATAGTTTGTAATACTTGATGTATACACTGAGCAATTCAGTGATTCATTTCCAGTAATCCAATCTGTAAGTTTCAGTTATTTAGTGTCTTCTCTATTTATCTGTGTCTTTCTTCTTCAGTCTTTGCTACTCTGATCATTAAATTAATGTATGCTTCCCCCACTGGAAAACATAGAATTTTTCACCTCTCAGTTTTCAAAAACTGAGAATTTTTCACCACAACCTCCACCATCGGAGCACCACCATCACTGCACCACCACCACCTCCCCCTTAACAACACAGTTCATAACCACCATCATCACAGCACTACCATGACCACCACCAGAGCACCACAATATTATCTGTTTTTGCAAACAGATAATATTATTTGTTTTAAAAAACTGAGAATTTTTCACCACAACCTCCACCATCGGAGCACCACCACCAACACCACCACCACCACCACCACCACCACCACTTCCCCCTTAACAGCATAGTTCATAACCACATCCATCACAGCACCACCATGACCACCACTAGAGTACCACAATATTATCAGTTTTTGCAAACAGATAATATTATCTGTTTTAAAAAACTGAGAATTTTTCACCACAACCTCCACCACTGCACCACCACCACCTCCCCCTTAACAGCACAGTTCATAACCACAGCCATCACAGCACCACCACAACCACCACCAGAGCACCACAATATTATCTGTTTTTGCAAACAGATAATATTATCTGTTTTCAAAAACTGAGAATTTTTCACCACAACCTCCACCATCGGAGCACCACCACCACTGCACTACCACCACCACCACCACCACCTCCCCCTTAATAGCACAGATCATAACCACCGCCGTCACAGCACCACCACGACTACCACCAGAGCACCACAATATTATCTATTTTTGCAAACAGATAATATTTTCTGTTTTCTAAAACTGAGAATTTTTCAGCACCACCTCTACCAATGGAGCACTACCACCGCACCACCACCACCACCACCACCACTGCAATCACCATTGTTGTCATCGTTGTCGTTGTCATCGTCGTCACCGTTGTCGTTGACATCATACCATCGTCACCTCCATTACCATCGTCATCACCACCACCATCACAACACCACCACTACCATCGCAGCACCACCACTACTACCATCGCAGCAGCACCACCACCATCATCACCTCCATCTACAATCGCAACACCTCCACCACCATGTCACCCTTATCACTATCGCAATAATACCACCGCCATCGTCATCTCCATCACCATCGCTACCTCCATCTACAATCACAGCACCTCCACCACTACGTGACCTCTATCCTGATTTTGATTTTCTATCTCGTGTAAGAGCAGAGGTCATTTTTGGTTTCTTAGTAAATTAGGTCATTTTGGTCTTTTTGGTTGGGGAAAGGGGTTATTGAGTTAGATATTTGAGCATTAGGCTTTATGTAGCATTGTATTGATTTTAGGGTGTTATGGCTGAGCGCCCCAATTTTTAATCTCGATCAATTGTTTCCCAATTACATATAATATTGGGTTCACTTGATTTTGATTATAGAGTTGAAGTGGTCCCACTATTGTTGAAGGTGATCTCCACTACCACATATATTAATATTTGAGATACAAAAATTGGGAACCATAATACGCATTATACTCTATTGTATAATCCATATAACTAACAGGGTAATTTTTACATGTGTTCCTACTAATCTAAGAAAATTATTTAGTACATTCTAGTGGTTTATCCAAGTGGTTTTCCCAAGATGTGGTTTTTAAAATTTTAATATTTTGGGATCAAATTACAAAAATTTTGCACCATATTGGGATGCTTGATACATCCTAAACCATTTGAATGTATCATCGAAAATCCCATTAATATCAATGTTATAGTCAATTTATGATTGGTAATAGGCTTGTGCTTACATATATGGTTAATAGTCATTGTTAGTCAATTGTTATTCATTCATGCTTGTCAAATAGAAAAATAGAAGTTGCATGTACAACAATAATACAAAGAGAGAGAGAGAGAGGAGTCAATATTGCCTCAATGGATCGAAAGGACGATTTTGTAGTCCAAGTAAAAAGAACATGAACGAGGGTGGACCATAAACAAAACTAGGCCCACCTTAAATCTTAAAGGTCTTGACAATTTCAGGAGTTTTAAGTGAAAAACTACAAAGTTTAAGGGTCCTCAATAAATATTTTTAAGAAAAAATTATTTAATATGTATTAACATAGGTTAGATGTAATACACTAATTATTTGAGTGGGAGCACTATTGAAGTGGGTTTAAAGCAGTTGCTTGGGTGACTTGTACTCAAGATCAGTCATGAGCCTTTCTAAACCTTTTAGAACAAATCGAATCAATATATATATATATATATACAGTCAGGTTATGGAGAGGGCACCCTCTTTTTAATAAAGAGATGACCTCTGTTTTGACCGTTAAATCGTGTTTTCATTAAGGACAATTTTGTCACTTCACAGTTCTTAAATACGATCTGACAGTCAAAATAGAAGCCCTCTCTATAGAATTTTCATATATATATATATATATATATGAAACTAAATTTCAAAGTGATTAATCCTGAGAGAGAGATTTTTCTACATCTTAATATCATTTCATGAGTCAACACATGGGCAGACATAATTACATATTGATGTATACTCTAAGGTTATTGTGGATTATTCTATACCTATCACTAGGTAGGTTTGGTCCGTTTGGATCTAGCCAGAGACAACATGAAAGATGATCAATATTAGTATTGCATGTGTTTTGACGCACTAAATTTTGTTCCCGCACATATTTTGCTTTCAACTCACGCCTCCTTTGTGATTTTAGATTGTGACCATTGGTCCATATATGTATGCGAGCGCGCACACACATATATACAGTCAGGAGGGCGACCTATTTTTATTAAACAAAGAGCCTCTGTTTTGATCGTCGGATCGTATTTAAAAACTGTGAAATGACAACACTGTCCTTAATGAAAACACAATCCGACGGCCAAAACAGAAGTCCTCTCTTTATTAAAGAGAGGGCGCCATCTTTATAGAATTTTCACACACAGATATATATATATATATATATACCTCAGCAGGATAATGTTTGAAAGGTAGTATATGTGAATATATCAAATAAAGATAACAACAAAGAGAAAAGAGAGAAGAAAGTTAGAGTTTCTCATAACACACGAAACTGAATGAATGAATACAATACAAAAAGAAGAGAGAATAATAGTATATCTAGGAATACCCTAATATAAAGTAAAAGACTAAACTACCCTAAAGCTAAATATAAATAAAACTAATTATAATATCTAACTCTAATATCCCCCCTCAAACTCACGATGCTGCAGCTAGAAGCATAGAGAGTTTGCCAACTAAAAAACGAAAACGCTGAATCGGATGAGACTTTGTAAACAAATCAGCAATCTGCGCGGAAGAAGAAACAAAAGGCAAAGTGATAGCTCCATGCTTAAGATGATGACGAGTAATGTGACAATCAATCTCTATATGCTTGGTCCTCTCATGGAAAACTGAATTGTGAGCAATCTGAATAGCACTCTTATTATCACAATACATAGGTGAAGGGCGAGGAAGAGAGACACCCATATCTGTAAGTAGTCTGCGTAACCAAATAACCTCACGGGTGGTCGAAGCCATAGCACGATACTCAGCTTCTGTGGAAGACACAGCAACAACATCTTGCTTCTTACTCTTCCAAGAAATGAGAGAATCACCCAAAAATATACAAAATCCAGTAACAGACTTGCGATCTGTAGGATCACCGGCCCAATCAGCATCAGAGTATGCACGCAGCTCCAATGAAGAAGATGACGAAAGTAAAAGACTTTGAAATCGAGTGCCCCTCAAGTACCTCAAAATACGATGAACAGCAGCCCAATGAACTGTAGTAGGGGAAGTAACAAACTGACTAACAACATGAACAGCATGAGCAATATCTGGACGAGTAACGGTAAGATAAACCAAGCTACCAACAATAGTGCGATATAAGGTAGGATCAGGCAAAGGAACGCCATCAGAAGGGGAAAGACGAACATTAAGCTCCAAAGGGGTATCAACAATCTTATTATCAGTGAGGCGAGCACGCTCAAGAATGTCACCTGTATACTTAGACTGAGAAAGAAGATAACCTTTTGGAGAACAGGCTACTTCAATCCCCAAAAAATAACGTAGTGGGCCTAAGTCCTTCATTTCAAAACAACGAGCTAATTCAGACTTCAACACTGCAATCCCATCAACATCATCACCAGTAATAATCATATCATCAACATACAAAGAAAGCATAATACGACCAGCAGTGGTACACCTAATAAAGAGAGCTGAATCATACTCACTCGGGAAAAACCCAAATGAGGTAATCACTGTGGAAAACTTCTCAAACCAAGCTCGAGGGGCTTGTTTAAGACCATATAAGGCTTTTTTAAGCCTGCAAACTTCACCAGGACCATGAGGAACACCCGGAGGAGGAACCATATAAACCTCCTCTTGGAGATCTCCATTCAAGAAAGCATTTTTAACATCCATCTGAGTTATATGCCACTGACGAATAGAAGCAACTGCAATAAGAGTACGAACAGTAGTCATTTTAGCAACAGGAGCAAAAGTCTCCTCGTAATCCATACCGTACTGCTGGGAAAAACCCTTGGCAACCAATCTTGCTTTGTACCGCTCAACAGACCCATCTGACTTGGTTTTGATTTTATAAACCCAACGAGAACCAATAGCGCTCTTACCAGAAGGTAAGGGAACCAAACTCCAAGTATCTGTCTTATACAATGCTGAGAGTTCCTCTGCCATAGCCTGTTGCCAAAGAGGATCAAGAGCTGCCTCTTTATATGACAGAGGCTCAGAGAGATCATGAACTGAAGCTAAAAATGAAGCAAAAGAATCCGAATAACAAGAATAAACAAAATCAGGTGATTGAGTGGACTTACGAGTGCGAGCAGGATAGCGAGGAGGTTCCACAGTCTCAGTAGGTGCTTGGGTGGCCTCTGGAAGGGAGGTAGCATCTAGCGGCAAGGTACCAGTATCAGCAGAAGTAGAACCATGAGGTGAGACAATATCAGTGGTGCATGGGGCTTGAGAGGGCACACTATCAGTATCATCAGAGAATGGGTCAAGATGGATGAGATCAGATTTAGTCAACTCATGATGATTATCAGGAATAGAAAAGAAGGGTATGTGCTCGAGAAACACAACATGACGAGATACATATAGTTTCTTAGTAACTGGGTCAAAACAACGATATCCCTTCTGACCCTCACCATAACCTAGAAAAACACAAATAGCAGACTTAGGTGACAATTTGGTACGCTCTACATGAGGTCGAAGGACAAAACAAGTACAGCCAAACACCTTTAAGGAAGAATAATCAGGAGCATGCCCATACAATTTTTCAAAAGGTGACAGACCTGAGCAGTGAGATGACGGAATTTTATTAATTAAATTGACAGCAGTAAGGACAGCCTCACCCCAAAAATCACTAGGGACATATGCAGACAATAAAAGAGAGCGAGCAGTTTCAACAATATGCCGATGTTTCCTTTCAGCAACACCATTTTGCTCAGGAGTGTCTGTACAAGAGGACTGATGAATAGTTCCATCTAAAGCAAGCAACTCACGAAATTTATGATAGGTATACTCTCCACCTAAATCACATCTAAAACATTTGATGACAGCAGAATGTTGAGTTTTAACAAAAGCACGAAAGGTATTGTAAATATCAAAGAAGTCTGAACGGCGTTTCATAAGATAAACCCAACAGTAACGAGTGCAATCATCAATAAATGATACATAATATCGAGACCCCCCTCTTGTAGTAACAGGAGAGGGTCCCCACACATCAGAATGAACTAAATCAAATGGTGCAAGAGAATAAGAAATACTTCTATTAAATGGTAAAGCGGAAAATTTTGCCAGTTTACAACCACTACAATCAGAAATGTCATGAGTTTTTAAATCTCCTAATTTTCCTGTAGAAGCCAAATATTTTAAACGAGAGGCTGAAACATGACCAAGGCGAGAATGCCATAAATAAAAACTAGATGAAGATGAACTCAAACGAAAGGATGACAAATCAACACTAGAAGCTGCAACCACTGGTACATTGAGTTTGTCCAAGATGTATAATCCCCCTTGCCTACGGCCTGTCCCAATCAGCGTCTGAGACTGCGGATCCTGCACATGACAAAAAGTAGAAGAAAAAGAGACTAAGTAACCTGCATCACAAAGCTGACCAACAGAAACAAGATTCATAGTAAGTTTGGGAATGTGGTAAACACTAGAGAGAGATACATGAGGTGTGACAACAGACCCAACACCTGTTAATGGCATGGGAGTACCATCAGCAGTCATTACAGGCAAAGAGGAAACAGGACATAAGGAAGCAAAAGACGACAAATCAGGTGACATATGATTAGAAGCCCCAGAGTCTAAGACCCAAATACCTGAGGACATACCGGAAGACATACCGGAAGACATACCTAGTGAAGAGGTGGCCATAGCATGTGGCTGTGTGGCAAGGAACTTCTGAAATTGCTCAGCAAGGGAGGTCATAGATGGAGTGGATGGGGAAGGGGAACCGGGTCCAAATGAGTCTGATGGTGGTACAACTGCTGCAGTGTTAGGCTGTGGAGGCCTATACGAACGCTGCTGAGATTGGTTGTCAGATTTCCAATGAGAAGGCTGAGGTTGCTGTTGTTGTGGTGGTCGACTATTGGAAGGCTGGTTGCTGCTATTGGGCTGGTTTGCACGACCCAACCTAGGACACTGAGCCTTCCAATGACCCTTCTCCTTACAGTAGCTGCATACATCACTACCAACTCTCGAGTAAGGCTTATTCTGATTGTTTGACTGTGGTCGAAAAGGGGCTGCTAAAACAGATGGAGTAGAGTCAGGGAGAATTCCCTTTCCAGACTGAGTCTTGAGACGTATTTCCTCGGCTACTAACTCATGGACAACAGAATCAACTGACGGAAGTGGACTACGATGGAGAATGGACCCACGAAGGCCCTCAAAATCACCACGTAGAGCCATCAAAAACTGAACCAAACGTTGTTCCTCCCTACTAGCAATATATGGTGCAAACGCCCGCAATTCAGGCGACTCCATGAGAGCCAACTGATCCCAAAGATCTGTCATTGTAGAATAGAACTCTTGAATACTCAAATTTTTTTGTTCAAGGGCACGAATATCACTCTCTAATTGGTACCTTTTTGCAAAATTGGACTGTGTAAACAGTTTAGCCAAATGATCCCACACCTCCTTTGCATATTCAAACTTTGCCAATTGTATACCTATCGAGGGAGCAACGGAGTTGTTGATCCAAGTAATGATTTTCGAATTGTTTGTTTCCCAAACATCTAGTAATTCTGCAAATTTATCAGTCTGTTCATTCATAGGTTTACTAAAATCCCCATTGATATAACCCCACATCTTCTTCCCCTTGAGAAAATTCTTCATCACATAATTCCAATATGCAAAATTCTTGCCATCGAGTTTAACACTAATCGCTTGGAGCGAATCATCACGTTCAGCAGCCATTACGAAAACGAAACAATTAAATAACACAAAGCAAACGAACCAGAATCAGACAGCAGATCCAAAAACGAACACGAATCAGTGCGAGATCCAAAAACGAATCTGAATCAGCGAGAAAAGCAAACGAACCAGAATCAAACAACAGATCCAAAAACGAACGCGAATCAGTGCGAGATGCAAAAACTAATCTGAATCAGCGAGAAATCCAAAAACGAACCAGAATCATCCGGAAAAAAAAAATTTCGGGGCTCCGCCCCGAACCCCGGCAGGGGCGCGCTGCCCCCTGCAACCCCCAGCCAACTCACCGCAGAGTTGGATCTGCGAAAATCGTGGATGAGATTCGAACCTGCTTTGATACCATGTGAATATATCAAATAAAGATAACAACAAAGAGAAAAGAGAGAAGAAAGCTAGAGTTTCTCATAACACACGAAACTGAATGAATGAATACAATACAAAAAGAAGAGAGAATAATAGTATATCTAGGAATACCCTAATATAAAGTAAAAGACTAAACTACCCTAAAGCTAAATATAAATAAAACTAATTATAATATCTAACTCTAATAGTATAATCCATAGGAAGAATATTCCCATATTGAACAGTTAGTCTTTTTATCAATATTTTCCCCACCTAAATTTCGTTGAAGAGAGAGAAACCCAAATTTTCTTCTTCTTCTTCTTTGTTTGTATATTTTCCTTTAATGTATATGGTGCTAGACTGCTATTTAAAGATGTGACAAACTTGTTTTGATCATGTATACAATGGTGATTGCCAATCTCATTGTGAAGTGATTAACTCTGTTGGCTTTCGACACTCATGTTTAATCAAGACCACATTTCATTACTATTGCACATACTAAATTACATGGAATTACTTTGCTTATGTTAAATAAAGTTTTTGGTGTTAATTTCGTCCTGTTTTTGTTGGTCAATTCATCCAGATTTTTTATTTAATTTTAATTTAAAAAAAAAAAAAAAAATTAGAAACACACACACACAAAAAAACCTTTTCCAGATTGGTTTTCCTAAATACTAGTTCACTCTTTTTTAAATGTTGGTTTTGAGAGTGATATTATAATTGAGAATACACAATTAAACAGTTAACGAATGAAATGATGTTGGAATAAAGTAATATCAAATAAAAACAAATTTTGCTTTAATTAAGTGAATTGGCAGGACACGATGGTGAGTTTCTACCAACTTGTGTGTGTATGCATATGTATATACTCTTTCTAAAGCATCATTTGATTAAGTTAATTAATCAATTGATGGTTTATGGTTGATATTGCAACGTTTTGAAATTTAAGGACCAAAATATAATTTGAGGGGGTAAAATGCCTTTTATCCAAATTTTATTATTATATTCGGTCATAACACATAAAAGTAAACTAAGTAGAGTGAAAGGAGAGGAGCACAAATCTATTTCTGCTTCCAACCTTCAGTCAGTTGGGTGAGCTTTGGATAGACACAATTTCTCTCTTAAAATATAAAGGGTGCTAAGGATGTAAACGGTTCGGTTTGATTTGGTGTATTTTTGGCAAAATTGATCGGTTTTGATTTGGTTCGTTCGGTTCGGAGTATGTAAAATTTCAATTCGATTTCGATTTTATACTATACAAATTAAATGAAAATCGTTCGAACCTATCGATTTGGTTTGGTGTGTTGGTTTAGTTCGGTTTTATTTCACCCCTAAAGGGTGCTACAATTTCTCTCTTAATAGTGTTAGAGAGGTAGTTTTTTTATTTTTATTTTTAGGAGGAGTACTATTTTGGCATTAAACTCTTAACAATCTGAACTAAAATTTCTTACCCGAAAAACTGTAGTGATAGTGAGCTGCTGTAGGCTGTAGCCTATACTTTAGGATTTGGCTACTCTTTTTTTTCCTCATAAATTGGCTACTCGCCTACTCCTTTTTGTTGCCATTTTGACATCTCCTCCATTTCTGGAGGGGTTGGCTCCACCTTTTCTAAAACTTAACTCCAATAATCACTCTTCTATTTTACTATTTATTTCTTTAAATTGCTAATATTCTTTTTATTTAAAAAATCATATAATCTACATTTTTTTTTTCACAACTTTGTACATTTTTATTGAAGGTTAATTGTTTAATTTTTTTAAAATTTTAAACTAATGTTTTATACAATGAAAAAAATATTATTACGGATATAAGAAGATATTAACATATAAGATTTGGAACATAAGTGAAGTTTTAGGGGATGAAATATTGTAAATTTGAATTTTGAGACATAAGTGAAATTTTAGGAGATGAAATAGTAGATAAATAGTGATTTGGAGGGATTTCTCCAAATATTTTGGAAGACTCCAAATTTGGAGATTCACTATTCATAGCAACTCCTTCTCTACTCCATAATTTGGAGAAATGGAGGTGAGTTGGAGTTGCTATTAGATTAGCAATGTAAGTATGTATATACATAGATACAAATTGATTTACATCCACTTAAGTACAAATTTTTTTTAAAAATTTTTAAGAGATTTTTTTTTAAATGGGGGAGGGGATGAGTTTTGAACTCTGAGCCTATGCATTAGAGAGGACTTATATATGCCAAACTCTTTGCCACTTGAGTTATTCCAACATATGTTTTTTTTTTTTTTTTTCAAAGAGACTTAAGTACTTATTAAATTTGGTTAAATAGTTGTAAAATTGTAGGTGGGTAAGGTGGTTGGGCACTTGCAATATACATGTTCTGAAATGAGTAAAGTAACAGATGTAAGAGGGCAAGAAGGGGTATTGAGGAAAAGGGGGCGCAAGGAGAGAGAGAGAGAGATGGAAAAGGATTGGGCGTTGGTGAGTGGTGGGAACGCAGGGGCGCACTAACAAAAATTGAAAAGAAAGTGCACGAAAGGCCATGTGTTGAATAAGCAATGGAAAATTACACTAACATCCCTTGAGATATGTCTTAATTATATCAACCTTGCTCATAATTTCAAAATTATATTGACTTCTTTGAAAGAGATAAAAAGCTAATAGCAGGTATTAAATTTTAAGCAGAAGTGCCGATATACCTTTGAAATAATTTTAATTTATTTAATAATAAAAGTCGACAGAGTATGAAATGACAAAATTGTCTAAAAGATTTACCCTTACAGAAAAATTATAATTTTTTAATTTTTATTTATATTTATGGACTTTAATAAGGACAAAGTAGTTATTTTGAAAAGTATCAACTATACAATTAACGGTTAACTAAGGCCTTGCATGGTAACGTTTCTTGATTTCAGGTTTCAATTTGTATAAAACGGAAACCAGCTTTTATTTTTATTTTCATTTTTATTTTTTTAAAAAATAAAAACAGAAAACTTGTTTGGTAATAACTTTTATTTTAAGACAAAACAAAGATAGAAAAGGCATATCAAATCTAATTTTCAAATTTTACCTTACCCAAATACATTTTTAACAACAACAAAAAAAAACTTAAAATTGTTTATTTTAAACCTACCCAAGATTGTAATACACTTCATGCTAAATTGCTAATACAACTCCAAAATGCATTAGTGTCATAGTCATAAAAAATGTGGGGCTTGCTTGCAATATTTAGGAACAAAATTATAATATATTGGCACTAAATTGGGACAATCTTACAATTTTTTGGCACCAAAACTTCTTATATTATAGAAAATATCTTATACACACAGTCATACTAAAGTCAACCTCTAATTGCAAAATGCAAATAAATGGTTTACAACCACATTGTTGCTTTGTCTCAGCAAATTTTATGTACCAAAATGGATGAAGAGAGAGAGATGCTGATCGGGGGATTGGGCTGGGGAGTTGAGGATGAGACAAGATGTATCGTGATTACCGTTTTTCGTTTTTGGTTTTGCTGCTAACAAATTTTTATTTTTTATTTTTTTGAAAAAGAAAAACAGAAACGTCATCTAACGTGTATTCAGTTTTAGTTTTCTTAAAAAATGAAAATGAAAACAGAAAACTATAATGTTATCAAACGAGCCCTAAATGTTGGCCAATTACAAATCTAAAAGATGATCGGTATAATTTTTGAAACTACGAGAGATAATTCTATAATTACGACATACCTTGGGGAGGTAAGTGTAATTAATTCACTAATCAAACAAATTAGTCTGCCAAAGAAGAAGCCACCACCTCAATACTCAACCTATCATTTGCATCAAGAAAGAAAGAACTCTCTCTCTCTCTCTCTCTCTCTCTCTCTCTCTCAAACCAACAACCACAATCAAAACCCACAAACACAATTTCCAATTTCACCCAAGTAGCAAAATCTCTTCAGTAATCTCATTAATAGTAGTTTTTTTTTTTTTTTGCCCTCGCCTTTTGTCGGAGTATGGTAATTGTTGAGTGAAAGTAGAAAGTTAAAGTTGATAGTGGGTATTTGTTGCTTTTGTTGAGTGGTGGGTTTCATTTCATTGGGTTGTTGTTTCTGTTTAGGTTGTTTCTGGTTTGGTGTATAATGGGGAATTGCTGGTGTGGGTGCAAACCGTCAATATACAGAGTCTCATCCAACACAAAGTCAGGTTTATTTTCTTCTTCTCCTCCTAATTTTGATATTTGATTAACTGATTTGTGTTTCTGGAGTTTCTTATATGTGATTTCACAAAAGGGTTTGTGTTGCTCACAAATTTTTAATTTTTTTTTTTTTTTTTATACTCTCACGAAGTTGCAAATTACTATTGCCGTAATTGGACAGAAGTTTGCATGAACTGATCATAATCTGTCTCCATGTTTGCTCCTTTTTTCTTATTTATATATTTTTTTTAAATAAAAATAGAAGAAAATGAATTACTTCACTGTGCTCTTGGGTTTCTTGTATGAGTTGGAATTTCCCTTTTTTCCACAAAGCTGGTGAGCTGGTTTGGCCTTTTCCCATCAGATTCTGGGAAAAAGTGTTTTGGATAAGTATTTGTAAATATTAAGAGGCATTAAAAGTTGGATATTCTGTTTAAGCTATGTCTTTTTTCTGTGTTTTCCTGTATCATTCAAAGTGAAATAACCCAAATCGAGTAGGATATTCATTCTGGGTTGGGTAGTTGAAATAGAATAAAATGGACAAATTCACTTTTTCAACTTTACCTAATCTTAAGGATTCACTTTGTCTATATATCTTCTTTTCATTTGTAGACATGGATATCTTTGGATTTATGAGTTATGTATCTTCCTGTACTACATTTTACGCGTACTACAATTTACGCTTAATAACAGAGTTACATAAACTTTGCCCCGTAGTTAGACCCATTTTCGTTTTACTCCTTTGGTCCACAAGTTGACATTTAACCCCTTGTTTTCTAAACTAACGGATCAAATACTTTTCAATAATGATGCACACACACAATTCTACACACTTGTCTACACCACACAATCTTGGCCATTGATTCTAGTGGACCCCATGTGCTCCCGCATGGGACCCATTTAAGATCTACATGGGTTTTACTGAAATCAATGGTCAGAATTGTGTGGTGTAGAATAGTGTGTAGAATTGTGTGTGTGTGTGTGTGTGTATATCATTACTCCATACTTTTATCTCTGTGGTTAGATTCCTTTTTCACTTTACCCTCTTATGGTTCAAAATTTGATACTTACCTCTCGGTGGTTATGACTTGAACGAAGGGTATATTTGACATTTCAAATCAAAAGTTAACATTGTTAGGATTTGCACTTAACCAGGTATGGAAAAATGGCCCGCCCGGCTTGATTGGTGATGGGCGATCCATTGACCAAACGCCCTAGGGCTATAATTGGCTCGGCTCGGACTTCGGACTTTTTGGTTTTTCATTCATTGGACAGATGGTCTATAAGGTTAATTGAATTTTGAGATTTTTAAAATTAAAAATATGATTTACATTTATTCAATTACATTGAATCATTTGTAGTTAAAAAATTATTAAATGAATAAAGTGATTTGGAAAGTAACATTAATTGAATTAAGTAAGTTGGGAAGTAACATAAATTCAACTAAGTGATTTGGGAAGTAACATAAAGTAAAAGGGCACCACTGAGGCCTTGGTGCGATTGTTTAGTGGGCCGGGCGGGCACAAGGCTACTTTACCGGGCTTGGTGCTCGAGCTATCAGACCAGGCCGGGCTTTGAATGGAGAAGCCTAAAGCCCACCCAAAGGTCTTTGGGCTTGGGCGGGTCTAATCTGAACACGGTGGGCTTCCCTGTACCGCCCACGGTCCGGGGCATTTTTCCATGCCTGCGCTTAACACAACCAAGTGGGGTTTAAGTGTCAACTTTTGAGCCATAGGGAGTAAGTGAAAAGGGACCTAACCACACGGGGTAAAATGTATTTAATCCTTAATAATAAGTCCACAGAAATTCACCATATCCTGAAAATTACCTTGTTTTCTTCTTCTTTCTTGTTTCTACATATCCATGTGTTCTCCTTCGACTCTCCTTTATTCAAATCACTATTTCCCCACAATAAAAGTTTTGCATTTGTTTCCTTTCTTCCTCAGAAGATTAAATTATTTTTTCTCAAAAATTAAAGAAAAAAGTGAATATTACCATGTAGATATAAAGGTTAACCGTGCTTCTTCAATTTGTCTCATGTTCATGAGATGACCTTCCAAGTATATCTTTTCATATGCGATAGATATTTATGTAAATCTTAAATAAGTACGACTTTGATTCTATACTTGGCTGGAGTTACTTCTCTTACCAAACACATCAGTGAAAATGAGCAAATTATGATCGTGATCCTTAATTCAAACAACCTGGGAGCCTTTGATCCCACACTTGGATTGGGATTAATGTTCAACGGCTTGGAAAGTCTATTGTTATGTCAAAGTGGAAAAGGTTAATTTTCTTTCATCTCGTATGTGTTTTAGTAAGAAATGCATTGGGAAACTAGAGTTCTTGTGATTGTATTATTTGAGAGTAAGATTTAATCGTTATGTTTCACACTACTCAATTCAGATTCTCCAAAAGAGAACAGCCCATCAGAGAGAGCAAGGAAGGATGAAAGTAAGTGGCCATCAAATCCTGAAGAAGTGGAACACCTGCGTGGTAGTTCAACTTCAAATCCCTTGATTGTATTCACATTTGATGAACTAAAGACAATGACGTCAAATTTTAGACAAGACTACTTACTGGGTGGAGGAGGTTTTGGAAGTGTTTATAAAGGGTTCATTACTGATGACTTAAAGGAGAAGCTTCAGCCCATTCCGGTAGCTGTTAAGGTTCACGATGGTGATAACAGCTATCAGGGCCATAGAGAATGGCTGGTATTCTTTATACAAAAAATGTTGTTCATGTTAAATATTTTATGATCGGATTCGGTGACAGCTCTTTTGTTTTTAGGCCGAAGTTATATTTTTGGGGCAGCTTTCTCACGCAAATCTGGTAAAATTGATCGGATACTGCTGTGAGGATGAGCATCGGGTACTTATATATGAGTATATGGCTCGTGGAAGTGTGGAAAATAATCTATTTTCAAGTAAGTATTACAATCACTTCTGCATTAAGCTGGAAAATCCGAGACTAGTTTTGTATATGAGTTCCTTATTTGCAAACGGCGAGCAAGGAACTTATCTATCATACACTAAGTGGAAGTTTGATATCCCACAGAATTTCCCATTAGTCCAAGCTATAATTTTGATGAGTAGTGTAGAAATTTTTTTAGGATGTACATAACAAGATAAAATTTTAATTTATCGTTAACTGAAATCTTGTATGTTAAAGCAATTTAGAGTTCGGGTAAACTTATATAGCTAGTGGGGTGATTGTGACCATTATTGAGATCTCTGTTTTCAAGGAGAGGAAGTGATGTTTGAAATGCAGCCATGCAGGTTGATGCCAACTTCTTTCTGATATAATTCGACGGTGAAAGAGTTTATTTTAAAGACCGCAAACTTATCAACTGGTGGTTGTTTTTGGCCATGCAGTTCAGAAGTGATCGCTAGAAGTGTGTGGGTTCTGTTCCTTACGAATAAAAAAAGAAGCAAATAAATACGACTATGTTGGTCTTCATTATTTCTTTGAGAGAAAAAGAATGACCCTATGACGTCGTTTCTGGGTATATGCTATAATATATATTTTTCCAAAACATTATTCTTAATTGTAGTTAAATCTTTCTATTTTTTTGGTGGAAAATCCATGCCACTTGTTTTGTTTTCTTTAGCACTTTAGCCCTTGCCGCCTCCTGTTTCTATTTTTTCAAGGCTACTGTGTGCTTTACTTATTTTTTCCATTTATGCAGGAGTGCTACTCCCACTTTCATGGTCCATTAGAATGAAAATTGCATTCGGTGCAGCGAAGGGACTTGCTTTTCTTCATGAAGCTGAGAAACCAGTGATCTATCGTGATTTTAAGACATCTAACATACTGTTAGACCCGGTTAGTGTTGCTATGTTCTACTTTGGTTCTACTAATTTCATGAGTTTAGTCAGTCATATTTCACTGGTATTATTAATGGCTAATGCACTATGACTCTTAAAGCATAGAGCACACTCAAAAAAAAATAGTAATCCGGAGCTAGCCATTACAGCCAGTTTTTCAGATTTTTGTTTTCGTCCAAACTTTTTCAGAAATTGGCTTCCTACAAAAAATAATAGCCTTCTTGTGTTACAAAACAAAGACAGTGGACTATGAGTCTCGTGTGCTCAAAAAACAAAATACCAAGAAATGCAATTCAAATTATTTATTGCATCTATTTTGTTCTAAAACTGACTCAGTGTTGATAGCTGGTTTTGGACATGGAGTTGGAATTTAGATGATGAAAAAGCAATTCAAACTTTGCACTAATTATTTATTTTATTTTTTTACTTCAAATTCTAGCTCTTCAGCCCCCAGTTCCATGCTGCCACATGCAGCAGAAATGTATTTTTTACATAAAAATTGGTCTGCACTCTGAATTCCCCTTCAATCCCGCAATTTAAAACGAATGTTTGTAAGTCATTAATTAAAAATACAAAGATGCCAAAAAAAAATTTATCCTTCAGCTGTAGAGGTTTCAATAGTTCATCTAATTGTTATTGTCTAAAATCACCGTATTTAACCTTAAAGTAATGAGTTGCATGTGATGTCTATAAACAGGACTATAATGCAAAGCTGTCTGACTTTGGCCTAGCAAAAGATGGACCAGTGGGGGATTCATCTCATGTTTCTACTCGCATAATGGGAACATACGGCTATGCAGCACCAGAGTATATCATGACAGGTGAGAATTGATCACATTCCTTTCCCCGTGGGGACATTATCTTTTTTTGATAGCCAAACTATTTTTTTTTTTAACCAAGCATTTGAAATGAATCTACTCAATTGTCATTCAGATATTCTACAAACCCTAATCTTTTAGGTTTCATTTGTTGGTGCCACTTCAAATCTGTCTAATTTTTAGTGATGAACAACATAACGGTTATTAAATTGACATCTGAAGTAGTTCAGCCATCAGTAGATGATGTAGATCATTCTCTCTTGAAACGATTTTTAAACTCTCAAAGTTGTGTTTGGAATGACATCTTCCGCATGTATTCTCACCAATTGTAATTACTTTTTGCTCTTCATTTTCAACCTATTTTAAAGATTCATTTTAATACAGTTTTTTTTTTTTCCTTTCAAAAAACTAGTTCTTTTACGCTAGAGACGATGTTTGCAAATGATGACATTAGATGCGGTTGATGGAATCCATGCTCTGCAACTTCTATAGCAAATAACTTTCACTCTGTCATGTTTTTATCTCCACCTCTACCTCTCTCTTCCAACTTTTTTCGTCTCTCTAAATCTAAAGCATATCAATGTATTAATGCATGTACAACTCCATCATAAATAAAAGCACCTCTATGTTATGTATGTAGGCCATTTGACACCAAAAAGTGACGTATACAGCTTTGGGGTTGTGCTCCTCGAACTTCTCACAGGCAGAAAATCTTTAGACAAATCGAGACCAGCCCGAGAGCAGAACCTTACAGATTGGGCTATGCCTTTGCTTACGGAGAAGAAGAAACTGCTAAACATTGTGGATCCAAGATTGCAAGGAGATTATCCGATAAAAGGAGTTCACAAGGCAGCAATGCTAGCTTATCACTGCCTAAACCGTAACCCAAAAGCAAGACCTTTCATGCGCGACATTGTAGATTCCTTGGACCCTCTTCAAGTAAATCCTTCTGATGTTTCTACTGACAAGTCTACTTTTACTTTTATTTGCGAGAGTTCAGAAGCTGGGATTCAAAGAAAAGAAGATGCCAAAAGTAACTGAACACTGAGTGAGTCCTGTTTATTTTTTCTTTAGCTTCTCCAACTGTGGAGAATTTTTGAATGCCACGCATAACTTGTATGTGTCTGAGAAACAAAGGTATTGAACTTCTTTTGTTTGTGTCTTCCTAAAATTGGCTAAACTTTGATCTAGTGGCACTTAAGGACATAAATGGGAGGTTAATGTTTTTTCAAAGTTAAAGTACGTACATGTATTGTTCAAAAACATACAATTCTGGTGACATTTTTCAATATAATAATTCTCTTATAAATGCTCTGTGCCTCGCCCGTATATATGAACTTCTCTACCTTCTTAAAATTGCTTTTAAGATTCGGTTTGTGTCGACTTGCTAATGAGTTGTTATGGTGTTTGTAATGCTTGTCCATGGACCGGGTCCAGGCCAGACCCGCATTCGATCAGGATCTACTCTATTTATGTAGATATGGATTGTATTATTTGTTGTATATCATCCAATGCATTTATTCTCCGTATCTCACACCCATTTATTAGGATGATTATTATTTTCTAATGGCCGAAGGTGCCTTCCGGTTACTACATAGGCTGCCGCATAAAGAAAGTACCAGGTAATTGCCCGTGTGCGGGGTACAAAGTCAACAAAAAAAAAAAATATATATATATATATATATATATATGTAGGTATGTCAAAATGGCCCGTAGGGCCCAGCCCGGCCCGACATTGATCGGGCTTGGACTTTGGCCCACGGGCTCCTTTTCTCTTTCGGGTCGGGCTAGAGGGTTCATGCTCTAGACCCTACCCGAGGGCCTAGGGCCTAAAGCCTCGGGCCGTGCAGGGCCAGTCCCAAGTTGTCTTTTTATTTTTTATTTTTTTAAATTTATTACTCCTATAAGATATGTAAAGACATTATAAATATGTAAACAATGAAAAAATAACGGAAGACGTAAAGGGAGAGAGTCTAATTAAATAAATAAAATAAAATTTATTATCTTTTAATAAAAGAAATTAAAAATAAAAATGATTACGCCCCAAATTTGGCATTACTCCTATGTATAATTGTATTACATCCTTAAATTAATCGAGTAACACTATGCTTCTTTTCCTAAATGGTTCCCAAACACAAGTGGTAGTGAGACCGTCTTCAATAATCGTAGGACTTCAAAATCGCCCAATCAATGTAAGCTCACTGTCACATATTTTTGGGAATCATTTGAGATACAAAATTTTGAAAGCATAGCATTACTCAATTTACCCGAAAGTTGGCAATCCTATAAATTTTGTCACTTGCAATTTTGATTATTATAAACTCTTGGAAATGGCAAAAAAAATTAATTGTTGGAAAGCTTCTGGGCTTGATCGGGCCGGGCTTCAAGTCTAGCTTGATCGAGTCGGGCCTCGGGGTGGGCTTCGGGTCGGGCTTCGGGTTTCAAGAGATAGGCCCAAGCCCTACTCGGGGATATAAGGGCCTAGGGGCCGGCCTGGCCCTACCTCGGGCTTGGGCCGGGCATAAGGCCCATTTTTTCGGGTTGGGCTTCGGGCTGCCCGTCGGGCCGAACTTTTTTACATCCCTATATATATATATATATTAAGGTAATTGAATAATTTGAATGCCTTCGGCTCTTGGAAACTTTGAGTGCCTTCGGAACTAACTCCGTATGTTTTTGGCACATAGAAACTTTGAGTGCCTTTAGAACTAACTCCGCCTGTTTTTAGCACTTAGAAACTTTGAGTGCCTTTGACACTAACTCCACGTCCCTCTGGCTCTAATATCCAAACATCCAAATAGTCCTTACGCCAAAAACTATTTAAATTATTATTATTATTATTATTTTAAAAAGACCAAAAATTAATAAAGAAAATATATAGATAAGTCCAACAATTAAATCAATTAGGACCATTAAATTAAAGACTTGGGCTATTAATCACTTGTGCCCGCACTGCTCGTGGGCACAACGCAAAAACAAAGATAAGTGACGCTTTGGTAAATTAAGAACATATTTATTCACAAATCACTTAACAATTGTATCAACCATTAAGAGTGAAACCACACATATAGAGGAGAAGATAATTTTATTATGCCTCTCCCAGTTTAATAATTTATTCACATCATTTCTGACTAATTTAAATATAGATCAGTTTCTGCAGGGAAAAAAACTAATTACTTTTTATAACACCCACTCCCGCGGTTTATATTTTAATATTGCTTTAGCATGCATAATCATGAGTTAATGTTAATTAATGTGTTATGTGACACTTATTGGAGGTGGGATTAATCTACTAAGTTGATTATAGGTGTCCAGTTGGGAACCCAATTATGGCCAGTATGGCAATCCCAAGTTGGGATATGCGTTGATGGGTCCCAGTTGAGATGGGACAATAATATGTGGAATATCCTATGTCCCTAAATGTTTATTAAGGCTTAAATAATTTATTATTTTATTGTTGATAATATTATGTTATTAGGTAGTGACTACTTTTGGGGTCAGTTTGGTGCGGACACCAGAGCACATTTCCAAAGTTTTACGATCGTCGTCGCAAGAAGGGCGACCCACGCAGTTGGTTTGTGGCTAGATGACTTTTATGTTGGGCGGGGCTAAGACCGATGACTTTTATGTTGGGCCGGACTAAGACCCCAAGACCCAAGTTCATGGATTTTATGTTTTATAACTTTATTTCCTTTCTTATCTTTTAGGGTTTTGTTTATCTTCTTCTATAAATAAGGTGGCAAACTATGGTTTTGGGACACTTTTTTATGATGAAATAAAACTTTATTATTGCTTTTACTAGTTTTGGTCTTGGTGGACTCCAAGAGATCTTGGTGGATTCCAAGAGTTCGTTATATATTGCATTGTTCTTCGTGTTCGCCATCAAATTTTCTATCAGAGCTAAAGAGCGTTCCATCAATCCCTCAATCTATTTCACAACAACTACAGTCATCGTGACATCACCCAACCACATCTCTACACAGTCGCTGCAAACTAAATCCAGTGCAACACCGATCATCACTGTGCGTAACACCATCGCGAGACCCATCTGGTCATCTCTATCCAATCGCGACTTGCATATGGTAGATTCAAACCCCTGCTGCCCCATGCAATTCTAGAATCAAACCCCAACCCCATTGAATCACCTTTCCCCACCTTTCTTTCTTTCTTTCTTTCTCTCTCTCTCTCTCTCTCCTCTTCCTATCTGATCGACCTTTCCGACCTGCACTAATCAACCCAGATCTGCTCGTGAGGGTGTCGAATCACCATTCCAACACCATCGCTACCCCTTCCCCTTTGCCGCTGCTTGCCGATGACACCATTGACGACGATAACCACTATTGTCACATGCGCACTGTCGAGACCCATGCGTGCGACAGGTTTGGTCTTCTGATTTTATTTTTTCTTTCACCTCAATCCTTTTTCTTTTAAGTTATTATTTGTTTCAACAAAAAAAAAAAAAAAAAAAAAACAGACACACAAAAAAAATTGTTTTTATTAACATTTTGCAGCTATACCACTTGCTAGTCTTGTCGATCATTCCAGCAGTGTGAGGACACCAATTTCAGTTTCACAAGAAATTCTGCTTCAATTCTTCACTCAAATTCAGGTCAGATCTAGCATTAATTTGTGGACTAAATATGCTAATTGTGGGTAGTATCAATTGAAATTTTTGTGTTGCTGCATAACCTCCTTCACTTACCTTTGTTCGCCCATTTTGTTCACACTTCTTATTCCTATCCCACAACTTGGATTATACCCCCTTATTCTCACCGACCTATATATTAATTGTGGAGCGCAATCATTCATGTGAAAGTTTATTTGCTTGCCATTTGGGTGACCCTAGAACCATGAATTGCCATACTGCATGGTCATAGTACTACTTTGGATCATAACAAAATAACATTCGGAAGTTCAAGAGTCATTATTTAGCTTGCATATTATCCTGCGAAATTAGTAGCATTGATTATGTCCGCGGATCGTTTAGTCCTTGCATGCATCTCCATAGTGGTCGTACAGTTTCCTCTTCCGCATACTCTAGCAGTATAGACCATACTTTCATCGAGAACTAGGCTAAAACTGTTCAAGATCTATCGACACAAGTGGCTCAAACTAATGCGCAAGTGGTTCAAACTAGTGTTCAAGTTGCTGAAAACAGTGCTTGATTTCAATCAATTGAGGATTCACTTCAACGCCTCTTGGGCGCATCTAATGGTGAAGCCTCCCACATGAGGGAAGATCACTTTGAGCGTCACGATGACATTATACATCACCGATTTCCCCAAAGATTCCCAGCTCGAGGCGGGTACCACGCTTGACCCCCAAACTACGCACGTCATAGGGAAGCTCTGAATCGCCATGTAGGTGCCGATATCCATAACCACATTGCCATGCATGATCCAGATGAAAGAATCATGAGGAACATCAAAATTGAAGCACCCACTTTCGATGGTCGGCTTGACCCCAAGGCTTTCACTAACTGGTTATTTGAAATGGACCATTTCTTTGAATGACATAACTTGTCTGACGATAGAAAGGTCCGATTCGCCAAAATGAAACTCATTGGCTGAGCCAAACTGTTTTAGCAGAATGCTGAGCAAACCCTTGCTCGTTGAAACCAACCGGCCATAAGTGATTGGATTGAGATGAAGGAAAATTTGAAAGAGAAGTACCTTCCACCCTACCAAGGTGATCTTTTAGATCAGTGGAATGCCTTACGACAAGGAGCTAAGTCTGCTAATGATTACGTTGCACAATTTGAGGAATACTCGATGCGATGCAACGTAGACGAGGATGAACATATGACTTTGAGTAGGTTCCAGAGAGGCATCAATGATGAACTTTGACGTGAATTTTTCATTCGTGAAGTTACCTCCTTAGACCAGGCGTACATTTTTGTCCAAAACTATGAATTGGTCTCCAAACCACAATTTCCTCGGCGGACTCTCACTGCCAATTCCCAACCTTGGCATGCTAGGTCAACTTCTGTAACACATCCACCTAAGCCCAATTTCAACATTCCTTCGGTTCGTCGGGATGACAAAGAGAAGGCTGTCAATGAACCTCCCAAGTCGGCTCCCAACACTCAATGCTACAGATGTTTTGAATTTGGTCATATCGCCTCTAAGTGTCCCAATCGGGCCCTTATCATTGAAGAGGGCAGTACAGAGAGTAATGGGGACAAACCTTTAATGGATGAAGAATATGTGCCTAACATGGATGACACTTTGGTACAAAAGACTGAACTAGCAGATGACCATAGCTTTGGGTGTGTTTGAACTTCACCACTTCCAGACTCCCCCCAGTTAGACAAATGTTCTTCCTCCCTGAGAGTGGTTAGGTGTGCTTAGACGCAGCCTAAGAAGCCTAACGACTGGCGATGGACCTCCATTTTCCACACTTACCTTAGGTATGATGACAAGGCCTGCAAAGTCATCATTGATAGTGGTAGCTGTATCAACATTGCCTCCGCCAGTACCGTTACCCAACTAGGTCAAAAATCTGAATCACATCCTCACCCCTACAAAGTTTCCTGGACTGACACCTCTTCCCTCGCCATCAAAGAAAGGTGTTTGGTTCCTATCCAATTCCTTTCTTACAAGGCAAACATTTGGTGCGATGTAATTCCCATGGATGTGGGGCATATCATCCTTGGTCGACCCTGGTTATATGATTTGGATGTCACCATTGATGGTCGTTCCAACTCTTGCTCCTTTGAGTATGGTGGCAAAAGGATCAAACTTAACCCTATTCAACCCAAGTCCATAACTCAGAGTAGCAAGCCATAATCCTTACCACGACCAGGGTTACACATCCTTACACCCAAAGAGTTTGAGCGAGAGACAAAAGCAGAAACTATCATATTTGTCCTAGTTTCTAGAGAGGTCCAACTAGGAGACACGAATGATCCCCCAAATGAGGTCGTACCTGTGTTAACCGAGTTCCATGGCGTTTTCCCTGCTGACCTCCCAAACCACCTACCACCACTATGGGACATCCAACATGCTATTGACCTTGTCCCAGGAGCTTCATTACCAAACCTTCCTCATTACCAAATGAGCCCAACAGAACACGATGAGCTTCGTAAACAAGTACATGAGCTCCTTCTAATGGGATTTGTGCAGGAAAGCACTAGTCCTTACGTCGTGCCTGCGCTGCTAACTCCAAAAAAGGATGGTTCCTGGTGGATGTGTGTAGATAGCCGAGCCATAAACAAAATCATAGTGAAATACTATTTTCCAATCCCTCGTCTCGATGATATGTTGGATCACATGGCTGGCACCAAGATTTTCTCGAAAATTGATTTGAAAAGCGGTTACCACCAAATCCGAGTTCGCCCAGGTGATGAATGGAAGACAGCATTCAAGACCAAAGATGGTTTATACAAGTGGCTAGTTATTCCATTCGGGTTGTTTAATGCTCCGAGTACGTTCATGAGGGTCATGACCCAAGTCCTATACCCGTTCATGGGTCAATTTCTTGTGGTATATTTTGACAACATCCTCATATACAGTGACTCCAGAGAGACTCATTTGTCTTATCTCAAGCAAGTTTGTCAACCCCTAAGATAGGCAAACTTATATTCCAATTTTAAGAGATGCCCATTCCTTGTTGATCGCGTAGTCTTTCTCGGTTATGTGGTCTCATCTGAAGTCATGTCCATTGATCCAAGCAAAGTTAATGCAATTGTAGAATGGCCAAAGCCCAAAATAATTCATGATGTCCGTAGCTTTCACGGGTTAGCAACTTTCTATCGACATTTTATCAAGGGGTTTAGTACCATCGTCTCCCCCTTCACTGACTGTTTGAAGAAAGGCGACTTTGTATGGACAGTGCATGTTGCCCGTGCATTTCAATAAATTAAGTTGCACATGACCCAGGCTCCAGTTATGCATCTCCTTGACTTTACAAAACCATTTAAAGTTGAATGTGATGCATCCGGTGTTGGCATAGGAGGAGTTCTCAGTCAAAAGCGTCATCCGGTAGCATATTTTAGCGAAAAGCTAAATGACGCCAAATGGAAATACTCAACCTATGATATGGAACTCTATGTTGTTGTTCAAGCCTTGCGACATTGGCGTCGTTACCTTCTGCCACAAGAATTTATCCTTTACTCCAACCACGAGGCTCTTCGCTACCTTAATTCCAAAAAGAAGTTGAATTTTAGGCACGGTCGTTGGGTAGAATTCCTCTAAGATTTTACTTTCGTGCTAAAGCATAAGGCCGGGGTTGACAATAAAGTTGTCGGCGCACTTAGTCGGTGAACTAATTTACTCTCTGTTATGAGCGTCTACATCACTAGCTTTGAACGCCTATAGGAAGACTACGTATCACACCCTAACCCGCCCCCGCGGGCTAGGACACGTGTAACAAACCAACAAACCAAACAATCATTTTTAACGTTCCAAAAATAACATTTTAAAGTGAAATACCAAGGGTAAAATAGCTTTTTATCAAATAAAATAATAAAAAGAAATAAAATAAAGTTTTAAAATTTTTGAATGGTACTTGGACAGAGTTCCCTCTATTACAGCACCATTCCCCCTATTAAACAAGAATTTAAAACACCAAACATCACCAAAACACTTGAAAATACTTTCAAAACATCAATCCACAATTTATATTACAAGGATTAAATATAAATACTAAAACATAAACTTATCTTCAAAAAAGAATCCAAACACTAGGAATATAACTAGTCATCTAAGCTCATTTACATATTAACATATTAAACATTAACCCTTACTCTCGAGCTATCCTAAAATTCCCACAGCTCAACGCTTCTCACTGTGATGCTCGTTCGTACCTGCGTGGTCATTAGCCACAAAAATTGAACAAGCTTTCGCTTAGTTAGTACGTGGTACTAATCATGCAATTGGAGTATTTAATGAATCATACCACCAATTATGCAATCACAATAATAAATGGTCGCAGGCGTGTCAAGTAATCAACCACCATCGTTCTGGACCCTTGATTATGGGCTATTCTCACTTTTTCTGTCGCATATAGCGAAATCACACTCATTCATTTGTGACCGTAGTCAATTCGATCATGTAGTCGTCACTACTATCCCCTTTTCTCTGAGGATTTCAACATCTCTCTGTCTCTTATATATGGGCTAACTAATGGTGATTATCACTTGAGACCTTTTGACCCAAATAAGCATATAAGCAACTCAACATGTCAACATGGCAATTTCATCATTTTGGACATGTTAAATAATAAATAATCACATGCTTTTTCACTTAATCATAAATTAAGCATTCTCAGCATTTAATAACAATTGAATGACATTAAACATCCAATTTTGGGATTAGGACACTCACCTCACGAATAAGTCCCAAATAAGCCTAGATATCCCAACCTCCTTCGCAAAACTAGCTCTAGATACTCCCAATGATATTCCTACATATATATATATATCACATATATGTATCACCCCTTAAAATGGGTCGCGGAAAAACTTTACCAAAATTGAAAAAGAAAGACAGAGAAATAATCCTCTCACCTTCACGAGTCCGAATATGGCTTCGGTTTGCGAAATAGAGGTCACACGGCGAAGCTACGACGACAAAATGGCGCGAAATCCTTTATTTTCCTTCTTTCCCCGTTGAGCCCTTCACTGTTCTAACTCTCTGTCTTTTTTTTTTTTTTTTATTGTCACTAACCGACTAGTCATATACTTGAGGATATATTATGATTTTTTTGCCATATTTCTATTTACACCCCCATAAGTTTCTAAAGTCCTATTATGAAGCCCCCTAAACTTTATATTAACTACCCAATATCTAAGTGGGTATGTGTCTATGTCACGTATGGGTCCCAAAAGTGTTCCCAAATATTTTATAAAGTTGCTAATTAGCCTACTAGTTATGAATCATATTCCAATTCGACCTCACACGGGTGCCCAAACTGGCACCATAAAAGGTCATAACTAGCAATAAAATATTCAAAACAATTAAACAATTATTCATTTAATCACATAAATGCAACTAAATGCAATTTATCTAATCTGGACCTCCCATGAGTCCCATTTCACATCTATCCAAGTGTGCCATTCTCGAAGCATGGGGTAACTAGAACTTACCCAAATATCACATGCAATTAATTATACTAATTAATGCATGAAAAATAAGTATTACTTCCATTTTCTGGGTACGGGTATTACATCTCTCCCTCCCTTTTAGGAAGTTTGTCCCCAAACTTTTCTTACCTCAAGAATCAAATAGGTGAGGATATCTCTCTTGGATCTCGTCTTCACGTTCCCAGGTTGTATCTTCAATTGAATGATTACGCCATAACACCATAACTAGAGGAATGACTTTAGTTCTGAGCACCTGATCCTTCCTATCTAGGATTCGAACTGGATGTTCAACATAAGTCAAGTCTTCTCGAACCATCAACGGTTCCGGAGTGATACGGTGACTTGAATCTGATAGACAACGTCGTAACATAGAAACATGAAACACATTATGAACATTAACCAACTCTTGTGGCAATTCCAATCGATATGCAACTGGACCAACTCTATCTAATATCAGATAAGGCCCTACAAACCTTGGACTTAACTTGCCCCGCTTACCAAACCGTGCGATGCCTTTCGAAGGTGATACTTTCAAGTAAACATAATCACCTACCTCGAATTCTAACGGTCTTCTACCTGTATCCGCGTAGCTTTTGTAATGACTTTGTGCTATTTGTAGCCGTTGTTTAACTAATTTGATTTTTTCGGTAGTGATTTGCACAATTTCAAGCCCTATAAGTTGATTTTCCCCAACTTCTATCCAACACATTGGTGATCTATACTTTTGGCCATACAATGCCTCGTAAGGTGCCATACCAATACTCGTTTGAAATCTATTATTGTAAGAGAATTCTACCGATGGCAAGTGGGTCTCCCAATCTGATTTAAAATCCATAACACAACCTCGAAGCATATCTTCCACAATCTGAATAACTCGCTTGGATTGGCCGTCTGTCTGAGGATGAAATGATGTGCTAAAGTGCAAAGGTGTCCCCATTGCCTTTTGCAAACCTTCCCAAAATCTAGACACAAATCGTGTGTCTCGATCTGACTCAATAGATACCGGTGCCCCGTGTAGCCTGATAACTTCTCTAACATAAAGTTCTGCTAACTTTGTCGGATCATAAGTCTTGATTGGCAAGAAATGAGCTGATTTTGTTAACCAATCAACGATCACCCAAATACTATCATTAGACTTAGGAGACCATGGCAAACCTGACACAAAGTCCATCGTGATTTGCTCCCATTTCCATTCTGGTATCTCCAATGGTTGCAATTCATCTGTGGGTCGTTGATGTTCCAATTTTACTTGTTGACAAGTCGTACACTTGGCCACAAACTCGGCGACTTCCCGTTTCATACCACTCCACCAATACACTTCCTGCAAATCTCTATACATCTTGGTACTCCCCGAATGTACAGAATACCTTGTATTGTGAGCTTCTTCCATAATCTTGTCTTTCAACTCTTGGATATTAGGAACACAAAGTCGATTAATGTACCTCAATACATTATTCTGAAAACTGAATTCTAGTCGTCTACCCTCAGGTATCTCTTCAACAATTTTCTTGAAATTTGGGTCCAAGAGTTGACTTATCTTGATTTCTTCAATCAAGCTTGGTTGTGCCATGATACCAGCCATTAAACCACCCTGGATTCTGGGAATTACTTCCAATTCCAGCTGTTCAAATTCTTTTACCAATGTTGCTTGAGCTGTTAAAGAATAAACCAAATTTTCTGATGACTTTCGACTTAACGCATCGGCAACCACGTTAGCTTTACCTGGATGATACTGGATCTTCAAATCATAATCCTTCATTAATTCAAGCCATCTTCTCTGTCTCATATTCAGCTCTCTCTGGGTAAACAAATATTTCAGACTCTTGTGATCGGTGAATATCTCACATGTTTCCCCGTACAAGTAGTGATGCCACCACTACCATTTCTAGATCATGAGTCGGATAATTCTTCTCGCGTGCCCTCAACTGCCTCGAAGCATAAGCTATAACTTTACCCTCCTGTATTAGAACACATCCCAGGCCCTGATGAGAAGCATCACTGTATATACTGAAACCTCCAGTACCCGACGAAATAGCTAATATTGGCGCTGTTGTCAATTTATCTTTTAACTTCTGAAAACAGTCTTCACATTCTTTTTTCCACACAAATGGTACACCCTTTCTCATCAATTGAGTCATCGGAGTCACAATTCTAGAGAAGTCTTGAACGAACCTTCTATAGTAACCAGCTAACCCCAAAAAGCTTCAAATTTCAGAAACATTTGTCGGCCTCGACTAATTCTTAATAGCTTCTATCTTCTGTGGGTCCACAGAGACACCATCCTTAGAGATCACGTGTCCAAGAAAAGTAACATTTGTCAACCAGAATTCACTTTTCTTCAACTTCCCAAATAGTTGCTTTTCTCTAAGTCGTTGCAAAACCAATCTCAAGTGTCGTTCATGTTCCTCTGGACTTCTAGAATATATTAAAATATCATCAATGAATACTATCACAAACTCATCTAGATAACTCTTGAACACCCGATTCATCAAGTCCATAAAAGCGGATGGTGCATTCGTAACCCCAAATGGCATGATAAGAAATTTGTAGTGCCCGTACCGAGTCCTGAAAGCTGTCTTCTCAATATCTTCAGCTTTTACCTTCAATTGGTGATACCCAGATCTCAAGTCAATCTTAGAAAAGACTTGTGCCCCTTGCAACTGATCAAACAAATCATCAATACGCGGCAACGGATACTTGTTCTTTATAGTCACCTTGTTGATTTCTCGATAGTCAATACACATTCTCATTGTTCCGTCCTTCTTCTTAACAAAAAAAATCGGTGCTCTCCACGGTGATACACTAGGCTGAATGAACCCCTTATCTAGTAAATCTTGCAGTTGAGTCTTCAACTCCTTCAACTCTACTGGAGCCATTCTGTACGGTGCCCGTGAAATTGGTTGAGTTCTTGGCATCACATCTATCCCAAACTCAATTTTCTTCTCAATCAACACACTAGGTAAATCTTCTAGGAAGACGCTTGGAAATTCTTTTACTACTGGTATATCCTCCAATTTCAGTTCAGTACTTCTAGTGTCAAGTATACTACACAAGAATCCCTGACATCCCTTTTTCAACAAATGGCAAGCTCTGACAGCTGACACCATATAAGGCGGTGATGCTACACCTGTCCCTTAGAAACAAAATACATCCTGATTGGGCAATCAAAATGTTACTCTTTTATTTTCACAATCGATAATGGCGTGATTTGCAGATAACCAATCTATCCCCAAAATGACATCAAAATGTTGAATAACCAATGGCACTAAGTCAACAGTTAAACCTCTACCATTCACATCAATCCCACAAGCTTTAAAGACACCCGAACTTACTAGTGGGGCTCCCGATGGAAGTGAAACAGACAAATCATCTAGTAGTTCTAAGGGCTTATCCAAATATTTAGCAAATGGGTGTGAAACAAAAGAGTGAGTTGATCCTGAATCCAACAATACTCTAGCAGGTTGTGAACAAATAAAAAGTATAACTAAACCCACAGTGTCAGCAGCAGTGGTCTCTCCAGGCTTGAGTTGGAAGTACCCCCCTTGTCGTTGCTCCCTCCCTTGAGATTGTGACTGAGGTGGCCTCTGACTTGGTGTACTTCCCACAGATGAGCTAAAACTCCCAGGTCCTTTCTTGGGACAATCACGTTCCCTATGCCCCATATTACTACAAGCGAAACACCTTATTCGACTGTCATCGATACTTTGCCTCGGAGTAATACCTTGTCTTGGTGTACTTTGCCTTGATAGATTAGGACAATCTTTTGCCACGTGTCCTGGTCATCAACAGTTGTTGCAAATGGTAGAAGATAAATTGCACACTCCCCAATGATACTTACCACAAGTTTGACATCTGGGCTTGTTGCTCCCACTTCCCGATGAACTCCCCAAACTCTGTCTCTTGGAACTGCCCTGTCCCTGGAACTGACTACCTCCCGGTCTCTTAAATTGTTGACTTTACCCGGATGACAATACACCTCGCTCAGCAATTAAGGCCACATCTAACACTTCTGAATAAGTCGATAGTCGGTGTGTATCTACTTTTCCCCTAATTTCATCATGAAGTCCTTCTTCGAATCGTCTTACCCAAGTAAACTTATTCGGAAGTAAATCCATTACAAATCTAGCCAAACTTGTAAATTGGGTTGCGTAGTCCCTAACGCTCATATTACCATAACTGAGATGAGAAAATTCCCGTGACTTCTGATCACTAAAAGATCGAGGAATATACTGCTTTGAGAACTCCTCTATAAACCCATTCCAGGTAGTAGGTGCACCTTGCCTTAATACTAACGTCCACCAGTTTTGTGCTTCTTCTTTCAGAGTATCTGAGGCAAACAAGACATTTTGCTCCTCAGTACATGGCAAAGCACGAAAAATTCTCTTCATATCGGTTAACCAATGGTCAGCCTTCATCGAATCAGGCTCTCCTTTAAATTGCCCTGGCTTTTGCTTGTAGAACATGGCAATAGTTGTTGAATCTGTTCTTTGTTCTGGATTTGATGAGCTCGGTCCCTCCTCGGTAACTCGAGTTTCAGCCACTTTTATCAACTTTTCCATAACTATTTCAATTCTGTCCATACGGACCGAAGATGGGTTCTCACCTCCAGACATCCTTGCCTGGTACCCACAGCAAGTATATATATACATGTTACTTTTAAATAAATTACAATGCATGCTAAATAACATTTTAAAGCATGCTAAATAAACATGTATGCATGATCGTACTACTACGTGTCATTGTGTGCACACTCACGCGTCGTCACTCATACCCAAGGCTCTAACCTATTACTCTGATACCAAAAATTGTCACACCCCAACCCGCCCTCGCGGGCTAAGACACGTGTAACAAGCCAACAAACCAGACAATCATTTTTAACATTCCAAAAATAACATTTTAAAGTGAAATACCATGGGTAAAATAGCTTTTTATCAAATAAAATAATAAAAAGAAATAAAATAAAGTTTTAAAATTTTCGAATGGTACTTGGACAGAGTTCCCTCTATTATAGCACCATTCCCCCTGTTAAACAAGAATTTAAAACACCAAACATCACCAAAACACTTGAAAATCCTTTCAAAACTTCAATCCACAATTTATATTACAAGGATTAAATATAAATACTAAAACATAAACTTATCTTCAAAAAAGAATCCAAACAATAGGAATATAACTAGTCATCTAAACTCATTTACATATGAACATATTAAACATTAACCCTTACTCTCGAGCTATCCTAAAATTCCCACAGCTCAACGCTTCTCACTGTGATGCTCGTCCTTACCTGCGTGGTCATTAGCCACAAAAATTGAATAAGCTTTTGCTTAGTGAGTACGCGGTACTAATCATGCAATTGGAGTATTTAATGAATCATACCACCAATTATGCAATCACAATAATAAATGGTCGCAGGCGTGTCAAGTAATCAACCACCATCGTTCTGGACCCTTGATTCTGGGCTATTCTCACTTTTTCTGTCGCATATAGCGAAATCACACTCATTCATTTGTGACCGTAGTCAATTCGTTCATGTGGTCGTCACTACTATCCCCTTTTCTCTGAGGATTTCAACATCTCTCTGTCCCTTATATATTGGCTAACTAATGGTGATTATCAATTGAGACCCTTTGACCCAAATAAGCATATAAGCAACTCAACATGTCAACATGGCAATTTCATCATTTTGGACATTTTAAATAATAAATAATCACATGCCTTTTCACTTAATCATAAATTAAGCATTCTAAGCATTTAATAACAATTAAATGACTTTAAACATCTAATTTTGGGATTAGGACACTCACTTCACGAATAAGTCCCAAATAAGCCTAAAAATCCCAACCTCCTTCGCAAAACTAGCTCTAGATACTCCCAATGATATTCTTACATATATGTATATCACATATATGTATCACCCCTTAAAGTGGGTCGCGGAAAAAAATTACCAAATTGAAAAAGAAAGACATAGAAATAATCCTCTCACCTTTACGAGTCCGAATATGGCTTCGGTTTGCGAAATAGAGGTCACACGACAAAGCTACGGCGATAAAATGGCGCGAAACCCTTTATTTTCCTTCTTTCCCCGTTGAGCCCTTCACTGTTCTAAGTCTCTGTCTTTTTTTTATTATTATTATTGTCACTAACCGACTAGTCATATACTTGAGGATATACTATGATTTTTTTTGCCATATTTCTATTTACACCCCCATAAGTTTCTAAAGTCCTATTATGAAGCCCCCTAAACTTTAAATTAATTACCTAATATCTAAGTGGGTATGTGTCTATGTCGCGTATGGATCCCAAAAGTGTTTCCAAGTATTTTATAAAGTTGTTAATTAGCCTACTAGTTATGAATCATATTCCAATTCGCCCTCACACGGGTGCCCAAACTGGCACCATAAAAGGTTATAACTAGCAATAAAATATTCAAAACAATTATTCATTTAATCACATAAATGCAACTAAATGCAATTTATCTAATCTGGACCTCCCGTGGGTCCCATTTCACATCTATCCAACTGTGCCCTTCTCGAAGCACCTATCACATCGGGGTAACTAGAACTTACCCAAATATCACATGCAATTAATTATACTAATTAATGCATGAAAAATAAGTATTACTTCCATTTTCTGGGTACGGGTATTACACTACGAGTCATGTCCTGACTTTGGGGCAAGATACGCTACCCTGACCTCCACTACAAGACTTGTCAATGATGATTTCTTCATTCAAGATGGCTACCTTTTTCGGTCCAATAAACTTTGTATCCCGCGGACTTCTGTTCAAGATTTCCTAGTATGGAAAATCCGTGCTGGTGGCTTGTCCGGCCACTTCAGGCATGATAAAACCATCGAAGAAGTTTAACGACAGTTTTACTAGCCAAGTTTGAAGAGAGATGTCGCCAAAAATAGTGGGTCAGTGTCAGGTGTGTCAATTGGCCAAACACCGCAACCAAAACACTGGTCTTTATACCCATTTACCAGTTCCAGATTATCCTTGGTAGGATGTAAGCATGGACTTCGTACTTGGCCTCCCTCGTACATTTTGCAAACATGATTCCATCTTCGTGGTGGTTGACCGTTTTTCAAAGATGGCCCATTTTATCACGTGCTCGAAAACCTCGGATGCCTCTCGTGTGGCCAAACTTTACTTCGACGAGATCGTCAAGCTATATGGCTTACCTAAGACCATTGTGTCAGATAGGGATGTCTGCTTTATGAGTTATTTTTGGAAAACCCTGAGGCATATGATGGGTACAAAGCTTAAATTCTCTGCAGCGTACCATCCCCAAACTGATGGTTAAACTGAAGTTGTCAATAGAAGTTTAGGCAATCTCTTGCGTTGTCTAGAGGGTGAAAGCAATCGAAATTGGGACTTCATCCTTCCGGTCGCCCATATACTATCTCTTTCAATTATTCCACGAGTATGAGCCCGTATGAGGTCGTACATGGGTATAAACCTCAAAAGCCTTTAGATCTTATTCCCATGCGTCCCCCTGATCGAGTCTCCGCGATCTTGGAATCCTTTGCTCGCCATGACTTGCATGTCATGATTAGAAAACAAATTCACACTAGTAACGAACAATAAAATGCAATCTAATTCACATATCCGCTTTATGGAATTTCAGAAAGGTGATTATGTTATGATCCGATTAGACCGGAACGGTTCCCCTCAGGTGCCGTTAGGAAACTGCAATCCTGTAGTGCTCGCCCATTCCAGGTTTTACATCGAATCGGCCCAAATGTGTATGTCATTGACTTACCATTCGATTATGGTATTAGCTCCACTTTTAATTTAGAGGACTTGGTTGCTTATAGATGCCCTAATTTTATCCCAAATGATCCTTTTGCACCTTCTCCTACTTCCCCAGATACTTCCTATGACCCCGTTCCCGTTCCCGTTCCCTTACCCGTCCCACTGGCACAAAAAGAACATATTGATGCTATTTTAGATGAGTAGATTTTGTCCACAAAGGACGGCGGAGTTCACTATTTTCTAGTTCGTTGGCGTAGTTGTTGGGTTTGTGCCCTCAAACCATTACTATATGTATTAGACATTAGCATTTTAATACATGGATATCATCTTTACATTTTATGATGTATGTTTCTTTCATGAGATGATTGTTTAATCCATAAGTATCATAGTAAGTATTTCGTGTGTGTATGAGATACATACAATGAGATACGAATTACTATTCTTTGATACTTAAAGCTTGTCACAGTGGATGATGAGACTGGATATCTCATCAGGTATACACTGTAGCATTATTAACTACCATTGGATGGAGTGATAAATCTCAATCACTAGAGTGTGACTCTTGGTTAGTATGCTAGTACTTATAGTGCATTGACGGACCTGAGTTTCCTATTAACGCTCAAGGCTGTCAATCAGTCGATAGGAACTCATAACTTGTGTAAGGTACGTGTTTTCAATCTTGAGACGATTATGAACACAGACTGTGGATATGACTACTTTGACTTACCAATCAGTGAGGTTTATAGAAGATCAACACCTGGGTATCTTGGGTATGTCATATTCATAGGGTTGTGAACATATATTGTCAAGACAGAATCTACCCTCTGTTTCAGAGTAAGCATTCCCTTGAGAATGTCACCAAGTCGATTACTGAGTACTGCAGTCTTGTTGATAAGAGTTATCAACATGTTTGGTAATCATGAGAGGTGAATGGGACTCAAGTAATTCAAGAAGTAATCACGATTCAGGTTGACAGTAACAGTTATTCGACTACCTGAATATGATTACGAATGCTGACGGTAGAGGGACATTAGTACAACATACAAGTCTAGTTATCGCTTCGGATATGTTCTTTTGCGTTGGAGTTCAGTTATCGTTTTATAGTGGAGTAAACGTTAACTGATCAGTCGATTAATTTGCTGATCAAAGAGTTTGGTCATGGGAGTTAATCAACTGATCTGAGCCAACAATAAAGAGCCTAGGAGGTCCCACTCTTAGCTCCGCTAGGATGCTTGGAAAGGCAAATGAGGATGATGTCAAGACAGGTTCGATCGATCGAAGTTGTCTCGATCGATTGAAGTCTAGACAGGTTCGATCGATTGAAGATGGTTCGATCGATCGAATGTTCGATCGATCGAAGCCACTTCGATCGCTCGAGAGCTAGGTCGGTTCTGGGAATCTATAAATAGGGCAGCTGCGTTCTGAAAAAGTTGTTCGTCGTTTTGAACGTCAGAAGCTGCAGAAACTGTTTTGGAGCCCCAAAACCTTCTGTATCCTCTCCATTAGGGTTCCCACCAACCCTAGCCCTTCCTGCGAGCATCCATAGGAGTCATAAGAGTGAAGACCATCTAGTGGAGGCTGCTGGAAGTCAGAGATTTTAGAATTGGGTTCAAGACAGTAAGGTATAATTCTTGTCCCCTCTTGTGCGCATCTATAGAGTTGATGGGTAGTAGATCCGGGCATGCCAATTAAGTTTTATAACTTGATTTTTCCGCTGCGCGTTTAAACTTAGAACTTAAATCGGTTTTTCCAATAATTGGTATCAGAGCCACGCTCGTTTGGATCTATAGATGCGTTTTTGGAACACTATTTTGATTTGCATGTTGATTTTAGAACTGTTTTCAAAACTGCATCGTCACAGATCTGTTTCTGCAGTGTTATCGCAGCAGTATACAAATCTGTGATTGCATAGGATGCAAGGCGGGTTCGATCGATCGAACATATTTCGATCGATCGAACATACTGTTCTCAAGCGATCGAACAGTCTTCGATCGATCGAAACCTTCTGGTATTCGATCGATCGAATGAAGTTAGATCGATCGAGACAGATACTTTGTCAGGTTCTCTATTTCACAGTTTTTAAGAGTTTTGAAATTAAAAACTTTAATTTTAAAATATTCTGTAAAATTTTCAAATTATTCTGTGAAACAGGATGTTCAAGCGATTGAACAGTGTTCAATCGATCGAAGGTTCGAGCGATCGAACGGTCTTCGATCGATCGAACTGTGACAGAGAAGTAAGATGCTGTTTTAAGTTCTAATTCAGTATGTAAAGAGTTTATATACTGTGTGAATCAATTAAGTGTTTCAACAGTTACATATATTTGTTATGTATGTATGGATGCGTGTACGACTAACCCTTTTGCAGCTAGATTAGTCGCTATCTCCCATGGCACCAAATCATTTGAATATTTGTATTTAAATTGTTTGAGATTGGTGCATGTTGTAATTTAAGTTTGGTTTGATTTTAAGGCATATGTAAAGGGCGCTGCGACTTCAATCCTACGAAAAGGAAAGTCGCACCGGTTTCCCTAGCCTTTTATTTTGTTGTTATTTCTATTTCTAGATAAATTGTAAACTTCGAAAGAAGCATAGGAAAAATGTAATAGAATTAGAAAATCCATGAAGATGGAGCAAGGAGCCGTTATCCATGAAGATGGAGCTAGAGGCGATCAAACCAAAAGGAGGTTCTATAGAGATAGAGTCATGGGAGATATAGGCATTGTTTGAATGCCTATATTTCATTTTAGTTTTTTGTTTTATGTGCTTGGTTTGTGATTGGCGTATAATACATTGTTGCATGCACGCAAAACAAGTTTTCTAAAATAAAATTCAAAAATCGTTTTCAACACATTAGTAAACATTAGATGTTTATGGGAAGTGTGTAGAAACAGATTTTCTCAAAAAGCAAAATCCTTTTTACTAAAACTAGTGGGATAGGGTCTTATTCATTACACCCACGATCTTCCATTAACGGTTCACAGTAAGATGAGTGGTGCATTTTGTGTCACCTCATCAGGGGTGATCATTCCATACGGAAGGTGCATTACTCATTGGTTACTAGATGTGAACTTCTTATAATAGGATCAATCAGACGTGTTAGAGGGTGACCACCACACGGAGGCGCTACTTGAGACGGTTGTGATTGGATCCTAGTTAATGGTACACACTAGCTAAGCTATGGATAAGGGATTCCACACGGGGCATTATTCATAAACTTAGAGATCAAATAGGTTCGGAAGTCATAACTTGTTTTTGCAAGAGTTGCATAGAGGACAAGTCTTGATTAATCGAAAAATAGAAAATTGACCTCCACACGGAGGCTTTATTCTTTTGTTTCAATATTCTGGCGACTTTGTTTTAAAATAAGAGTTTTAAGGATTCTTTTATTTCAAACTGTCAAATCCTGATATCCATATATATTTTGTTTGTTTGATTTTCAGTAATCATAATGTCTGAATCTGCATTTAGTCCACTTGCCACCATACTCACTCAAAACAAGTTAACTGGAAACAACTACACTGAATGGAAACGTAACCTTGACATCGTGTTAACTGCGGAGGATCACATATATGTCCTCACCACCCCATGCCCCGAAGAACCCGCGGCAAATGCTTCGGCAGCTGCCAGACGCGAGTTCGACAAATGGAAGAAGTCGAATTGAATGGCTCGTTGCTATATTCTGGCCTCAATGGCTGGTGTGTTGCAACACCAATTCCAATCGAATGATTCTGCCAGTGACATTATCACATCCCTGAAAAAGATGTTTGGGGAGCATGGCAGGCCTGCCAGACAGGTAGCCATGCAAAAGATAATGAGTGCAAAGATGTCGGGAGGGACTCCAGTCAAGGAACATGTTTTAAAAATGATTGGTTATTTAAACGAGCTGGAGACCCTAGGTGCCAACATCGATGCACAGACCCAAGTTGATATGATCCTTAATTCGCTGTCGCCTTCATTCGCTCAATTTAAACTTAACAATAATATGAATCAAATGAATTTTTCAATGAGCGAATTGATGAGTTCTCTTTTGGCAGCGGAAGGGGTGATCAAACCTGGGGTCAACGTTTTGAACGTTGAGAAAAGCGCTTCCTCCTCCCGATCTGTGCCGAAAGGGAAGAAAGGGAAGAAGAAAGCTAGCACTGGTGGTTCAAGTGTTGGACCAGTCCCTAAGATTGCAAAATCTAAGGGAAAAGGTAAGGGCAAAGGGAAGGTGGGTGGCCAAAGCAAAGGAAAGTGTTTCCAGTGCGGTGAGAAGGGCCACTGGAAGAGGAACTGTCCAGAATTCTTAGCTACAAGAGTTCAAGGTATGATTGAATCACATGTGATTGAAGTAAGTTTTATAACGGATACTTCAAACACTTGGTGCATTGATTCTGGTGCGACTAACCATATCTGTAATTCATTGCAGGGGTTCAGATCAACCAGGAGGTGCAGTGATGGGGAAATCGTACTTACTCTAGGTTCTAGCGCAACCGTTTCTGCAAGTGGGAGTTTGTTGGGTTTGTGCCCTCAAACCATTACTATATGTATTAGACATTAGCATTTTAATATATGGATATCAGCTTTACATTTTATGATGTATGTTTCTTTCATGAGATGATTGTTTAATCCATAAGTATCATAGTAAGTATTTCGTGTGTGTATGAGATACATACAATGAGATACGAATTACTATTCTTTGATACTTAAAGCTTGTCACAGTGGATGATGAGACTGGATATCTCATCAGGTATACACTGTAGCATTATTAACTACCATTGGATGGAGTGATAAATCTCAATCACTAGAGTGTGACTCTTGGTTAGTATGCTAGTGCTTATAGTGCATTGACGGACCTGAGTTTCCTATTGACGCTCAAGGCTGTCAATCAGTCGATAGGAACTCATAACTTGTGTAAGGTACGTGTTCTCAATCTTGAGACGATTATGAACACAGACTGTGGATATGACTGCTTTGACTTACCAATCAGTGAGGTTTATAGAAGATCAACACCTGGGTATCTTGGGTATGTCATATTCATAGGGTTGTGAACATATATTGTCAAGACAGAATCTACCCTCTGTTTCAGAGTAAGCATTCCCTTGAGAATGTCACCAAGTCGATTACTGAGTACTGCAGTCTTGTTGATAAGAGTTATCAACATGTTTGGTAATCATGAGAGGTGAATGGGACTCAAGGAATTCAAGAAGTAATCACGATTCAGGTTGATAGTAACAGTTATCCGACTACCTGAATATGATTACGAATGCTGACGGTAGAGGGACATTAGTACAACATACAAGTCTAGTTATCGCTTCGGATATGTTCTTTTGCGTTGGAGTTCAGTTATCGTTTTATAGTGGAGTAAACGTTAACTGATCAGTCGATTAATTTGCTGATCAAAGAGTTTGGTCATGGGAGTTAATCAACTGATCTGAGCCAACAATAAAGAGCCTAGGAGGTCCCACTCTTAGCTCCGCTAGGATGCTTGGAAAGGCAAATGAGGATGATGTCAAGACAGGTTCGATCGATCGAAGTTGTCTCGATCGATTGAAGTCTAGACAGGTTCGATCGATTGAAGATGGTTCGATCGATCGAATGTTCGATCGATCGAAGCCACTTCGATCGCTCGAGAGCTAGGTCGGTTCTGGGAATCTATAAATAGGGCAGCTGCGTTCGGAAAAAGTTGTTCGTCGTTTTGAACGTCAGAAGATGCAGAAACTGTTTTGGAGCCCCAAAACCTTCTGTATCCTCTCCATTAGGGTTCCCACCAACCCTAGCCCTTCCTGCGAGCATCCATAGGAGTCATAAGAGTGAAGTCCATCTAGTGGAGGCTGCTGGAAGTCAGAGATTTCAGAATTGGGTTCAAGACAGTAAGGTATAATTCTTGTCCCCTCTTGTGCGCATCTATAGAGTTGATGGGTAGTAGATCCGGGCATGCCAATTAAGTTTTATAACTTGATTTTTCCGCTGCGCGTTTAAACTTAGAACTTAAATCGGTTTTTCCAACAGTAGTCATCTTGACTCCGATTGTACATGGATTACTCGCGAGGAGTTACAACCACTTGACCCAGACCTATTGGAGTACTACCAAAGCCGACCGGTGACACCCTCGACAGGGTCGAGTTTTTCTAACCCCGGGAGAGTTGGTGCGGACACCATAGCCACATTTCCAAAGTTTTACAACCGTCGTCGCAAGAAGGAGGCCCACCCAGTTGCTTTGTGGCTAGATAACTTTTATGTTGGGCCGAGCTAAGACCCCAAGCCCAAGTTCATGGATTTTATGTTTTATAACTTTATTTCCTTTTTTTATCTTTTAGGGTTTTGTTTGTCTTCTTCTATAAATAAGGTGGCAAACTATGGTTTTAGGACACTTTTTGATGATGAAATAAAACTTTATTATTGCTTTTACTAGTTTTGGTCTTGGTGGACTCCAAGAGATCTTGGTGGATTCCAAGAGTTCGTTATATTTTGCATTGTTCTTCGTGTTTGCCATAACAGTTAGGGGTACCTCTGTGAGCACGAATTAAACATGTTACATAATTTGTAGGTTAATTAGTAACTTCATATAATTATATAGGACCCATGCGAGACATAGACAAATACCCATTTAGGTTTGGGATAGTTTTAATAAGTTTCGTAATAAGTAAGGGTATAATCGCAAACTATTAAAACTTGTGCGATTGCTATAATAAAAATGGAAAGTGTTATAAGTAGGACACCTAAGAGGATGACTCATCCTATTCATCATCATTTTCGGCCAAGGGTTTTATACACAGAGAGATATAGGAAGTTTGTATTGACGAGAACGAGCACGGGGTTTCATCGACGTTCACGACGCCGATTGACGTGCTAAATGACGTCTATTTTCAATTCTGAACCTATATTTACACTCTTGAAGATGAGTCTAACCTGTTGGTACTAATTTTAGTGAGTTTTACGACAGTTTTTATGTGACCCATTTTGGGGTTTAAGCTCATAACTTGTAATTTATGTATAGGATTTGTACCTGGTTTATAGTAGGACTTTAATATTGTGATTAAGAGCGAAACCCAAGAGGTGAGTGATGTTAATTTTGATATTTATATGATTTCCATGTTGGGTTCAATTGTAATGCCAAATCATGCCTAATTAGCTTAACCTAGCTTATTTAGTTTATTATTAGGCAAAATTCATGTGGTTAAATTAGACCCAATTTGATTGTGATAGCACGGTATGATGTTTAAATAAGCATGTTGAGTTGCCTATTTGGGTCAATGGAATTGCAAGTTTTATACCACCATGAGGTAATCTTTGTGGTGACGACCACGGCCGCTAGAGGCCTATGGGACTGTACGGGTGATGGTGTGTGTTATGACTACTCATGTGGGCTTGGGGAGTGGAGCCGCGGGGTAGCTGGTAGTGGTGGGAGTGAACTAGTAATTTTCGGAGACTATAGTTCTTTGTAATATGTTGAATTGAGCATGTTCATTATCCACATTCATGGTTAACATTGTTCACTAAGCATATAGCTTATATATTGTAGTGGTTATTTTCGTTGGATCATTAACTTATGTAATAACCAGCTTGTATAATTTAGCTCTTGTTTTATAGGAGTTGTTGTTATCGTCGGTGTTGAATAGGTTGGTTGTATCTAGTACTGGTGTCGTTAGTTTGGGACGGTTGAACTTGGGATTTATTTGTTGGGTTGGTTGTAAATGGTTATGTTTAGTACTTTTCTTAAAGTATTTTTAAACTCTTGCTTGTACTTGGAAGCTCATGTTTGTGACTTTGGTTTGGTTTAAAGCATTAATGTTGATTTTAACTTGTGATTTGTAATATTATATGATAATTTACTACTTGCTAAAAACAAGGTTTTTGGCTGATTGCAAAGATAGGGTTTTGTCCTTTGTTGGTTGAGCTTCTTTGGTTTAAGCTTATTTTAAACTTATTTTGGAACTTTAATCACTTGTGTAAGGCCTTGGTGGCGTGCCACGTGTCCTATAATAGTTTGGGCAGCTCCGGGGCATGACATTTAGTGGTATCAGAGCAGTAGGCTTAGAACATTGGGTACGAGAGACGATGATTGAGAGTACATGTAGATGTTGAGCATGTAGATGCATTTCATGAATGCATATGAGAAATTGCTGCTATGTTGTATTATAATATGTTGGCATAGCATGCAAGATATTTATTTGAATTGACTAACAGGTAAGAAAATGGAACCGAATCAGGAACATTCACCTCATTCGAGATTGGACGATATAGAGGATGTAGTAAGCAACTTTGTAAGGGCAGTAAGTGATCGGGTACCTGCAAACCCATAACCACGGGCCGAACGGGGAGTCATTGAGCAATTTATAAAAGAAAGCCAAGTCAATTCGAGGGAGGTCCAGATCGGTCACAAGTAGATCATTGGGTAATGGATATGAACCGTATCTTTTGGACAGTAGAGTGTACAGACAGGGAAAAGATAATGTATGCTACCGACACTTTGAAGGGTAAAGCCCAGAACTAGTGGACAAATGTGATTGAACTAGGGGCGCCAGAGACGTGGGATAGATTTGTAAAGGTCTTCTATAAGCGGTATTTTCCAGCATCCGTCAAGACACAGATGGGGCAAGAGTTTGCAAACTTGCAACAAGGGGATATGACAGTAAATAAGTATGTAGCGAAATACAATATTTTACTTCGATTAGCACACCGAACAGTACCAAGAGAAGTGAATAGGGCACAGAAATTTGGAGAAGGACTACGGGATTATATTAGAAGTCGAGTGGATACACATCAACTCCGAAAGGTATCTGATGTACAAGATGTTGCTTTGATAGTAGAAAAGGATATTGACAAGTACAAACAGAGCCAACAGAGTAAGCGGTCGGCTGACGGAAAAGGTAAAGGACAAGGTCTCTTTAAGAAACCATTTTCGCGAGGTTCCAGTTCTAGCTCAGGAGTTCAAAGGGGAAGTTCCTTTTCTGGAGAGAGTCGCCCATTATGTCTAACTTGTAATTGTCAGCATAGGGGAGTGTGTCACTTGACCTTATTGTGCGACATCTATAGGCAGAAGGAGCATATAGCAATGAATTGCCCACAAGCACGGACTCAGAGTACAGGAAGTATCAATCCAGACATGAGAGGAAAATGTTTCAAATGTGGACAGCCTGGACATCAAGCAAAAGATTGTCCAACAAGACAACAACGAGGGATGAGTTCCGCGGCTTCAACTGGAGCAAAACCAGGAACAAGTGTGGACAAAGGAAAAGTGCCTGAACAAAGACAAGGAAGGTATTTTCGACTAATGCCCGGGGATGATGTAGTTGTAGATTCCATGGTATCAAGTACATTACACATTTGCTTACACCCAGTGCATGTTTTAATAGATTCAGGGTCAACACATTCTTTTGTTGCACATAAATTGATTAGACACTTAGACAATATGTCAGAACCTCTAGGGTATGATTTGTCAATATCGCTACCCTTAAGTAAACCTATGGTGACTTCATCACTATTTAAAGCATGTGAAATCAGATTAAATGATAGGGTTTTGATAGTGAATTTAATCCCATTGACCGTTAATTATTTTGACGTAATGTTGAGTATGGATTGGTTATCCATAAACCAAGCAACTGTCAATTGTGAACAGATACGAGTTACTTTTTGACCAATGGGACAAGGGGAGTTTAGTTTTTAGGGAACTGGTGTTGTAGCACAACCATATTTGGTTTCAGCAATACGGGCAGGCAAGTTGTTGAAACAAGGTTGTCGGGGGTTCTTATCTTCAATAATTGACACACGGGTCACAAGGACTAAAGTAGAAGATATTTCAGTTGTACGGGAGTTTCTAGATGTATTTCTTGAAGATCTACCTGACGTATTGGTTGAGCGGCAAATCGAATTTACCATTGAGGTAGCCCCGGGGTCTTAGCCGGTATCGAAAGCATTGTACAGAATAACCCCGGTGGAGTTGAAAGAATTGAAGATTCACTTGCAAGATCTTCTAGATAAGGGATTCATTCGACCTAGTGTATCACCATGGGGTGCACCAATTTTGTTTGTTAAAAAGAATGACGGGACGATGAGAATGTGTAAAAGTTTTCAGGAACTCAACAAGTTAACTATTAAGAACAAATATCCGTTGCCTAGAATTGATGACTTGTTTGATCAACTTCAAGGAGCTCAGGTCTTTTCTAAGATTGATCTGCAATCGGGTTACCATCAATTAAAGGTCCAAGAGGAAGACATGAAGAAAACAACATTTAGGACCCGTTATAGTCATTATGAATTTCTTGTCATGCCTTTTCGAGTTACGAATGTACCGGCAACATTTATGGATTTGATGAATCGAGTATTCAAAGACTATCTAGATGAGTTTGTAATTGTATTCATAGATGGTATTATAATATATTCCAAGAGTGTGGAAGATCACGAGAGACATTTACGGTTGGTCCTACAACGACTCCGTGAAAAGAAGTTGTTCGAAAAATTGAAGATGTGTGAATTCTAGTTAACTGAGATAGCATTTCTAGGGCACGTGATATCAAAAGAGGGGGTATCAGTAATCCCACAAAAGATTGAAGTTGTGGCCAATTGGAAACCACTGACAAGTGTGCCAGATGTACAAATCTTCTTGGGACTAGCTGAATATTACCGAAGGTTCGTGGAAATTTTTTTAAGAATTGCGATGCCAATGACACAACTTATGCGAAAAGATGTTCCTTTTGTTTGGAGTCCAGAATGTGAAGAAAGTTTTTATTGAATTGAAGACTCATTTAATGACAACACCTATATTGACTATTCCTTCGGGTACTGAGGGGTGATTAGAGCTAAGTATTGCATATTCATAGCACATTTTTATGGTTATTCATGCATATTTTAGTCCTCAAAACCCCTAGTTTTACACGTGTTTTGAGAATAATATGATTTTACAGTGCTATTAAAATGCGTGTATTTATGTGTTTTTACAGGTTATATTTTGCATGGACAAAATGGAGTTGAAATAATGCAAGAAAATTAAGAAATTAGTAGGCAAATAACAACAGCAGCTGGAAAAAGGGTGTTTTTGATATTGAAGAACTTAGAATTTTGAATTTGGTCCAGTGATACAAGTTGTAGTTCGACGAATTACGGACGCGTAGCCGCAAACCGTGCATCAATCCGAGGTCCGAGCAAAGAGATATGTCAATTCTCCCATTGGCGCGCGAAGCTGTCAAAAGTAGCGAAAAGCCCAGCGCAAAAACAAAAAGTTCGGCCCATCTACTACTTATCTATACATGTTTTATGAACGAAAATCAGCAACTTTTCAATATGTTTTAGGGTTAGGTTAGTTTAGGAGTAGGAGTAGGGTAGATTAGATTAGTTTTTCATCTCCTCTCTCTCTCTCATCTCCATAACTAGGGTTTATGATTGTACTCAAAGATGACAACTTTCATTTGCGATTTTAATTCCAAGTTTTGATTAAATTCAGGTATTATCATTCTTTCTCATTATTTACATGTTTAGTAGTTTAAAAATTATGTTTGCTATGTCTTATTGCTTCTATTTCAGTACTACCATGCTAGAGTAGGTTTTTAGTTGGGAATTGTGATTAAACCATAGATTTACCCAATTGTTATGGTATGATCTTCTTTTACACATATTTTATTCTCCAAGTTACTATTAATTAATATTGCTTTAGCATGCATAATCATGAGTTGATATTAATTAATGTGTAATGTGACACTTATTGGAGGTAGGATTAACCCACTAAGTTGATTATGGGTGTCCAACTGGGAACTCAATTATGATCAGTATGGCAATCCCAAGTTGGGATATGTGTTGGTGGGTCCCAGTTGGGATGAGACATTATATGTAAAATATCCTATGTGAATAAATGTTTATTAAGGCTTAAATGATTTATTATTTTATTGTTGATAATATCATGTTATTAGGTAGTGACCACTTTTGGGGTCAATTATGGGTACCTTTGTGAGCACGAATTGAACACGTTACATAATTAGTAGGCTAATTAGCAACTTTATATAATTATATGGGACCACTTATGGGACCCATGCGAGACATAGACAAATACTCATTTAGGTTTAGGATAGTTTTAATAAAGTTTCGTAATTAGCAGGGGCGTAATTGCAAAACTGGAAAACTATTGGGGGTTTCATAATAAAAATTAAAACCAATATAATCAAGACACATAGGAGATGAGTCATCATCTCCATCCTCTTCATCATCGAAATTACAGAGACGAGACGAGAGGATTGCGATGGTAAGACGACGACATTCTCGACGCTGATTGACGCGCTTAACGATGCCGATTTTTAAAGCAGGCTATATATTCGGACTCCTGGAGGTGAGTCTAACGTGTTGGTACTAATTTTATTGAGTTTTGTGACAGTTTTTTCGTGACCCATTTTAGAGTTTTAGCTCATAACTTGTAATTTATGTATAGGATTTGTACCTGGTTAGTAGTAGGACTCTAATCTTGTGATTAGGAGCAAAACCCAAGAGGTGAGTGATGTTAATTTTGATATTTGGATGATTTCCATGTTGGGTTCAATTGTGATGCCAAAGCATGTCTAATTTGCTTAATTTAACTTATTTAATTTATTATTGGGCAAAATTCATGTGGCTAAATTAGGCCCAATTTATTTGTGAAAGCACGGTGTAATGATTAAATGAGCATGTTGAGCTGCCTATTTGGGTCAATGGAAATTGCTAGTTCTATACCACCATGAGGTAATCTTTGTGGTGATGACCACGGCCGTCAGAGGCCTATGAGATCGCACGTGTGAGGGCGTGTGTCATGACTAGTCACGTGGGCTTAGGGAGTGGAGCCGCGGGCTAGCCGGTAGTGGTAGAAGTGAACTAGTAATCGGCAGAGACTATAGTTCTTTGTAATATGTTAAATTGAGCATGTTTATTATCCATGTTCATGATTGGCATTGCTCACAAGCATATAGCTTATATATTGTAGTGGTTATTGAATAACCATCGTAGGTGATCGAGGCGAGGAATCGGGGAAGTGAGCTGGGAAGTGACTTGCTAGCTTATGGGTTTGAGAAGTTGTTGTAATTTTGTTAATAGTTACTTGATTTTTAGTGTAAAACTTGTAATATGTTTGTAATTAGTTTCAAATCCCGATGGTAGTGTATGTTGTAACATAGTTGGTGTAAAACTTGTATAATAGGAGTTGGTAGCCTTGATGCTTGTAATGTATGGTTTTGGTGGTTAAATGTTTATGTATAGAGCTTGGGTTAGTTTGGGATGTTAATCTTGGAGTTTCTCTTTGGGCTTGATTGGTTAATGGTTATATTTAGTACTTTTATTAGAGTATTTAAAAAACTCTTGCTTGAACTTGGAAACTCATGTTTGTGACTTTGGTTTTATTATAAATGGTTTAAAGCATTAGCGTTGATTTCAACTTGTGATTTGGTATTATTATTTGAGAATTTACTATTTGCTAAAACATAATTTTTGGCTGATTACAAAGACATGGTTTTGTCCTTTGTTGGTTTTGAGCTTCTTTGGTTTAAGCTTATTTTGAACTTATTTTGAAACTTTAATCACTTGTGTAAGGCCTTGGTGGCGTGCCACGTGTCCTAGAATCGTTTGGGCGGTTCCGGGGCGTGACAGTTACTGTTTGAATTTTGATTTATTTCTATACATGCTTCCCATTTATGCTTGGTATGTCTTAAGAAATCTTTCATAAATTATGCATAGCTCAGTTTATGGTTTCGATGTTTTTAAGCACTGTCACACTTTTATCAGACAAATACTTGTTGTGACCGGACACTTAATTTCATCGCATTCATGACTAGAACTAGTTAAATTTAGTTCTTTCGCATGAAGTCTGTGGATATTCTAATTGGGTATGATAATTGGTTGAACTTGGGCATATTCCCATATTCCCAACACTTTAGTAATTTAATTAGTTATTTTCATTCAATTATTTCTAGATTAATTTAGTTAAATTATTAGTTAATTAATCTGTATTAGTTAATAAATAATTTTTCCATCTTATTAATCTTTTTCTTTCTTTAGGAAGTAATTTAAAAAATTCTGCGATCTATCCTTTCCTGTGGGGATCGACCTGGACTTCCAGTACTATATTACTTGCACGATCACCTACACTTGGGTGTTGCACACAAGACCGCACAACTTTTTAGTCGTGTCAAGTTTTTGGCGCCGTTGTCGCGGAAGGCAACTAGGTTAAATTTTACTAAGTTATTTTCAATTTTTCTTACTTTTCTATAAAATAAATAATGATAATAATACAATTAATAAAATTAAAATAATAAAATAAAACTGTGGACTTTTTCTCTCACAAAAAAAATTAAGAGTAATAATAAATATATATAAATAAAAATTCTGTTTAAAAATTTTGGGTAAACATGTCTTATCCATATTACCCTCCATATAACACAAACACCAAGAATAGGTATACACTTGAAAATCAAAATAGTTATCCCCCCAAGTTGGAAAAGCACCCACATATGACGTACATTATCAACCCAAGTCCTCGATATGGAGAGTTCCATCAATCGCAATAGGGATATAACCAACATAATAATGTAGGATATAGTAGTAGTTCCTACGATTACCAAACGCACCACGACTTTCCCTTTGGCGAGCCTTGTCCACAAACACAATAGGATGAGAATTACTACCAACCACAATGGGGCGAAACTTCGTATAGTTATGATGAGGAGAATAACCAAGTTGAGGATAATGGTATGTTAAAATTGCTGCTTAGTGAAATGAAAAGCTAGATAGTGCAATTAATAAATTAGAAACTAGATATCAACAAGCATTTGATAGCAAGCCTATAGAAGACTACGTCAGTCCTTCAACACTACAACCCAAATTTCAAGACACTAACAATGGAATGGAATTGGAGGACAATTACCGAATGAGATTAACAACTCACTCGAGAAAGTGATATCCCAACAAGAACTCCAAAACCAAACCATTGAGCATGAAATAATTATAGAACCATCTTCTCTTCAATATGCACCCCCAAACATCAACTCCTTCACTACCTGGATAAAGTTGCACAATCTCTTTATCTAGAGCACCTCAATAGATGACATATATAGTGAGGAGAGTTACAAGGATGAGAATGGCGATTTAAAAGATACTGAGAGTTTAGGTGATTACACGCAATTAGGAAATGAGGAGTTCCCTGTTGACTCTACCCCTACCTTTATAGTGACCTTATGGAGGACATAATTGAAAAAACCTAAATCTAGTTTAGAATCATGTGATATTCATGAACCCTAACCTCTTTCGGTCGAAGAGGTGGGGTCACCAAGTTTCCCATCACATATCCTTACTATCAATCAAAACTCTCATCCCGAGCTTGAAAATCATGTATACCTCACTATTGAACAAATAGAATGTATTGTGGAAGAGGATGGTAAAGATTCTAGCACATGCACTGCAAAAAAATTTAACTTTCAAAATTCTTTGAGAGAAGACTTTGAAAATATTGGGCCAACATTAGGTGATCTTAAACTCCAACAAGAAGCTAGTAATCGTCGACTAGACTGCTTGAGCTTCTTGAATAATAATGACATTGAGGCCCAAATAGGTAAGTTTATCTAAGTACAGTCCAAAACTATTTACATATAACATGATTCCAATTCATATGATCATATCTCATAGATTCTGTTATAGGACAAGAGGAGGGTAAATAAGCTAAATTAGAACATCACTTAGACCCAGCCCCTTTTATTGAGCCATGGCCTCCTCCTGTTTTTAGTATTAAAAATGAGGCTATTATAGGATATACCAACACCAAAGATCATTTTTTAAGCACAATTCCTAAAACGTGTGGTATACCTCTTGTAACTGTCCCCAACAAATTTGGAGGCCATAGCTTTTGCACCATTTCCTTTGACCTTGAGCCTAACATTAGTTGGGCGGAGTTGCATTTTTATGAGGATCACAATGTTCTTCTCACTGTTTAATTATTTTATTGGAAAGATTCTCAAAAATTTCAGTTATTACTCTATGATAAATATCTTGATTAACCTAATTTATTAACTGAGTAGTTGTATTTCTCTGTTTTTCCTTGTTGCTACTAATAATTTTGCAGGTAAAGATAAAAAAAAAAAAAACAAAACAAAACAAACAAACAAACAAACAAACAAATTTGGATATTAACGCCTCGAGGTAACATCCTTCCTTGTCTCGCTTTACTTTACATGTCCATGTGCTTAGTTTAGAACATTGATGACAATGTTTAGTTTTAGTTAGGGGGGAGTGAGTCATTGCATGCCTTATATCTTTTTTTGCTGTGCTTTAATATCAATACACATGTTTACCAACATGTAACTCAGTAAGTTAAAATTGTCAAAAAATTTAAAAATTTTATTTTATTATTTTTTTAAAGATAATAAAATGGTTCTTGCATTTCTATGTTAGTTAATGTAGTTAGTTATGATGTTTTAGTATGTTATTAGTCTGTATAACACCCGCATGTGTGTTATTGCATTTCATTATATTGTCATGCATGATAATGTGATGTGATGAGAGCTGATATTTGCTTAATATTAGCTCGATAAAGAGTAAAAATTGACTGGATTTAACCCCATTCCTCTAGTGTTACCTGCACTTGTGTTTTAATTCGTTTCTTTACACAATGATGTATTTTTCGTGGTATGTTGTTGTGTTTAGCTCTTTGAATGCAGGTTCTGAAGTTAAAAAGAATAGCAAGTTGAAAGGAATAATTCAAGAAACAAATAGATGAAGTCTTGGTACCAATCGATTGACATCATATCAATCGATTGACATATTTTTATGATCAATCGATTGGTGGTTTTACCAATCGATTGGAATGTTTACCAATCGATTGATATCTTTGTCAATCGATTGGTTAAAACTGGAAACACTCTGCGTTAATGGAGCAAGATTTCAGCAATCAGGACGACGACCAACCGTTATGGAGTGAACCTAGACGCCTTCAGCTCACGGACTTGACACTATTTATAGAGGGGAGTGAAGAGGATTGGGGGTTGGCTCATTTTGTATTTTGTATTATAGGATTTCTCCATTTTAATTCAAGCTTCAAGATTCTACATTTTGGAATTCATTGCAAAGTCAGGTTAATCTTTTATGTGTTAACATTCTGTATTAGTTTAGTTGTAAGTTCATTATAATTTAGTGTAAGGTTGATTTAGAATAGAAATTTTTAGTGTTCGATTTCAATCCATGTCTACTTTTGATTCTTTTCTTCATTATATCTGTGCTTACATTATGATAAACATGCTAACTTAGAGTTCTGGTTGGGAATAATGTGAAGAAACATTGTTCCCAGCCACTGCCATGATTCTGTTTTAGATTCAATGTCAATCGATTGGAAACAGAAACCAATCGATTGACATCAGATTCCAAGTCAATCGATTGATTATATGTCAATCGATTGAAAGTCATTTCATATCAATCGATTGACATGAATTCAATCGATTGATATGTGCATGACTTGGGTTGACTCCTTTTTGTATTCCAGTAACTTTTATTTCAGAAACTAAGTCCAAATTGATCTTGTTAAGCTCAAATTGCAATCTGATTTTGAAATGAAAGCTCTTTTGATTAATTAACTCAATGAACATTTTCGATGAACATGCCAATTATCTTATACTCGATTTGTCCACCATTGTTCATAGAGTTAATTAGTTTAATTCCAGTCCTTCATAAATAAGTGAGATTGTTGAACCACTAGGAATGTGAAATTCACATACTTAGCGTCTAAAATGTTTTACTTAATCAATTTCGAATCATGGAATACTAAAAGAAGAAAACCCCAATTGTTTGTTTTGTTAAATCATGGTAGTGGCTGGTACTTTGTGGACTCACATGTTCCCAACTCTTTTTCATATTTAATTCCAAATCACAATTTTTAAGTCTATCTAGTCAAGTTATCGCTTCACTTTAATTTAATTCTTTTATTTATTTAAATTCAATAGGATTGTTAGATCCTCCACCTTAGAAGAAATCATCTTTTATTTCATTTTAGGATTCAATCTTGATCTTTCTGCCTTTATCTTCCGTCCTTTGGGATTCGACCCGGTCTTACCGGTTTTAACGCGACGCGGCCGTCTACACTTGGACGTAGTCTTCAGAGAACACATTTCCAGTCGTGTCAAGCTTTTGGCGCCGTTGCCGGTTTTAACGGAGGGTCAAGATACAATTGTAGTTGAGGAAGAGGAGGATGAGGACTCAGGGACGCCGACTGCGGCTGAGGGTCAGTATGAATTGAGGAAGCGTGAGTGTAATATCCTGAATTTTTAAATAGTTCTTAATGTTTAAATTGGTATTTTTATGATTTTATTTAAATTATTAATGTGGGTAGTATACGAAATTAGTGTGAGTGTTTTACACCATAAGATATGCCATTGAATTTTTTTAAAACTTACAAAATCAGTAGTGCACGTGTGTGTGTTTGGTGTGGCGTGTGTGTTATTATATTTATATAATATTATATTGTGTGTGTATTAGTTAGCTAGGTAACCTAGGTATAGCATAATATCATATATCTATAATATTAAAATAGGTTAGGCAACCTTTTCTCACAGTCGCAGTGAGTGAGAGAGAGAGAGAAAGAGAGAGAGAGAGAGAGAGAGAGAGAGAGAGAGAGAGAGAGAGAGAGAGAGAGAGAGAAAAGAAGAAGAAGGAAGAAGAAGAAAAGGGAGAAGAAGGAGAAACGTGATTTTGAATTTGAACATTCTGTCTGAGTGTCTCATGTAAAACGTGATTCTGCACGTTTTTCGTCTAATGGTATTTTTCCTGATTCTGCACCGTTTGGGCAGAAATTTAAGATTTCAGTAGCAGTTTTTAGTATATTAAAATGTACGAAATTGGGAAATGTGATTCATTGTGTTTTTTTATTGTTCGTATGAATTAACGAAGATTACTTGGAGATACATGAATTCTCCTATAATGTCGAGCTATGAAAAGAAATAGGTGATAGTCATTAACGTTGAGTCCGATTAAATTGTATAATTCCAAAAATGCAAAATAGTTTCAAGTTCCTTAGTGTTCACCGCTCCCAGTTGTGATATTGTTTTTGGTAGCTCGACTTGCTGAGTGTACCTTTTTGCCAGTGGCTTCGTGATCAAGCTGGCCTAAGCCTTATGCCCGGCTTATTTGTTAGACGTCTAGGCATATTGACTAGCCTTCTGTGTGTATACCTGGTTTGGTTGATACCCCAACCAAACTGGCACCAGAGTGGATGTTGGTAGTATGTCCGGGCACACATGGGATATATGTGTGGGTGTACCATGGAGGGTAGCCAAGTGGTGAACCTAGGAAATTGAATAATAAATCGTTTATATAAGTAAGAGAATTATTGTTAATAAAATTTCCTATGGGTTAAAGGATATAAAATGTTGATTTCCTCTTCTGTTGTTCTTTTCTTATACATTGTATTAGGACGTGTAGTGAGTAAATTGTGATAATGATCCTTCCTATATCTTAGTACAAGTAGTTCTGCATATTCTTGTAGTATTTTGTTGTTATTAATCTTGTGGTTGCAGGATGGTGGGTCCACTAACATTTTGCAGGTATTGACTCACCATGGGACGTTGGGTAAGTATTACTTTATTTAAATTCGGGCGAGAACTGCATGGCCACCACATAAAGGGAAACTACCGCTCGTCCCAATATGTGAAGTGGAACTACTCTCTTGCCCGAGTTAATATTTTGTGTGGTAGTTAAAGGGTCAACGGGTGATCCTGAAGCTGTATGTGCGTGGTTTAACTCATACCAGTCATGTGACTGACCCGTGAGTTTTTTTTTCTCGCGGGTGCGTTCTTGTTGGAGCGTAGCCGATAATAATTTGCAGGGCTAGTAGGGAGTTCGTGGCACCTGGTAGCAGGAGGCGTGTGGAGTCTTGCGTTGTTCTTTTTATTCATTTTTATATCACTTTAGAGAGTTTAGAAATAAGATTTCTGGCATTGTGGGCCATTTAACAATTTAAGATTTTATTTAGTGAAGTGTTCTTTTTAGATTTTTATTATGTTTTGGAACTGGATTTAAGATTTGACTTTTTAGTTGGATGTTGACCGTTGCTTTAGCACTTGTGAGTAATGATTTGTTTCGGTACAGACTGTGTGATGTTTTTATATTGCAAGCACCTTGATGATTGGACAGCTGGATATTGGTTGAGGGTTCTCCCTTGACTAATAATTGGTTGTCTAAAAATTGGGGTGTGACAGTGAGCCACCTACAGCCTCTACATCTACCCCTCCGTCTCTCCAGACCATTCATGATCTTTTAATAGAGGAGTGAGAGGCGAGAGTGCAGCTTCAGGGGATGGTTAGAGAGCTCACTGCACAGCAGTTGTTGATGACTGCTCAGATGTCGTTGGATCGTGATGCTGTGCAGGGGAGACTTGAGCTGCTAGGTGGTCAGATAGAGCAGATTTTGATGCTGTTAGGGATTGAGCAGTCCTTGCGCTCATCTATGCCACCTCCTTCGATGGCTCCAGCTTCTACGTCGGCTCCACCAGAGGGAGATATCTTAGAGACACCTCCACCGCCACCACCTCCAGCTGCTGCTCCCCCGCCAGCTGCGAGTGACCAGGCGGCTGTCGCCCAGACTGGGACAGCTGCTGAGGGTGACGGTGAGGTAGTTGTTGATCCAGGTCATGACGGTGCGCCCGTGTTATCTGGTGACCAGACTGCTGAGCTTTAGGAGGGAGTGTTGGAGAGCGAGAGAGTATTTTGCTGTTTCTTATCTTTTGATCTCTATTGCATTGTTTTTGTTTGATTTGTGGATATTTTGATACTTTTGTGGATACTTTATTTTGGTTGGTTGGATAGTTTAGTTTTCAGTTTTATCTGTACTTGGACTTTATTGATTTTTTGGACATTATTATTACAGATAGTTCTGTTTGCTCATGGATTGTGTTTCTATTGTTGATTCTCTCGATTATTATCTATATACTTTTGATCTTGGTTGTGTGTGGAGATTGTTATGTTATAACAGGTGAATTCTCAAAGTTGTGTTGAATCGCGTAATACAGGTGATATCTTCTGTTACTTGAAATACTTCCATTGTGGACAATGTCGATTTCAGTTGGGGGTAGAAAGTAGATATCCGCCTGTATTTTCTTGAATTTAAAATGCACACCTGTTTAATATTAGAATTTCCTATTCAAAAATAAGATAGAAAAAAAAAAGAAAAATGCTATTGTTGAGTTTCTAACTTTCAAAACTTCGTTCTCCTAGCTAAATTGTTGTGCAATGATGCATTCATGTCTTTCTTGTTATATTATGGACTTTGATTACATGTTACTTTGTCGCTAATCTGGTTTTACGTCCATAGCATGAATATATCCTGAAAATATTTTGCACGAGTTGACAATCACGAAAGAATCTTTGAATTAGAATGAAATACGATTGTCATGTTAATGGATTAATAGTAAAACTTTAAACCCTAGTGAGTTTCGAGCCATTCTTTTATTCTAAGGGTTAATCGCAAAAACTCGTGTCAATTCTTGAAATACACTTTTATCTCGTTGAGAGTCTCATTCTTGTTTCATTTAGCTGATGCGTCAGGAGAACGTTCAGGATCTACTATTTTCAAAACTCAGGAGATACTTGAGATAAGTTATAATGTCTAGAAGATGATTTAGGCCATCGTTTTCTCACCTCATTACCCGAGAAAGTCTAAATTCCCACTTACCTATCACAAATCAATGCCTCTACCCAAAATTACATAGTTATAGTCAAGCATGTGAAGGTTTTGTGAGAATCATTAAAAGAGAAAAGAAGAAGTTCAATAAAAAAATAAAAAAAAAAGAAAAAGAAAAAGAAAAAGTAATCGGTGAAAAGGAAGTAATAAAGGAAATTGGAGGTTGGATACATAAAAAATTTGCGAAGGAAGTTGATATTACTATGTCTCATGCTTGAACCCATTTCCACATTTCACCATCTTTAACCTTTCTTCATATTTCTGTCACAAGTCCTAAGGATTCTAAATAATTTTAATAAATTTCGAGTATGAAATGAGTTTTCCACAGTAGATCGCTCCTGAAGTAATTGGTATTCCGTTCATGGGACTCATGCACCTTAAAATAAGCGTTCTTCAGTGTCTAGTATGTAAGCATGTTTGATTGCCTCTACATTTACTCATTTGAGCTTCATACTATGAGTGCATAATTTTTACGCCAGTTTCAGAGTGATTTTATTTTGAGCGTAAACCATGTGAGAATTGAGTTGAAACTATGAAATCTTGAACATTTCAATCCAAATAATTCTGAGATAAAGATTTCAATCGTAGTTGTTAACTCCACACACACACACACACAAGGATATATAAAGGTTGTGGGTGTAGTTGACTTGTTTAGTTACTTTGTAACATGTTGTTTATTTCCATAGCATAATAAAGGAATTTATGTCCTTGTTAAGCAGAATTTTTAGCATAAAGGAGAAATTGAAGTTCTTTGATGAGTTTAGAAAGTTTGACATTTGAATTTTGGGGGTAAATTCTCTAAAAACCCTCACGAGACACAACTCGTCCATTAGGGTATACCTAAGGGTTCAAAGGCTTGTTGCAAACGCTAAATGCAACCGCGATTCCTGCGACAGTGAGTTAGGATTTCTCTTTTGTTTTAGCTCAATAAAACTGTAAGGTCAATTATTGTTCGTCTTAGTTTGCGTTAATTCCGCTTCATTGCTAGAGACTAGCAAAGCGTAGTTGGGGGTCGTGATGAGAGCTGATATTTGCTTAATATTAGCTCAATAAAGAGTAAAAATTGACTGGATTTAACCCCATTCCTCTAGTGTTACCTGCACTTGTGTTTTAATTCGTTTCTTTACACAATGATGTATTTTTCGTGGTATTTTGTTGTGTTTAGCTCTTTGAATGCAGGTTCTGAAGTTAAAAAGAATAACAAGTTGAAAGGAATAATTCAAGAAACAAATAGATGAAGTCTTGGTACCAATCGATTGACATCATATCAATCGATTGACATATTTTTATGATCAATCGATTGGTGGTTTTACCAATCGATTGGAATGTTTACCAATCGATTGATATCTTTGTCAATCGATTGGTTAAAACTGGAAACACTCTGCGTTAATGGAGCAAGATTTCAGCAATCAGGACGACGACCAGCCGTTATGGAGTGAACCTAGACGCCTTCAGCTCACGGACTTGACACTATTTATAGAGGGGAGTGAAGAGGATTGGGGGTTGGCTCATTTTGTATTTTGTATTGTAGGATTTCTCCATTTTAATTCAAGCTTCAAGATTCTACATTTTGGAATTCATTGCAAAGTCAGGTTAATCTTTTATGTGTTAACATTCTGTATTAGTTTAGTTGTAAGTTCATTATAATTTAGTGTAAGGTTGATTTAGAATAGAAATTTTTAGTGTTCGATTTCAATCCATGTCTACTTTTGATTCTTTTCTTCACTATATATGTGCTTACATTATGGTAAACATGCTAACTTAGAGTTCTGGTTGGGAATAATGTGAAGAAACATTGTTCCCAGCCACTGCCATGATTCTGTTTTAGATTCAATGCCAATCGATTGGAAACAGAAACCAATCGATTGACATCAGATTCCAAGTCAATCGGTTGATTATATGTCAATCGATTGAAAGTCATTTCATATCAATCGATTGACATGAATTCAATCGATTGATATGTGCATGACTTGGGTTGACTCCTTTTTGTATTCCAGTAACTTTTATTTCAGAAACTAAGTCCAAATTGATCTTGTTAAGCTCAAATTGCAATCTGATTTTGAAATGAAAGCTCTTTTGATTAATTAACTCAATGAACATTTTCGATGAACATGCCAATTATCTTATACTCGATTTGTCCACCATTGTTCATAGAGTTAATTAGTTTAATTCCAGTCCTTCATAAATAAGTGAGATTGTTGAACCACTAGGAATGTGAAATTCACATACTTAGCGTCTAAAATGTTTTACTTAATCGATTTCGAATCATGGAATACTAAAAGAAGAAAACCTCAATTGTTTGTTTTGTTAAATCATGGCAGTGGCTGGTACTTTGTGGACTCACATGTTCCCAACTCTTTTTCATATTTAATTCCAAATCACAATTTTTAAGTCTATCTAGTCAAGTTATCGCTTCACTTTAATTTAATTCTTTTATTTATTTAAATTCAATAGGATTGTTAGATCCTCCACCTTAGAAGAAATCATCTTTTATTTCATTTTAGGATTCAATCTTGATCTTTCTGCCTTTATCTTCCGTCCTTTGGGATTCGACCCGGTCTTACCGGTTTTAACGCGACGCGACCGTCTACACTTGGACGTACTCTTCAGAGAACACATTTCCAGTCGTGTCATGATGTGGTGTGTCTTATGACACATGTTTGAGTGAGTTTTGACTCACAAGTCGATTGGGTGTCTGTGTTAGAGAACCCTCTGAGACAGTGTGAAGTGAATGTTTTATTTTTGTGACGTCTCTCCGAGTATGAGACGGTCACCGTGGAATACCTTAAATGTTTATCTGAAAATAAATGTTTACCTGTGTATTTCAATATCTGTATTATTTTCTGGTTTAGAATTTATTTCTGTTGTTAGTTTTAGTATCCTGGTGAGGACGAATTAACACGCTATTAATTTGATAGGCTAATTAGCAACTTCGGAAAAGTCATATAAGAATTTGCGTTTTAGCAACCAAACATAACTTAGTCAAAAACTTTTATAATTTTGAGGTTTTACTCGTGAAGTTATGAATTAGCTGTGTAGAAAGTTTCAGAGACTAATTAGGGGTTTTGAAAACTCGTAGGGAGGTAAACGTAATTCCCGAGAGTTTTGCCTATATATAGATAGAGATGAGTTGAGATATTTTAACAAAGCTTCTAACCTAAGTTTCAAGAGGCCAAAAACGAGATTTGATTGCTTCGAGCTTCTCGACGCCAAATGATGACCTTCTGTCCGTTTGTTTTCTCCTAAATTTCATATTCAAACTCCTTGAGGTAAGGACTTCGTTTTAATATATGTTAGGACTCGTTTGGCTAAGTTTTTCAAAAAGTTATTTTCTAAAATTTTTCATAAAAGATGATAATTGAATTTCTGATCAATAGGAATTGTACTAGACGAACTTCTGCACGTTCTTTGTGCACGGGTTTTCTTCGGATTGAATTATAGGAGCGTTAATCGGAGGTGAGTGATTCAACTTTGTATTATGGAATAATTGCTTGGCATGTATTCATGTTATGTTTGAATAGCATGTGTTAATTCAGAGATATATTGTGTAGTTCATATTAGGAAATTATATTGATAAGTAGGCCCAATAGCATGGTGAAATGTTTTAATTACCGAGAGCATGGTGATATGTATTTAAGCATGTTGAGTTGCTTATTTAGGTCAGAAGGAACACGTGGTCACTAAGCCATTTTGTGGAACCGATATAGGCATTAAGATCGCACGATTAAAGAGAAGAATCGTGGGTCTTACCTTTTCGCATGGACTTATTGGCGAGGAGTCGCGGATTGGGAGTATGGAATGTGTACGTGAGTCTCCCACGACTAGTATGAAATGTAGAGATATGAATGCGAGCATGTTTATCATTCATGTGCATATGTTGTTTTATTGACTAAGTGTTAGCTTAAACAAATCAAAATATGTGTGGTTATTCAAATAACCATTACAGGTATTAATGCTGGTGAGGAATCGCAGAAGTGAGTACGTGGGTTTGGGAGTTCACTTAGAAGGCAACCTGAATGTTAATCTCGTAGTTTTGGGACAGTAGGAATGTTGTAATAAGGATTTTGTGGTTTTAACTTATATTAACTTAGAATCGTGGAACGAGCTCATAATGTTGTAATAAATTGTAATCTCTTGTAATTATGTTTTGGCAATGTTTTAATCTAGTTGGGATCACCTTGAATCAAGTTTGGAGTGCGTGTTTAATCCCCGAACGTTTTCAGAAAGCTTTTAAACTTGGAAATTCTACAGAATGAGTGATGCTGCCATAAACCAGTCGATTGGTTGAGAAAACAGTCGACTGGAGTCTCTTTTTTAGCATTTTATTGCATCTTTTCATAGAGGATTAGTCAACTGGGTCCCCGACACAGTCAACTGGATCGTGGTTTCAATTCAGATATTTTATCCAGGTTGGACTTCAGTCGTACCAGTCGATTGAATATTTGAAGCCCCAGTCGACTGGACCTAGAAAACAGTCGACTGGATTATGTTTTAAAACCCAAGTTTCTGCTAGACCAAAATCAATCGACTGGACATTAGAATCAGTCGACTAGACTGCTAGTTTTCAAATGTTTTATTTTCTTTCCGCTGCATGTGTTCTTAAAACTAAAATCTTTTGAGAACGTTAATGAATTGGTTAGCCTCAGTGGCATGCCACGGGCTCCGGTTCTACTATTGTGGGACCAGACTGTGACAGTATGTGATACACACAATGGCAGTTCGTTTACTATCTTAGTTATAGTATATTTTATGCCTGTTAATCTTCAAACAACTTTGAGCACGTTGTGAGAACCTTGTACTTAGCTAAAATGGATTAGTAAGCATAGCTTAGGTGTCTTGAGAGACTGTAGTGAGACTAATAACCCAAGTGAGCTTTTGAGCCATTCTTTTTTTCTTGAGGGTTTTATAAAATTACTCTTACTTTTTGAAAAGCGTTGTAATTCATTAAAAGTCTCATTTTTCTTCTTCATTTTGACTGATCACTAAAAGAGAACGTTCAGGATTTACCAAATTTAGAGCTCTTGAATTTACTGAAATGAATAATCCTACGAACTTAGAAGATGATTTAGGTCATCTTTTGACCATACAAGCAAAATACAGCCTTGGCCTACCTCTATGTTGTTCCTTTATTTTACCCTTTGAGCGTTACCATAATTGTCTTGTCGTTACAATCCTAAATTCTATGTCTAACACCAAAATACAAGTTTGAGGTTCTTTTCTCTACTTAGGAGTGATTGGGATGTGTTGTCTTGACAAGAAAGTATTAGTGTGGATAAGGAAAAGTTGGCAAAGAAGAAAAAAAAAAAAGAAAATAAAAAGAAAAAAATAATGCCAATGGTTGTTACAAAAGAAAAATAATAATAAAAAGAAGTGTGTGAAAAAAAATTAATTAAAGAAAAAAAAGAAAAGAAGAGACAGATTAGAGATGTGGGGAAGTTTGAAAAGTTATACTAGTAGATATTCCAATCACATCCTTTAACCCAGTTGAATATCACGAGCCTCTTTCTTCTCAATCGAATATCTCTTTTTCAAAGTCCTGATGATTTTAAGTAAATTGGACTTGAAGTTAAGGTAATGAGGGAGTTCTCCACGGTATCTAGCTCTCCTAGTGAAAAGTATCCTTTCATTAGACTTTGTGTACTAAAATTTTTGTTTTTTTTCTATTTAGATATGAGAAGTACTAGATTTCATTTCATTTACTCTTTATAGCTTCCATATCATGAGTGATAATTATTACACATAATTCGGAGTGATTTCATCTTGAGAGTGTAATCCCAGTGAGAGTTAAGTCAAAATGAACATCTTGATGGCGTTTTAGGTTATGCGAGCTTTGAAATTAATGTTTTGTATTTTGGTTGTCCATTCACACACACAATTGAAGATTAATGGGTATGGAACATTCTAATAACTTTGATAATAGATTGACTGTAATGTGTGTGTTGCATGACTATGGCATACTAGAGAGTCTCGTGAGATTGTTGAGCTCAACCACATTGCTAAATGAGAGAGGAAAAATTTCTTGAAAACATTTAAACGAGAACCATTACCATAAACATGAATTTTGTCCTTCCCAACACATTCTAAAATCTCGAACGGTTTGATAAATCACAGCGATAACTTGCTTCTCTTTTGACCAAATCTGACGATTCCTCGAACAAGTGAAACCTTGAGTAGCACGTGGTCTCCAACTGCGAACTCAAAGTCTTTGCGTCGCTTGTCAGCATAACTTTTTGTGTCGGGTCTGAGTTGTCTTCATTTTCTCACGTACAATTTGAATCTTCTCGCTTGTTTCTCATGCCATCTCTGGCCCAAGAAGTTGAGTATCTCCGACTTTGACCCAACATAGTGGTGATCGGAAAGGTCTTCCGTAAAAAGCTTCAAATGACGCCATCCCTATACTCGTATGGTAGCTATTGTTGTAGGCGAACTCGATCAACGGTAGGTGCGACTCCAAAAAATTCTCAAAATCTATAACACAAGCACGTAGCATGTCCTCCATAACTTGATTGACTCGTTCAGTCTGTCCATCAATCTGCGGATGAAAATCTGAACTTAAGTTTAGTGTTGTGCCCATTGCTGTTTGGAGACTCTTCCAAAACTCTACAGTAAAGCGCGAATCTCGATCTGACACGATAAAAATAGGTACTCTGTGTAATCGTATAACGTGTTGTAGATACATTTGGCTTAAACGTTCCACTGGATACGTCATGCTGTAGGCAATAAAATGTGTCGTCTTCGTAAGTCGATCCACGATTACCCAAATAGCGTCGTGGTTCTGCTGTGACTCCGGCAATCCTACTACGAAATCCATGGTGATGTGTTCCCATTTTCATTGGGGAATCGGTAACGGTTGTAGTAATCCAGGTGGTTTATGATGTTCTGCCTTTACTTTTTTACAAGTAAGACACTGAGATACATACTTAGCTACTTCTCGCTTCATTCCTTTCCACCAAAAATTACTCTTTAAATCCTTGTACATCTTTGTACCTCCAGGATGAATAGTCATCTGTGACTTATGAGCTTCATTCAATATTTCTTTTTGGATATTTTCTTCGTTAGGTACACAAAGTCTATCTTTACATCGTAAGGCTCCATTGGTACCAATACTCTAAACTTCTAGTTCCTTGGCTGACATCTTGGCAAACCATAGCTTCAAATCCTCAGTTGTCTGTTGAGCCTCTAGGATACGACTGATCAGAGTCGATTGTATCACGAGGCATCCAAAATGTTGTCCTTCCATTGGTTCTACTGGCTGAAGGTCAAATTCAGTTAAAACTTCCAACGCTTTACATTCTCGAATTAGTAATGCAGCGACTTCTAATCAAGGTCTACGACTCAAAGCATCTACTACGACATTCGCTTTACCTAGATGGTATTGCAACGAAAAGTCATAGTCCTTGAGTAATTCATCCATTTTCGTTGTCGCATATTCAACTCCTTCTGAGAGAACAAATACTTCAAACTCTTATGATTAGAAAACAGATCAAACTTCTCTCCATAGAGATAGTGCCTCCATAGCTTCAATGCAAACACTATTGCTACCAATTCCAGATCATGTGTAGGATAGTTCTTTTCATGTACCTTCAACTGTCTTGATCCATATACAATAATATTCTTGTCTTGTATAAGTACACACCCAAGTCCTTGGTGTGATGCATCATTGTAGATTATATACCTTTTCTCCACTCCTAGGTATCGCGAGTACTGGTGTAGAAGTCAATCTTTCATTTAATTCTTGAAATGCACCTTCATGTTTGTCTGTCCATTCGTACTTTACCTCCTTTCTCGTCAAATTTGTCAAAGGTCCTGCAATCTTGGAAAATCCTTCGACAAATCTTCGATAATATCTTGCTAGACCTAGGAAGCTCCTAACTTCTGTAGCATTGGTTGGTCTATTCCAGCTTAAGATTGCATCGATCTTAGATGAGTCTATAGAGATACTGTCTTGAGATATACCATGTCCCAAGACTTTGACCTCCGGTAGCCAAAATTTGCATTTGCTGAACTTTGCATACAACTTACTATTTCTAAGTGTCTGTAAAGCAATCTGTAAGTGTTTCTTGTGACCATCCTCTGTCTTTGAGTAGATCAATATGTCGTCGATGAATACTATAATGAATTAATCTAGATATGGTCTGAATACTCTATTCATTAAGTCCATGAATACTACTGGCGCATTCGTCAATTCAAAAGGCATAACTAAAAACTCATAATGCCTGTATCTCGTTCTGAACGTAGTCTTCGTCACATATTCTGGTCAAACCAATAGTTGATGATATGCCAAACGTAGATCGATCTTAGAAAAGATCCTTGATCCTTGTAACTGATCGAATAGATCATCTATCCGAGGTAGTGGATACCTATTCTTGATCGTAACCGTGCTTAACTCCCTGTAGTCTATGCAGAGTCAAAGTATTCCATCCTTCTTCCTCATAAACATAATTAGAGCTCTCCAAGGCGACATACTCGGCGAACAAAACCTAAATCTTCAAGTTCCTAAACTTACTTCTTCAATTCCAATATCTCAGTTGGCGCCATCTGATACAGAGTCTTAGAAATTGGTAATGTCCCAGGTACTAATTCTACACAAAAGTTAATTTTTCTTTTTGGTAGAAGTCCTTTAATATCCTGGAATACATCCTAAAAATATTGTATAGTAGGAATTTGATAGATTATGGGTTCCATACTCATACTCGTACCTCTAATCACAGCTACACAGCTTGTGAGAAACATATCGCTTGTTGGCTGGCATTGAAACCTGACCTTCAGTCATCCAGGTATTGGAAATACAATCGTCCTGGTAGGGCAATCTAAGTTGTCATCATACTTAGTCAACCAATCCTCCCTAGGATAATGTCGAACTCTGACATTGACAGAACTACTAAGTTTGTTGGAAGATTCTGATCTTCTAGAGTCAAATGGGCAATCTTTACACACTTTACCCAGCTTAACTGTCACTCCCAATGGTGACATAGCATTAAGTGCTGGCTCAAGTGTCTGGGGTTCTAAACCCAACTAACACACAATCTTAATAACAATAAACGAACGTGCAACTCTAGTATCGAATAAAGCTTTAACTTGACTATGAAAGAGTACAAGCGTACCTTACAAATATTGCTGCTTATTAGTGTTAAATCCTGCTTCTCCTGGGATTATAGCATTTACCAGAGTCTGATCTGGGGGTCCTTGGAGTCCTTGAATTGGGGCCCCATAGTGTCCTCCTCGTGGTGCATGATAATCCCTGCTCAAGTGTCCCCGCTTGTTGCAGTTGTGACAAACAATGTTCGGCCTGTAATTCATTCTGGGGCCGGTGCAGTTTCTGGCAATATGTCCCAGCTTTCTACAGTTAAAACATTCTCCGTCATTTGGTACTTGGTAGTAGAGCTACAAGCAGCATCTCAGGTTGTGGTCCTCGCTGTTGATATTGCTGGGGTCGAAGATAGCTCGGTTGGGGCTTCTTGGTTCCTTCTCAGGTTCTCTTGTTGTCTTGAAAATTTCCTTGAGGTCTCCACCCTTGGGTATTCCTCGGTGGCAGGTTCTAGAAATTCCTCTGTTGGAAGTTCCTCGATGGCTGGGGTCTATTCGTATGCGGTCGCTATACTAGATACGCATCTTTTTCCAAACTTACAGCAAGTCTAACCAGTCCTTCGAGACTCTGGTTCAGGTGACCAATCATCATATGGCAAAGATGGGGGTTCAGTCCTTGGTGAAATCTCTTCACCTTCTTTAGCGGTGTATCGATCATGTGGGGAGCAAACCTCGACAATCGTTCAAACTGCATGGTGTTTTCTCGTACCGTCCTTTCTCCTTGGACCAGGCTCATGAAGTTCTTTTCCTATTGCTCCTTTTCATCTTCTGGAAAGTACTTCTCCATAAATCTTCCCTTGAACGTTTCCCAAGGCATCCCTCTTGTAGCGTTCATCCCTATAGTGGCTCGCTCAGTCTCCTACAAATCTGCGGCGACATAGGTGAGCTGAAACGTAGCAAAACAACGTTTTTCTTGTTCGTTGCACTCTAATGCTTTCCATCTCTCTTATCCACTGCTCAACTTTCCATGGTTATGTTAATCCATCAAACTTCTCGGGACATAAACCATGAAAATTTGCTAGTAGTTTGTCTCCAGTTTATCTTTGCTGAAACGGTACAACTGGGGGTTGAACAAGTCGTTGATTGGTAGCATGGTTGTAGGTGTCACCTACATGTTCCATCCTCTGCATAAAGGCTTTAAAAACTTTGGATGGGTCCATTCCTTCTAGAATAGGTGCTCCAATACATGATTGATGGTTTTTCAAGGGTTCTACCATAGTGTGCTAGGAATGTGCACCTATAAAAACCTATCGATGAGCTGAAAGTCTTTTCGTAGAAACAAAAATAAGATAGAGCGATAAACAGCAAGAACTAACAGTTCTACTAATCAGCACATAACACTCCAACATGCCATCAATATCAAAATACTGCTCGTATATATATATATCAAAAAGATGTACCGCATAGTACACACTAGTCAAACTGTGTATCACATGGGACATAAGCAAAAATAGTGCTATGGGTAACTATACTAGTGGCATCTAGCTATACAATAAAAGCTATGGTCAATAGCTATCTCTCAAGCTCCCAAAATCATGTGGACAACATGTCCTGATACAAAACTTAACAAAAACTAAACCCTGCAGATCCTGGTTCAAAAATCGTCAACGTCTGATCCTGCTGCTGGTGCCTCATCCTCCGAAACGATATCCATCTTCTTAAGGGGAACGTCCTCAACTGGTGTGGCAAGATCTCTGACTACCACTCCGATATCCCAATCCTTAACTACGTCCTCTGCCATCATTGCTTGATTAGCGATGTCGACGGCTACCGTAGCAAATCCATCAACTATGTCCAACACCCTGGCTAATGCATCCTCTCCCATAACAAATCCGGCTGGCTGTCCAACCATCTCAGATATCCATCCTACTGCCATATCAGCCATGGCTGCTATATGTACTATAGGTGTGGCTGGTAGCTGAAGTATAGCGGCTACCTCTGGCACAAGTATCTCCTCATCAGGAACATCCTCCTCTACTACCTCCATGATCACGTCTTTCTCTATCACCGCATCATCCTCTCTGACCACGATATCTGCCTCAACGGCCTCGGGGTCCTCTGGCTCTTGTACTAGGTTAAACTCTGGCTCCTCCGGGTCATCCTCTGGCTCTTCATCATCATCATTGTCTACAGGCTCCTCCTCTGCTGGGTCCTCATCATCCATCGGCTCCTTATCTCCATCCCCATCAATATCCTCGTCAGGATTCTCATCCTTCAGTTCTGGGTCCTACAAGGAAAACTATCTATCGTCAGAAGGATGATCTTATCTCAAACTCACATCTCATCTCAGGGATCTTAAAATACTAGGACCAGATGGTGTGGAATAACGTGTGAACGAAAGTATCACAACCTAGAGCTCTGATACCAAAAATCTTGTCACCCCCCGAAGCAGTAAAAATAGAGAAAAATAAATTTCCTTTTTGGGTCCATAGGGAACGATTGGTGAATGTCACTAATTGTCCACACCACACAGTTCTAGTTAACAGGAAGAACAACCCACAGTAATATAAAGAAAACCTAGCATATTACCAACATCAGAGTTATTATAACAATAGAGCTACATCGAAAGTATATAAGGTTTGGAAGCAACATATGTCTAAGTACCAAATATAACAAAGTAGTCTAAATAGGAATAATAAACTAATAACTATCTCCAGATCTTCAGCTGGCGTAAACATCATTATAGTAATCCTCCCTAGCATAGGCGTCATCAGTAGGGCCACCCTCTGTGTATTCCCTTCCCGAATAGTAGTCGTCGTCGTAGGCTCCGTCACCTGCAGTATTAGGTACATGATAGTCTGGACGGGAAAAGTCTAGGCAATAAAGGCCATCATCTTACTGAGAGCTGAGTGAATATAAACTAACAAGGTACCAGTTATCAAGAGCAATAGTAAGTTTATGAAGACACAAGTTAAATTCTACTATAATAACACCTTTCTCCTTACTCATTATCGTTAACCAACCCTTGTCGTCTTGTGTAACACCCGTACCCGGAAAAGAAGATTAACATGATATTAATATATGCTAATTTATGATAATTAATGCATAAGACGGTTTAAGGTGGGGTTATGAACCCACAGATAAAAAGGTGTTTAAATGCGGACACGGATGAAAGTTCTGTAAAAGGCAGAACTGGTATAAATATGGGGCCCAATGAGGGTCTAATTAAAATAATTTGCATTTTAATGTCATTATATGTTCATATGATTACTTGTTTAAATGTTTAAAGATATCAGAATGTCTTATGATAGGTTAAGAGGACCAATTTGGGTACCCATGTGAGGATGTATTTGAAAACAATTGATAATTAGTAGGCTTAATAGCAACCTCATAATTTATGTGGGACCACGTTTGGGACCACGCAGGACTTAGATTAAAGCCTTTTAGAAAAGATGGGTAATTAACGTAATTAATATGTGGGTTTCATAATAAAGCTTAAAGAAAATTGGGGAGGTAAACATAAATAAAGGAAACTTGTGCTGATATATGTGCTGATATATATGTGCTGATATGTGTCTCAAAGACACAATATACAACTAGGTTTACAGAATTTAGAGAGGATGAGGAGCTCTTGAGTCGGCGACGGTTTCTCCGACGACGGTTTCTCCGACGACGTTTCTTGTCGTTTCTTTGCCGCCCGGAGTCAGATTTACGATCCAAGACCATATTTGGACTCGTGGAGGTAAGAAGATCACATGCACGTTCTTTATTTTCATTTCCGGCAACATTTTTCTGACGGCCGTTCTTGATAGACGATGGTTTTGGTACCAAACTTATGTAGGATTGATCTTAGAGCAAGAACTAGGTTGAATATAGCTTAAAATTGGATTCTAGGAGCTTAAATCGCTAGTAAATCGAGGAGGTGAGTGTTCTAATTCTTCAATTGGATGTTTAGATATGTTCATGTGATAATTGTTACTCAATTCATGCTTATGCTTATATATGATGAGGAATTTGGGAAAAAACATGCCAATTATATGTATCTTGCCATGGTATATGTTGGAATTGCTTATATGATTATGTGGATTGAAGGAAAGTCGAGTAATGGTCACCATTTATAGGTCCCATATGTAAGGGATAGTAAGCCCTCAATGAGCGGGGCATGGTGACGACCACGATGATGAAACGGTGATGCCTTCGGGATCACAAGAGTGTGTGATACACTATATGCGCTAAAAGAGTGAGGATTTCCAGGGTGAGAAGGACCCGGGGGTGATGGCTTGGATTGCTCGACTTTTCGGAGATCAATTTGTCATTATTTATATTGGTGGTTGCATTTACATACTTTGCAATCCAATAGCATGATTAATTCCCTCACTAAACGTAAGCTTAAACGAAAATATATTTCTGTTGTAGTTATTGAATAACCATCGCAGGTACCGCACGGGAGGATGAGAGGAAATGATCTGCGCGACAGGATGGGCATGGGAGTTGTATATAAGTTGATATGTTTATATGTTTAGGTGTTTAAAACTCAGGTTGTAGCTTTTGGTAATAGTAATGTTGTATGACTCACAATTTAGAGAACTTGTAATATGTTAAGTTGAGTATGGATGTTGATCATACACAAAATGTGAGTTGTAGTTGCAAGTCGCTAGTTATATATATTGGGAAGGAACTTGAGTATGTTGAATAGATTTGGGAGTTGTAAATCTTAACTTGTATCACATATGTTGGATTGTGCATGCTTTGGGAAAACTTATGGATTTTAATGTAGGATTATGATCCATGTGAGAAATTATGTGTTTTGATGTTTGTATCACACTTGAATTAACTTGTGTTGATGATTGGAAACACTTAAAAAGGGTTTTTGGAACTTATTTTGATGTTTTACAAAGTTTGGTGATGATTTGGACTTGAAAAACTGATGTTTTTAGCAATATGGAGCTGTTCTGCCAAAGCCGGATCAATCCGGCCTTTTCGCGGATCGATCCGCCCCTTTTCGGGGGACATTCTGCATGAAAATGGACTTACGAATCAATCCGGCCTTAAAGGGCGGATCGATCCGCCCCTGCTTTTGGCTGCTGTCCACTTTTACAAAAAATAGCATATCTCCTTCTACAAAACTCAGATTCGAGCGCCGTGTTTTTGCATTGGAATCGGGACTCAAAGATCTATCTTTTGGTGTAAATTTTGGATATACTTATTTAATGACAATTTTTGCCCTTGAGGCTGTTTTGTGTCACTAAAGCTATTTTATGAGGTCAAATTTGTGTTTTCTTAGTAAATTAAGGGTGATTTGGTTTGTGGGCTTTGTTATACATGTCCTAATCCGCCCAAGGCAGGTTGGGGTATGACAATTTTTGATATCAAAGTAATAGGTTAGAGCCTTTGGGGACGAGTGGCGATTACGACGCGTAATAAGCATAAATGATCAATGAATGTGTAAATCATGTATACACGTTTACTTAGCATGTTGAATGATGTTGAGCATGCATTGAAAAATATAAACATAACGTGTAGGTGTAACTGTATTGTGAATGCCAGGGAGAAAATGTCTAGTTCGACACCGCCTACGTAAATGGAGAGAATGGAAAGGGTTGTAGCTGGTTTGGTACAAGTAGTTGAAACTCATGTAATAGAGTGAAGACGTGAACAACTGAATCCTAATCCGAGGGAGGAGGTGACCACTATTTCACAGTTTTGCAAGCAGAAACCGACACTATTCAGGGGGGAGACTGATCCAATGAGAGCCGATTTCTGGTTGTCCGATATGGAGAGGATATTCAGAGTTCTTCCGTGTTCCGAGGCTCAGTAGGTTCTATTTGCCGCCGATACTTTAAAAGAAGAAGCACAGTACTAGTGGCGTACAAAGTTGGGACACGATAGACCGAACACTTGGGGGGAGTTTGTAATACTCTTCAAGAACCAGTACTTTTCGAAATCATTTGAAGATTTGAAAGCTCAAGAGTTCATGGAATTGAAACAAGGGGGAATGACAGTTCGGGACTACTCCGCCAAATTCATAAGTTTGGCACGATTTGCTGAAAACATAGTACCGAATGAAGGGGATCGAACTAGAAAGTTTGTGACAAGACTTAAGGATGAGATCCGACGCCAAGTATCAGTGTAACGGTTGGATAAAGTTGTAGAGGCATTGGATGTGGCTTTAATCGCTAAGAGAGACATGGGGTATCAACAAGGTACGCAGCACCGGTAACTCAACAATACAAAAGGCCGAGTTCAAGCCAATATAGTGGTCAAGGGAGTTCAAAATGACAAATTTTTGGGGCTTCTTCGGGTGGTGGAGGTAACAAGCCACGATGTAACACAAGCGGAAAGTTTCATTGGGGTGTATGCAATCTACCGACAACAGTATGTAATAACTATCGTCAAATGGGACATGTGGCGAAGAATTGTCCGGGTATAAGGCCAAGTACAAATGCTTCGATGAGACGTACCGATGACAGTGGAATGGTTTGCCATAATTGTGGGGAGCTTGGACACCGAATGCGTAACTTTCCTAAACCGAGGCAAGGAGGTTTTAGTGCAACTACGAGTAGTGCACCAACACCGCGACCACCTCAACAACAACAACCGCAAGGAAGAGAGCAACGTCAGGGTCGTTATTTCCAGCTTAATCTAGGGGAGACCACCGTTGCTAACACGATCGTGTCAGGTAAAGTTCTTATCTGTTCAACACCTGCTAATGTGCTAATGGATTCCGGTTTTACACACTCATTTGTATCACATCAATTCGCTAGAAATATCAATGTACCCTTAGAACTTCTAGAGTATGATCTATCTATTGATGTACCGTTGGGGAGGTCTTTAATGAGTTCGGGAGTTTATAGAAATTGTGAAGTTAAAATTAATGATGAAGTTTTAACCGCTAATCTGGTGCCATTAGTAATTCAACATTTTGATGTCATATTGGGGATGGTTGGTTATCAGTAAATCATGCGGTTATTGTTTGTGAGAATAAAAGGGTAGAATTTCAGGCACTGATTCATAGAGTCTTTTCTTTCCAAGGGGTAGGTGTTGTGTCACCACCTTATCTTGTATCCGCCGTCAAAGCTTGTCGTTTATTGAGAAAGGGGTGTAAAGGTTTCCTTTGTAGTATAATAGATACTAGAAGCTCCGAACTAAAGTTGGAAGATATACTAGCATATAGGGAATTTCCTGATGTATTCCTAGAAGATTTGCCAAGTGTGTTAATTGAAAGGGATGTTGAATTTGGTATAGGTGTGATACCGGGAACACAACCCATTTTGCGGGCACCGTATAGAATGGCTCCAATAGAGTTAAAAGAATTGAAGACTCAGCTATAGGAATTGTTAGATAAGGGGTTCATTCGGCCTAGTGTATCACCTTGGTGTGCTCCAGTTCTTTTTGTGAAAAAGAAAGACGGGACTATGAGGATGTGTATTGATTATCATAAGATCAACAAGGTGACTATTAAAAACAAGTACCCACTACCGCGAATTGACGATTTATTCAACCAATTACAAGGGGCTCAAGTATTTTCAAAGATCGATTTGAGGTCGGGGTATCATCAACTAAAAGTAAAAGCTGAGGATATTGAGAAGATAGCCTTTAGAACTCGATATGGTCATTATGAATTTCTTGTAATGCCATTTGGGGTAACCAATGCACCGGCTGCGTTTATGGATTTAATGAATCGAGTCTTTAAAACATATTTAGATGAATTTGTTATTGTCTTTATTGATGATATTCTCATTTACTCAAAGAGTCCGGAAGAACATGATAGGCATTTGAGATTGGTGTTGCAACGGCTTCGAGAAAAGCAATTGTTTGGAAAACTGAAGAAAAGTGAGTTTTGGTTAACAAGTGTTACATTCCTTGGTCACGTGATTACAAAAGATGGTGTGTCATTTGATCCGCAGAAAGTAGAAGCCATTATGAACTGGGCGAGACCAACCAATGTATCAGAAATTCGTAGCTTTCTGGGATTAGCTGGGTATTATAGAAGGTTTGTTCGGGATTTCTCAACTCTGATGACTACATTAATGAGAAAAGATGTTCCGTTCAAATGGAATAAGGAAATGTGAAGAATGTTTCCAAACGTTGAAGAGTAAGTTGACTTCTGCTCCGATCCTTACAATTCTGATAGGCACTGGGGGATTTAGCATTTATAATGATGCTTCTCATTAGGGCTTGGGATATGTCCTTATGGAAGGAGACAAGGTGATAGCATATGCTTCGAGGCAATTGAGAGCTCATGAGAAGAATTATCCGATTCATGATTTGGAACTTGCCGCAGTGATTTTTGCTTTAAAGATTTGGCGACACTACTTATACGAGGAAACTTGTGAAGTTTTCACTGATCACAAAAGCTTAAAGTAACTGTTTACCCAGAGGGATTTAAATATGCGACAACGTAGGTGGTTGGAATTAATGAAGGATTACGACCTGAAAATTCAATATCATCCGGGTAAGGCGAATGTGGTTGTCGATGCTTTGAGTCGGAAGTCATCAGAAAGTTTGACATGTGTTTTGACAACACAAGAAGGATTAGTGAAGGAGTTTGAACGATTGGAGTTGGAGGTGATTCCTAGAGTTGAAGGTGGATTGATGGCAGCAATTGTAGCAGAACCTGATTTGATTGGAGAGATAAAACAAATCAACTTTTAGATCCAAACTTGAAGAAAGTTGTAGATGAATTACCTGAAGGTAAACGGCCAGAATTTAGTTTGCATGATGGGGTGTTATGGTACATTAATCGGTTATGTGTGCCTAATGTAGGCAACCTTAAGGAAAGAATTTTGGAGGAAGCTCATGGCACTCGGTATTCCGTGCATCCGGGCAGTACGAAGATGTATAGAGATTTGAGGGAGGTTTATTGGTGGAGTGGTATGAAACGTGAAGTTGCTGAATATGTAGCTAAATGTATGACATGTCAATTAGTAAAGCTTGAACATCAATGACCCGCGGGAGAGGTGCAACCATTGGAAATACCGGAATAGAAATGGGAGCATATTACAATGGATTTCGTGTCTGGATTGCTGAGAGCTCCTATATTGAATGATAACATTTGGGTGATCGTCGACCGGTTGACTAAGTCAGCCCATTTTTTGCCAATTAAGACCACTGACCCGATGAAGTTAGCAGAACTCTATGTTAAAGAGATAGTAAGATTGCACGGAGCACTGGTATCTATTGTTTCAGAACGTGATACACGTTTTGTGTCCAGATTTTGGGAAGGGCTACAAAGAGCAATGGGCACAACTTTGCATTTTAGTACGACTTTTCACCTACAAACTGATGGACAATCGGAGCGAGTTATTCAGATTCTTGAGGATATGCTTAGAGTCTGTGTTATGGATTTCAAGGCTGACTGGGAAACTCACTTGCCGTTAATTGAGTTTTCTTATAATTAATAGTTTTCAGACGAGTATTGGAATGGCGCCTTTTGAGGCATTGTATGGTCAGAAATGTAGATCGCCCGTGTGTTGGGCAGAGTTGGGGAAAAGCAACTTCAAGAGTCGGAAATCGTTCAAATCACCACCGATAAAGTTAAGTTGATTAAACAACGGTTACAAGTGGCACAAAGTTGCTACAAAAGTTATGCTGATACAGGTAGAAGACCGTTAGAGTTTGAAGTTGGTGATTATGTGTTCTTAAAGGTTTCGCCTTCAAAGGGCATTACGCGGTTTGGTAAGAAATGTAAGTTGAGTCCAAGATATGTTTGACCATTTCTGATTTTGAGTAAGGTGGGACCGGTAGCTTACAGATTGGAACTGCCACAAAAGTTGGCACATGTTCATAACGTGTTCCATGTATCTATGCTCAGACTTTATGTGTCAGATTCGAGTCATATTCTTGAACCAGAACCGTTGGAAGTCCGAGAAGATATGACGTATGTTGAACATCTAGTACGAATTCTAGATAGGAAAGATCAAGTGTTGAGAACAAAGACAATTCCGTTGGTCATGGTCCTCTGGCGTAATCATAGCGTCGAAGAGGCAACTTGGGAGCGAGAAGATGAGATCAGGGAGAAGTACCCGTACTTGTTCGACTGATGAGGTAAGAATAAGTTTGGGGACAAACTTCTTAAAAGGGAGGGAGAAATGTAACACCCGTACCCGGAATAAAAGATTAACATGATATTAATATGTGCTAATTTATGATAATTAATGCATAAGACGGTTTAAGGTGGGGTTATGAACCCACAGATAAAAAGGTGTTTAAATGCGGACACAGATGAAAGTTCTGTAAAAGGCAGAACTGGTATAAATATGGGGCCCAATGAGGGTCTAATTAAAATAATTTGCATTTTAATGTCATTATATGTTCATATGATTACTTGTTTAAATGTTTAAAGATATCAGAATGTCTTATGATAGGTTAAGAGGACCAATTTGGGTACCCATGTGAGGATGTATTTGAAAACAATTGATAATTAGTAGGCTTAATAGCAATCTCATAATTTATGTGGGACCACGTTTGGGACCACGCAGGACTTAGATTAAAGCCTTTTAGAAAAGATGGGTAATTAACGTAATTAATATGTGGGTTTCATAATAAAGCTTAAAGAAAATTGGGGAGGTAAACATAAATAAAGGAACCTTGTTACAACACATATGCATGTGTTGATATGTGTCTCAAAGACACAATATACAACTGGGTTTACAGAATTTAGAGAGGATGAGGAGCTCTCGAGTCGGCGACGGTTTCTCCGATGATGTTTCTGGCCGTTTCTTCGTCGTTCGGCGTCGGATTTACGATTCGAGACCATATTTGGACTCGTGGAGGTAAGAGGATCACATGCACGTTCTTTATTTTCATTTCCGGCAACGTTTTTCCGACAGCCGGTCTTGATAGACGATGGTTTTAGTACCAAACTTATGTAAGATTGATCCTAGAGTAAGAGTTGGGTTGAATCTAGCTTAAAATTGGATTTTAGGAGCTTAACTCACTAGTAAATCCAGGATGTGAGTGTTCTAATTCTTCAATTGGATGTTTAGTTATGTTCATGTGATAATTGTTACTAAATTCATGCTTATGTTCATATATGATGAGGAATTTGGGAGTAAAACATGTCAATTATGTGTATCTTGCCATGGTATATGTTTGAATTGCTTATGTGATTATGTGGATCGAAGGAAAGTCGAGTAGTGGTCACCATTTATAGGTCCCATATGTAAGGGATAGTACGCCCTCAATGAGCGGGGCATGGTGACGACCACGATGATGAAACGGTGATGCCTTCAGTGTGTGATACGTTATATGCGTTAAAAGAGTGAGAATTTCCGGGGTGAGAAGGACCTGAGGGTGGTGGCTTGGATTGCTCGACTTTTCGGAGATCAATTTGTCATTGTTTATAGTGGTGGTTGCATTTACATACTTTGCAATCCAATAGCATGATTAATTCCCTCACTAAACGAAAGTTTAAACGAAAATATGTTTCTGTTGTGGTTATTGAATAACCATCGCAGGTACCGCACGGGAGGATGAGAGGAAATGATCCGCGCGACAGGATGGGCGTGGGAGTTGTATAAAAGTTGATATGTTTATATGTTTAGGTGTTTAAAACTCAGGTTGTAGCTTTTGGTAATAGTAATGTTGTATGACTCACAATTTAGAGAACTTGTAATATGTTAAGTTGAGTATGGATGTTGATCATGCACAAAATGTGAGTTGTAGTCGCAAGTCACTAGTTATGTATATTGGGACGAAACTTGAGTATGTTGAATGGATTTGGGAGTTGTAAATCTTAACTTGTCTCACATATGTTGGATTGTGCGTGCTTTGGGAAAACTTATGGATTTTAATGTAGAATTATGATCCATGTGAGAAATTATGTGTTTTGATGTTTGTATCACACTTGAATTAACTTGTGTTGATGATTGGAAACACTTAAAAAGGGTTTTTGGAACTTATTTTGATGTTTTACAAAGTTTGGTGATGATTTGGACTTGAAAAACTGATATTTTTAGCAGTAGGGAGCTGTTCTGCCAAAGCCGGATCGATCCAGCCTTTCCGCGGATCGATCCACCCATTTTCGGGGGACATTCTGCATGAGAAGACAAATTTTAACCGTTGGATAAGCATCTGATAATAAATGCATCTCTAAATTATTAGGAATCTTATGGTCAAATACGCCTCTACCGATTAAAACCCTTCTCACAGAATAGATTTGCCCTACCAAGTAATTGTTGGGACACAACTTTTATACAACCTTCTTAGGGTCTGTTTGGTTGACCTTGAATGAAATAATTCCATTCATGTTTCTGTACACAATTTTATATAAAAAGATGAAGAGCATGAATGGTTTCATTTAGAAAACTGATGCTCGTCTCAAAAATGCGGCTTACAATCATGAATTTTGGCATTCTAGAAAAATGAACAAATTGTCTCATAAGAAGAAATATGGTGAAATCTCCCATATTTGTAAATAGATTCATTCATGGTGATAAATTTTGCCTTTACCTTCTATACAAAATTTGAATGGAACCATTCAATTTGAAGGGACAACCAAACATGCCCTTAAAAGATGTGTCTATCTCTCTTGTGATGTCAATGAACCCTACAGTAACACAAGAAAAAGATAAATACATATTTTAGAAAATTGTGTGAAAGTTGTGTCCAAAGAATTACCCTTACTCAAAATAAAAAGAAAAAGGCCAAGCCCCGAACCTTTGAGAAGGCTAATGTCACACCACTGGGCCGAAGGGTTTAAGGGCCCGTGGTGCCATGCAAGAGTTCTAGAGTGTTCTCTTTTGTAGTACTATTATATATATATATATATATATATATATAGTACTCCGTAGTATTATAGGAAGGAGTACTGTTTTACAAAAAACCTAATCTTTTTATTTCTGGATACCAGCCTACCAGGGTTGGAGTGTTCACCTCTTCACGATAAACGAAAGGATAAAACCCTTTCTCCTCACGCTCTCTCTCTTCCTTTGGCTAAACCCTAAGCTTCACCTACAGCCGTTTTACTTTTACGGTGAGCTTTCACTCTCCCTTACATATATATACATATATAACCTATAGTTTTGGTTGTTTCTATCTGTGTAATTCCTTTGTCTAGTAATGAAAAGATGAAATTTCGGTCTTAAAATTTCAACTACTTTTTGTTATGGATTACATTTTCCAAACTTGTTTTGTTTATTTTGCTAACTGGGTGTGTATAGATCTCTGTTTTAATTGCTTAAAGACTTTTATTGATGGGTAACTTTGTTTGCCACGAAGAAATGTGAATAGAGAGGATAAGGAATGTTGGAGAGGGGGCAGTTGATGATATTTATACTAAAATTGCTTGGAAGATTAACACTTTGGTAGTATCTGAATTGAACGGTTGTTGATAAAAAAAAACTGTTGTAATATTCTTAATTGATAACCTTCTTAAGCTATTTTCTGTCTGTGTGTGATACTTCCACTGGGTTTGTGATTATTTTGAGATTGGAGCTCCTAGTGCTTCATTTCTATGATTTTCTTTTTGCAACAATTGAATGACGAAGAGTATTGAATGTTTTTTTTTTTTTTTTTTTTTTAAATTTTAAAATCAGCATCTAAGGAGTAGATGGCATCAACTTTCGCAGCCATGTCTTCTGCTGGCTCCTTGACTGCTCCCAACAGCCGAGTGATGGATAAGAAACTTGCAACTTCTTCAAACAAGTTATCATCTTCTGCTTCCATATCTTTCAGCTCATTTGGTAGAAAACAAAATGTAGCTGCTCGAAGAACAGGTTCTACAAAGATTTGTGCAGCAAAGGAGTTGTATTTCAACAAGGATGGGTCAGCTATGAAGAAACTGCAAGTGAGTCCTTGGATAAGGCACCTTGTTAATTTGTGTGATGCATCGAGTGCTTTTATGAATAATATCTGACCGCCATTTCTTTTTCTGGGTTTTCTTTTTTTTTTTTTTGTATCAGACTGGTGTAAATAAGCTTGCAGATCTTGTTGGGGTTACTCTTGGACCAAAGGGCAGAAATGTCGTTTTAGAGAGCAAGTATGGTGCCCCAAAAATTGTTAATGATGGAGTAACTGTTGCAAAAGAGGTATGCTCTACTAGAGTTTGTTATATTCTCTCAGCTATCACAATTTGTGAATATCAGAATCTTGTCAATCTTTTACTTTTAAATATGAAGCCAAAATAATCTCCCTTGAGCATGCAAAACGAGGCACTAATCGGAAGTATATATCGTATTTCTTTGCAGGTCGAGTTGGAGGACCCAGTAGAGAATTGTGGAGCTAAATTGGTTAGGCAAGCGGCTGCCAAAACCAATGACTTAGCTGGAGATGGGACAACAACATCAGTTGTTCTTGCACAAGGTCTTATTGCTGAAGGTGTCAAGGTCAGTTTGCATATCATGCCATTGACTTGGCTATCAAAGTCAAAGGTGTAGTACATCCAGTGTTGTTTATATTGTTCTGTTGGTTCTGTGATTCAGGTTGTGGCAGCTGGTGCAAATCCTGTTCTGATTACCAGAGGAATTGAAAAGACGACCAAAGCATTAGTGGCTGAGCTTAAGAAGATGTCTAAAGAGGTAATGGTAATGGTCACTGAGAGGCTGTTTGTGTAATGAAAGAGCTGATTTTGTAGTTCAGAAAGAAATGCGGGTTTTAAATAGTTCATTATTGGTGTAGATACTTGTTGGTAGCATTAGTGTCTGTGCCCGACCTAAAAATAATGCATTATTGGTTTTTTGATCGAACCAGCTCAATACTGTTTCTACATAAAAAGTTGAAACTGAGCATGTTTTAAGCATTTCCAAACAGGCCCCAAATGTTGTAATGGAGTCGTATCTTGTTCTACTATTAGGCTCAATTGAAATCTTGATTTTAATGTTATTGCCTGAGAGAGTGTAGTATGTGACTGCAGGTAGAAGATAGTGAACTGGCAGATGTTGCTGCAGTGAGTGCTGGGAACAACTATGAAGTAGGAAATATGATAGCTGAAGCCATGAGTAAAGTGGGTCGCAAGGGTGTGGTTACCCTTGAAGAGGGAAAGAGTGCAGAAAACAGTCTCTATGTTGTTGAAGGAATGCAATTTGACCGTGGTTATATCTCTCCTTACTTTGTAACCGATAGTGAGAAAATGGCTGTTGAATACGAGAACTGCAAGGTAGACACACCACATTAATTCTTAGAGGTGTACATCCTGTCTGCTTTTGATTTAAGCTGTTGCTTAGCTTAAAGTGGAACACATTTTTAAAAAAGCTGTGAAAAACTTTTTTTTGCCAAACAGACTCAAATCTGTGAATAATCCAAAATAGGTGATTGTTGGTCCAAATGTGCTTTATCCCAATTGTATCACAATTCTTATCCTGTATACGGGTAGTAGTGAGGTTTCATAGTTGTTAATTCTCTTTGTAATTGACGATTTTGTTAATTCAGTTGCTGCTGGTTGACAAGAAAATTACGAATGCGAGGGATCTAATTAACATACTGGAAGAAGCTATTAGAGGTGGATTCCCTGTTATAATAGTCGCAGAAGATATTGAACAGGAAGCTTTAGCTACTCTTGTTGTGAACAAGCTAAGAGGGGCACTGAAAATTGCCGCTCTTAAAGCTCCTGGGTTTGGAGAGAGAAAGAGCCAGTACCTCGATGACATTGCAATTCTCACAGGAGGTCAATTCACCTTTCTCTTTTTCTTGGGCACCCTTTCATTTCTTCTTATATGCTGGAGCAGTAACTGCACTGGTCTGTTCCAATGGAGACACACACACACACACACACGCATATATATATATATATTCCTTCGGTTTTATAACTTTTCATCAGTACCGGTCTGCTATTCTGTTTCCTCGATTCGTCAACGTCGATAGGATTTTTCTAGGTCTTGTTAGCTGTTTTTTTCCTTTGTTATGATTAGAAGAATTGATTCTGCCATTTTGACTTACAGGAACTGTTATTAGAGAAGAGGTTGGGCTTACTTTGGACAAAGCAGATAAGGAAGTCTTGGGCCATGCTGCCAAGGTGGTTCTCACCAAGGACTCAACCACAATTGTTGGCGATGGGAGCACTCAGGAAGCAGTAAATAAGCGCGTCGCACAGATTAGAAACCTTATTGAGGTTGGAATCTGCTCTCTCTCTCTCTCTCTCTCTCCTGATTTCTTTCGAACTTCACTAATGCTAAATATAATGTGTGTGCGCATTCTTCGTTAAACAGGCTGCAGAGCAAGACTATGAGAGGGAAAAACTTAATGAGAGAATTGCAAAACTTTCGGGAGGTGTTGCCGTCATCCAAGTAACTTTTTTCTCTCATCTTTAACCAACTTCCTCAACATTTTGATTTGTGAGGTAATGTCTGTTCATACTTGATCTTCTTCTCTTCTTGAATTGAACTTTGAAGGTTGGAGCACAAACGGAGACAGAGCTCAAAGAAAAGAAATTGAGAGTGGAAGACGCTCTGAACGCAACAAAGGTCTTTTTCTATATGATGAAACCATGAAGCTAAATCAGTTTTATCTACTAGGAAAAATGAAAATTGCATTTAACATCGCTATTTGAATGATCTTCAGGCAGCTGTTGAGGAAGGGATTGTTGTTGGTGGCGGATGTGCTCTGCTGAGGCTTTCCTCAAAAGTTGATGCCATTAAGGCCAGCCTTGATAATGATGAGGAGAAGGTGATTTTATGTTGTATTATGCGCCCTTTTTTTTTTTTGTTTATATTTTTTTGTTGAGAGGCTTCAGTCAGGTAGTCTTTTGAGTCCTAGGTACAAATTAATGCTGCCAGATATTCGTTTTTTTACTCAAAGTATGCAATACTGTTTGGATAACAGCCTTACATACTGTGTAGTTGTCAAACTTGAAGACAATTGGTTTGATTATACTTTGGTTCTAGTGTGTGCTTCATATTAAGTAGCCTTGAAATTTTTGCAGGTTGGAGCAGACATAGTGAAGAAAGCTTTGAGTTACCCTCTTAAGTTGATTGCCAAAAATGCTGGTGTTAATGGAAGTGTGGTTAGCGAGAAGGTAAGACTATGTCATCATTTGATTAACTTAATGAGAGTGACATAAGGGTTCATGTTTTTTGTGACGTGATGTGTAATTTTACTGTTCAGGTACTCTCTAGCGATAACTCAAGATATGGATATAATGCTGCGACTGGAACATATGAAGATCTAATGGCTGTGGGCATAATTGATCCAACCAAGGTGAGTTGTTGTAATTACTGAACTACTGATGTTTGCAGATGATGGTGCGTATATATGCTGTTAGGATAGTAGGATACTGAAATATGATTAAACGGATTGGATCTGGCCTGGATCCAATCAACTAGGCCTGTAAACGGATTGGATCTGGCCTGGATCCACACAAATCAGATGTAGATCCATTAACAATTTTACTATCCAGATCCGGTCCATTTATTTGTCGGATTTGTCTTATTTAATCCATATCCAGATTTGATCGGATCTGGATATTCGGATCCATTTGTCGGATCTAAAATGACAATTTGGCTAATTATATGTATTCTAGTACTACTATAGAAACTATTATTTTTATTATTTTTCTCTATGTATACACAAAAATCAATTAACGTTTAACCCATTGATACACTTGATTATGTAGAAAAATCCTATCTTTTAATCAAAATAATATACCACTGAAAGTAAATATGTATAATCTAGTGTAGGGAGAGGATCTAAAGTGAACTGGGTTGAGTGAACTTATCCAGTGAACTGGATTTTAAGCCTAAAAGAATCCGCGGGTCATCGGGGCAGCCCGCGGGTTCTTTTAGGCTTAAAAGCTAATTCACTGGGTAAGTTCACTCAACCCAGTTCACTTTCTAGTGTATACTATATACGTCGTTCAATTTTATAGTAATCTTATCTAGTGTATTGTATGTATATTTTTTGTTCATAATTTATTTTTATTCGAATCTAGATCTTAGGCGGATGGGATACCACAAAACCATATCTGATCCGTTAACTTAACATTCTAAATGGATTTGGATATGGATATGAATCTGGATCTAAAAAAAAGCTCAGATCCATCAAAAGTGCTGGATCTAGATCGGATCCGGGCCATCCGGTCCATTGATAGGCCTAAAAGTAACTCTGTGTGTGAGAGAGAGAGAGAGGTGCAATGTCTGATATAGAAACTAAAGAATTTTGGTGTTTTCCTGAATTAAGGTGGTTAGATGCTGCTTGGAGCATGCATCATCGGTGGCGAAAACATTCCTGATGTCAGATTGTGTAGTAGTTGAGATAAAGGAGCCTGAACAAGTGGCTGCTGGAAATCCCATGGACAACTCAGGTATAACATATGCCAATAGCCACTCTACCATTATTGCTTGTTTTAGATTTAACATTTCGGTTATTGAGATCTTTGCCTTTATTTACTGGTTCAGGATACGGTTACTAAGCTGGCTAATCTAGAAGGAAGGTTGTGGGAGGTAAAATTCAAATAATCCGACCGCCATGGTGGAAATGATTCGTATTTTTGTTTTGTACCTCCTTGTTGTAGGAGACTTATTTCTGTAGATTTATCATTTGATGATGGGGTGAGTAGTAGACTCCAGTGAGGTTAGCTTAGCTTAGTTTGCTGGAGTACGGCGTCTGTCTATCAACATGCAACTCCCCCCAATGTATGAATATGATTGCAGTGAGAGGTTGCATCTTATCTCGAGTGTTAAAGAAATTTTTTATTTTATTTCTAACATTATTCTATTTCGGTTTTTCTAATCTTTTCCTTTTCTGTTTATTATCGGGTAGATCGATTCTGTGAAGCTTTTCTAGTCTTTTACATATAGAACCCATAACCTCTGTCTCTACTGACCAAAAACAACACAACCCACTTAATAGGTGCACTGAACATTGAGATATGGTCTTCACTTTCAAAGCTGCTTCTATATGCTTCTAGTTGCAACTTCTTTGAAAGGGTTGCGAAGGCATTTTTAAGCAATTGCACGTCTTGTTTGGTGTGAGTGTTAAACAGGGTTGTGTTTCTACTTTCATTGTTCTAAAGTCTAAAACCAAGTGAAAGGTTTTTCTACTTTAGAAAGCACGCTTGTATGTATGTATTATTGTATATACGTATATATATATGCATGTATCATAGCTCCCCAACTTGGTATGAATCATTTCAATTGTCAAAAAACATAAGAAATACATATAATTAAATATATGTAATGATCATGGCTCATTCATTGTTCCATTCCTGTATGGTCCAAACAAAAGGTAGATTCGCTTTTTTGTAACGTACTTTTTTCAATGACTCCCAATCAATTTGAACAATTAAGGAGCTTTAAAATATATATGTAAGAGATTGTAGTAGATGGCATTTACTATAAGCCTCCATTTATGGTCTATTTATCTTTTTCATTTCTTTCAGCAAAAAAAAAAAAAGTTTCATATATACTTTCCTTTTACAATTTGTTGAAAAGGATTTATATGTACACATCACATGTGTGCACCTCTTAGCAAGTACATAGAATGAAGAGTAAAACTTGGGACAATGGCACACAGGCAAATACATAATTTTTGGGACAGAACTTAATTAATGTGTCTATCTCTTTCTTGTAATATCATTGGATTTTATGGTGACACAAGAGAGATGGACACATTAATTAAGTTATGTCCCAAAAATTATATGTTTGGGTGTGTCTCAAGTATTATTCTAGAGTCTATAGAATGAGCAATGCAGTTAGTGAGCAATTTTGCTCACGGAAGATTGCTCATGGTTGGACAAGTGTTATTGTGGGATCCACTATTTTCTTTGCATTAAATGTTTTGAATCCCTAGTTACTCTAGCAGTGTAATGGATTTTGACCAAAAAAAAAAAAAAAACCAGTGTAATGGATTAAAAAAAAAAACTAAACTGCATGGACTCGGAAAAAAAAAAAAAAAACACACGATTGGACACTTGGACTATGAGCAAGCCGTGAGTTTTTTTTGTGAGCAAAATTGCTCCCAATGCGGTTATAATATGAAGCGATCCTTCTGTACTTTTGTTTGATTAGAAAATTATATATGTGCGAGCGTACCAGATAAATAAATTATTAATATATGTGATATAACAAATATTCAAACTGCGCCTCACCAGGGAGATTGTGGTGACGTTTGATACTTTAACAAGGACTTTAAATGTGTACAGATATGACTAAAAGAATTTCGAACTAATTAATGTATAACTATTCCTATGAAAAAACAGTAAAGTAAAGGAAAATTGTAAAGTAACAGACTATTTTATTAAGTAAAAATAAACTACGATCTAACTTTGAAGATAACTTCGAAGGTGTCCTAATTCGAGTCCTAAAAGAACTGATAAAAATACAATATTTGTAAATGGATAAAGATGTGTTGATTGATGTTGATTGTGTGTCTTCTCTCCTTGACCACAGATTCCTTTTATTTATAATTATCGAGACTTCACAGTAGTCTTGTTTGAATGTTTCATCTTCTTTTCAAACTGATAACTACCAATTCACGTGGCATTGTCTGGAGTTGACACCTGTTTTCCAATTACTCTTCAATGATCAACACGTGTCCCTCAACAGTTACTCTTTCAAACAGAACAAAATGGCCAACTGCTAGCAACCGTCTTCATGTTAAATTCATTTAGTTAATTGCCTTGCCACGTCGAATCCTTCGTGGCACCTCTTCATTGGCTGGACAAATTTATCACAAACATTACCCCCCGCGCCATTTTCCTTTTGATTCGAAAAAGATAATGGCGATCGTGGCTAGATAATGCTAGGCAGTTTGAAATTTTCGAGCAACCTTATGAACATGATTAAATTGAAGATCCAAATATGCATTTTCCTTCACATTGGTTGTTATTTGCTTAATCCTTGTGTTTCCAAATTTGCTTGTTACTTCATATCTATTCTGCTAACCATGTCTTCTTCTCAATCTTCGTTCAATGCTGGTGATCGTTTCCCTTTGGATCTACCTGAAGAAGTTATGTTGTGTCACGCCCCGGAGCAGCATAAATAGAGAAAAATAAATTTCCTTTATGGGTCCATAAGGAATGACAGGTGAAAGTCACTAATAATCCACACCACGCAGTACTAGTCCAAAAGAAAAGCAACAGTAAACAACTGAGAATAACACACAGTGCTAACTATTACAAAATATCAGAGTATGGTCCACAGGATCACAACAGGTCTGAAGACAACAAATGCCCAAGTACCCGCTAACAAAAGGTTCAACAGAACAACCGAAATGTAATCTAACTATAACATCTTCAGTCTTCAACTGGCATAAGGATAATCCTCCTTGGTGTAACCATCATCAGTGGGGCCTTCCTCTGGATAATAGTCATCAGTATACTGGTCATTACCTGCAGAATAAGGGGCAGGATATTCTGGACGGGAAAAGTCCAGGCAATAAAAGGCCGTCAGCTTACTGAGAGCTGAGTGAGCATAAACTAACGAGGTACCAGTTATCTGAAGTAAACACGAGCTTATGAAAACGCGGGTTAACATCTTATTATAAAGATAACATTATCTTGTTCCTTTATCTATCCTTGTAAACCGACCCTTATCGTCTTGTTACTCAAATCACGACATTTAACAAACTCTGATTTCATGAACTGACTCAATCGTTTAACTTTAGGGATACACCTCCATTTCGTCCACCACTTTTAAGAGCATATGCACAGCTCACCGCATGTCATGGACTCCACGTCAGTCCGTCCCCCAGCTTTTAAGAGCATATGCACAGCTCACCGCTTATTAGGGACACAACGTTTCCAATAAGGCATATCATTCTATTGCCACGACTTAACGTCATCTACTAGTGATCCCAGCTCACCGCTTTTAAGAGCATATTCACAGCTCACCGCTTTTAAGAGCATATCATAGATCATCCAGTCTATCTTAGGACTTATTTGGTCCAGCTCACCGCTTTTAAGAGCATATCATGACCGAACGTCCATCCCCGTACTATTCCCAAAACTTATCAAACCTACTTACGTTCCATTCTAACATCGACACATGACAATTCCCAATGTGGCCTGACTACTCTGAATGAAAGAAAACGGACATCGAACTCATACAAGAATTTCATAGTATCTAACGTTGTCAGATTTATACATATGTTATTAATCATACTTATCTGTGTTGTCACATTATCCCTGATAACCCCCAAATCGTAAAATGGAAGTCCGTATTGGAAATCGAACAACAAAACCTCTTATAAAATAAATAGGCAAAGAAAATCATGTTCTGATCATGCCAATCGATTGGGACTAAGTCCAATCGATTGGTATAAAATCATATCAATCGATTGAGAAAACAGGCAATCGATTGGGTCTTAAATAGTGGCAATCGATTGCTAACATTTTCAATCGATTGGGATGTCAATCGATTGGATCTCTATCCAATCGATTGGATCCAGACTGATGGCAATCGATTGAGATTTATGTCAATCGATTGACACTTCGTCCTCACCAGCAGATTGTAAAAACAGCTTATATAAACGTACACTATATGCATTTAACCCATCTAAACTTCATAATAACTTATATAAACTTCATATAGAGGGACCAAGTGAGTTAGAACTCACCTAGGGTGCATTTGGATGGGTGTGGGCTTTAAAACTTCCAAAAGTTTCTTTCTCTCCTTCTTGCTCTTCTCTTTCTGCCCAGCTCTCTCTCTGTCTCTCCTTCTTCTTCCTTTCTTCTTCTTGTCCTCCCCTTCGTCTTTTTCCAGTTGCCAAGGCAGTGTGTGTGTGTGTGTGTGTAGATATAGATATATAGATAGATATATGTATATCTCTCAAGAGGTAAGTCTCTCTCTCTCTCAATGGTCTGAAAACAGCCCCAAGGCCAATAAATGAGACATATATATAGAGATATGGGAGTGCCACACGTCCAAAGCTAAGGGAAAGAAGAAAACTTGTCTCAGGTTATGCCAATCGATTGGTACTTATGTCAATCGATTGGAAACAGATATTTGTAGTCAATCGATTGGAATAATGTCAATCGATTGGGATGTTGACACGTCATGAATTCAGGTCGGTCTGATGGCAATCGATTGGGAAACTTGGCAATCGATTGGTAACCAAATTTCACTAAAGGAAAAGAGAAAGTTTATACGAGTATAGAAATGAAATACCAGGTCTTATTAATATACCAAAATACAGGGTATTACATGTTGTCAATCAAACGTCCTGAAATTCCTCATCGAACCAAATGGGATCCTCCTGAAATTCCTCTTGAACCCTTCATATATTCGAAATGGGGAAAATGGCATAACATGTTGAATCGCCCAAGTGTGCCTTTATCAAGGCAAACGTCATCTTCAAGCCCTCTGAGATCAATTTACAATTCTCAAACATTTCCTCCCGCTTGGGATCAACCTATTTCTCATGGTGAAAGTGTAGGATATTACAGAAGCATGAACCTTGAAACGCAAATTACAGCACCTTCAGTCATTCATCCAAGTTTCGAATATCCAGAGACTGAAGGAATTATTTGAAGTAGAGTAATAAAACCCTATTGTCCTTTCTCGAATCGCCTTTCTCGAGAACAAAACTTGTTAAATGCCTGGCTGATCTCTTCCACCAGTCCTCCTACTGAACGGTTCCAAAGAGGTAATGTCTTAACTCCCCAAGGCAGGCCTCCTATTCACACATATGTAAGGGCAACTGATGAAAATTTTTCCAATGAGCATTATTTCCTCAGCATTTTTATCCAAACGTAAACTCTTTGAAAAAGATTACAAGGAAAGAGTGCTTCTTCTTGACTACTCAACTTTGGGCTTTCTTGACACAAAAGTACAGGTAGTTGACCCATTCGAGGATATGAGTGACCCTTTCTTAAAATTAGGCCAATTGTGCGGGAGTAGTCCTAAGTTCGAACATGTCCCCCTTGTTTTATCACCTTCCTCGTGCTTAATTATTCAAGCACAGAGACTTTTAGTAGCTTTCTCACATCTCCCATTCTCCATTTTACAAGAATCAAAAGCTCGAATTAATTTTGAATGGAGTTGTCACATCTTATGTCATGAATGAGATATTTCAACACATGTTAGAACCCAATTTGATTTCACCCTTCGAACCTTACCTACTCATGTAAGGTGGTATTCTCATAATCAAGAAAGTGTTACACACTTAAATTACTTGATAGATCTGTATGACAGTTTCAAGGAAGGTCCACTTGCACTTCTTGATGAAGTATCAGAATTTAAAGACAAATATATCGATCTATGGGTGTGGAAGTTCTGATGAAGAGAGTGATACTTCCTTTAATTCGAAGCCTAACCTTAAAGATCGAATTGCATATCTTAAAGATGAAGCCAAAGTTGCTGGCATATCCTTTCGAGGTAAAACTCAATTAGCCAAGGAACATCAAAGTCTTCGCAAAGCCTTGACCAAGATCAACTCTCGACTAAATTGGTATGAAGAACAACTCAAGGATACTTATTTCTCCCTTCGAAGTGAAGACAGATTGGCATTGCAAGCTAGAAACTTAGGCCTCGAGATAGAAATAGAAGCAAAATACTTTGCTTACTATTGGAATATGTTTCATAATCTCGTAATTTATGGGTTTCCATATTATTATCAATTATGTTTGTAAGTGTACTTTTAATGCCATTAAGCTCAATGAATAAAAAATTCATGTGCGTTTTAACCAAACTGAAATGGTTCATTCTGAACCAAAATGTACTTTTATTTTTGAAATAACGGTTAAATGAGTAACCAACCCTAACATCTATTTTCTAAATAAATGTATTTCTTCCCAAACGCCACCAAAGGCTATAAATAGATAAGGGATAAAGATGAAAAAAATCCTTCTAACTTCTGCAAACTCTTCTTCTCCCGTCTATCTCCTTTGCATTCTATCTTCTTTGCAAGCCCTCTTATTCTGTTTTGGTTATCTTGATCCTAAAAATGACTACATCCAGAGACAATACTCAACTTCAAAAAGTCTGTGATGATTTCAAAAAAGTTATTCAGAATGAACAAGAACAATATTCGAATGGGCAAGAAACCTCACTAATCAACGAAATCCTTGTCCCTGTAACCTTTCCTAACCACGAATCTTCTATTGTCATAGGTCCCTGCTTGAGTACTCCTAATCTCAAACTTCATGTCTATTACCCTAGATTAGGACAACAATACCTAGCATATTAGCAAGAAATTCCCATTCTTAGAAGTAAATTAAAATTTCGACATTGGCGCAAACCTGGGAAAGAGTGGCTAGAATGGGTAGAAAAGATTTTAGACAAGAAGAGAGAGGCTCTGATCGCCACAAGAATTTATCATGTTATTAACCTCTCGAAATATCCAATCGAAGCCAGTCCTAACCAGCTTGCTGGGGCTCTATGCTTTTGGAACCCTATCTTCAACCATTTCCAATTTAGTTTTGGTCCAATAGGTCCAACCGTCTTAGATATCTGTCACTTATTAGGATTTCTGTCTCATGGGGAAGATGCTCACCCATATATGGTGGAATCTGACAGCCCTCCAATTCGATCTGATCCTAAGTCCTTAGGATACACTAATTTTATGTCTTTTTATAAATAGTCATCAGGACAGATATCAGACACAGAGTACTACTGTTTCCTTCTTTATTGGCTTTCGAAGCACTTGTTCTGTACCTCTTCCCAAAGGGCTGTTCTTTAATTTTCCAACATTGCCAAAGCTTTAGTTGCTGGTCGAAGACTAGCTTTGGCTCCCTTTGTGCTTGGATCTCTATATAGATCATTTTCTGATTTGTGCTATGACTCCTTCATTCCAAATCAAGGCGGTCCTTTCTGGATTCTGCAACTATGGCTCTATGCCTATTTTCCATAAATTCACAATTTAGGCCCTAGAGAGAATCCTGTTCCTCATGGGGTTTTCTTTGCCCTGCTACCAAATGTTGAAGATACTTTCAAAGAATCTTTTACCTTCTTCTTTGATCTCTCTGCAGTAAGGTCGAATGACTTGTTTTAACCCTTTTCTATCCTTTACAATCCTGAGGACAAAACTCCTCTTTCCCCTTTGTGGCTGTCATATTCTAGATAGAACAGCAAATGCAATCGAATTAAAAGCTGCATGGGGAATTGTTTTTTGATCAGTAGAGATTTGTTTTTTGGAAACACCCTTAGCACTAAATCTCATGGTGAACTCTATCTTCCAAACCAGTTTTCGAGACAATTTGATCTCACCCAATCAATTCCTTTCCCAATTAGAAGTCAAGCCAATACATTTATGGCTTATAAAACCACTTCAAGAGTGCCAGAACTAGTGATAACTGCGGTTTTAGCAGTTTATCAGAACAAAGTCAGCAATCTGGAGTTCACGTCTCTGCCAGTATACACAACCTGCACCCCTGCCTTCTTAAGCTGGTGGGAAAATTTGATGGCAGCATTAATGGACAAATGCCAGTTCTTGAGACATTTTGACTCGAAGTCAAAAGGTAAATAAATTACCAACTCAATCACTTTTCTTTTGAATGGAGAAAAAGGCTTTCTAATTGCTATTGTTCAAACTCTGATACATAGGGAAAACACTTGGTAAAGGTTCTTCTTCTCATTCAAAGCCTAAGTCTTCGAAGTTTGAATATTCTCTTCGGGCTTCTTCAAAGGTCTTAGCCCCTGCTCTTCCAATTTCCAGACCTAAAAGGAAATTGATTCTTCCAGCAAGTAGCCCTCATCAAGCAGTTAAAAGTAAAGGGTCTGATGAAGTAGAACAAGATTCGAGTCCTATGATACAACTTGTTCAGAAAAAGAAAGTCAAGACAACTACTGAAGCAGCCACTAGTTCAAAGATCATTAAGAAGCTCCCATTCCAGTAGTTCCTATCTCGAAGGTGGAACCTAAACATGCTCTACCAGTCCCACAAACAGAATTTCCCAGTCCTAAGATTTCAGAGGTTTAAGAATCTCCTTCACAAGACATTCAACCTTTACTGCTTGAATATCAACCAGTGGTGAGTCATTGAAATTTTCTTAGTATCATTCATGTTTTTATCTTTCCTCACAAATAGGTTACAAATAATTGTTTATCCTTTTTCTTGACCAAATTGAATCTGCTACTGAAGTTGAAACTGGTCCTTCAAAGGCCAGTACAAGTTCTGATCTTGAAGCTGTCATGGAACAAGATCCATTCACATCTCAAATTGTTTCGATTCCCTCAGATTCTGAGGAGTTTCAAATATCTCTCCCTCCAAATCTCACTTCTGAAGAAGTAAAGGATTTCAAGGACAGTTTGAAGTATGTTTTGAAAACAGAAGACACTGTCTCAACGGATTTTCAAGAGTTCTTTCAACAAATGATAGGTCAGAGCAAACCAAAGGTACCTTCAATGGATCCCATAGTAGCAGTCGCTACTTTGAGGCTTTTCAGAAAAACACCATTCGAAATCTTTGAAGATAAAAAAGTCCAAAGAGCTTTGAAAATTTTAAGTGAATTCATGTTGGATAGTTCTGAAATCTCTGTCCCTGACGAAGAGGCAATTTTAGAGCTCATGTCAACTTTTAATTTCAACTGTTTCCTACTTGAGAGAGTTATTGAAGAAAGGAAAAAAATTGGAGGTTGATATGGAATATACAACAGAAAAGGCTTTAGCAATGAATCAAGTGCTAGAAGAATTTCATGAGAGCAATATTGCCATTGACAAACTTTTTGCTAAACGAGATAGTCTCTTAAAGGAGCTCGAGCTTATGGAGGCTGAACTGAATGCTTTAAAGACCAACCAGGAAGATGTTCGAGCCAAGCTTTAGGTTTTGAAGACAGAGTTTGAGTCTAAACCTTTGAAGAACCAAGAATCAATCTCTAGGCAGAAATACATTCTTAATCAATCAAAACTATATACTAGGTCTTGGGACAATTTTAGAGTAAAGGCTCAATTCATATGTAAGTTGGTATAAAGGATTATACCATAGGATTTTGTAATCTTACCAAAGACTGGCTTGTAATTACTTTGAATATCAATGCATGGTCTCATTTTGAATGTTACTTCTCATTCTAGACTTCTTACTTCCCAAATAGTTGAATAATATGGTTTGAGAAATCTACCATTGATTTTCCTTATATGCACATAACCACTTAAATTTCTTAAATGGTAAAACCCACCTTTGAAAACTTTGTGGATTTGAAATGGACCTTCCCACTTAGGAAACCATTTTCCATACGTTGGATCTTTAGATCCAATAGGCAATATTGTTTTCCAAACCAAATCTCCCTCATCGATGGTTCTTGGTTGGACCTTCTTATTATATCCTTTTGTTGTAATTTTCTTTTGTATCAGGATATTATTAAGAGCCTTAACTCTTTCTTCATCAATGTCCTTTAATTCAATAGCCATTGATGTTTGATAATCATCCAAGGATAATTGATTTTGCTTCATAATTCGAAGAGAATTAACTTTTATCTCAATTGGTAAAACTGCCTCATGACCAAAAGTTAAAGCATAGGGAGACACCCCTGTACTTGTTCGTTTCGAAGTTCTATATGCCCATAACACTTCTAGCAAAATCTCATGCCACATCCTTGGATTATTTTTTGTGACTTTAGCCATATTTTCTTTTATGATTTTATTAGTTGCTTCAGTCTGACCATTAGATTGGGCATAATATGGGGTCGATTTTGACATTGTAATCTCCAATTTATTTGCAAAAGCAACTATATCTCCTTCAAATATAGAGGCGTTGTCAGACATAATGGTTTGAGGGATACCAAATCTGTAAATTATGTTTTCTAAAAACTTGATGACTGCTATTTGGGTCATAGTTTGCATAGGTTCTGCTTCCACCCATTTAGTGAAATAGTTTGTGGCCAAAATAATGAATCCATGACCTTTCGAAGAAGGAGGACTAATTTTCCCTATCACGTCAATGGCCCATCCTCTAAAAGGCCAACGTTTTACCACATATTGAAGATCAACACTTGGTAAATGTTTCAAAGGACCATGTTTTTGACATTCTTGACATCCTTTGGCAAATTCAATACAATCTTTTAAAATTATTGTCCAGTAAATGTTATGCCTTCGAAGTAACCATCTCATTTTGATCCTAGATTGATGAGCACCACATAATCCTTCATGAATTTGAGCTATAGCTTCAATTTCTTCGAGATTACTTAAGCATTCCAGTAATAATCCATCACTTCCTCTTTTTAACAATTTTCCATTGTACATGATGTAATTGACAGATTTCAATCTTATGCTTCCATTGGGCTTTTCATTCAATTCTGAGAGATAGTTTATGATTGGTTTTCTCCATTCATCATGAATTTCTACATTTGAGATATTAACAAAAGGTTATCTATCCACCAACATCGGTAATAATTTCCTATAAGTAACTTGTTCTATCTCAATATCTTCAACACTTGCTCTGAATCCAGATGCCCTTTGAGCCATATCATTGACTTCTTTACTAAAACTTCTAAGAATATGCAAGAGGTTTACATTATCAATTTGGATAATACACCCATTGTAGTGTCATAAAATATCTTTAAAGTATTACTCATACATTTATATACCCCATTCATATGGATTATAACCAACTGGGAATCTCCAAAAATATCTACAAATGTAGCTTTAAGATCTAACAAGGTTTCAAGTCCCATTATTAGAGCTTTGTACTCAACTTGATTATTGGTACATTGATTCGAGTCAAGTTTAAAGCCATATTTGGTTTTAATCCTTTCAGGTGATTCAATAATGAATCCAATGCCTGCAGCAAATTCAGTTTTCGAACCATCGAACCATAATTTTCATGGACTAATAGTTATATGCCCAATTTCATAATTTTCCTCTGTTTCAAGGCAATTTGGGTGGTCAGCCAAAAAATCTACTAAGGCCTGCCCTTTTACTGCCTTTTGTGGTACATAGAATAAACAGAATTATGATAAAGTAAGGATCCATTTACCAATTCAATTCCTTAAAATAGGTCGAGTCAACATGTACTTGATTAAATCAAACTTGGCAATAACATAGACTTCAGTGGGAAGAAGATAATATCTCAGTTTCATTACTGCAAAATATAAAGATAAACACAGTTTTTCCATAAAGGAATACTTGCATTCGACAAGATTCAAGAACCTACTAAGATAATAAATTGCTTGTTCTTTTTTTTTTTTTTCATCATTATCCTGGGCTAATAAGACTCCAATTGATGCTTCTGTTGCTGAGATATATAACTTCATAGGTCTGTCCTTTCTTGAAGGCATTAACACTGGTGGCTTCACGAAATAATCCTTCAAGGCTTGAAAGGCAGCTTGGTGTTTGTCTTCCCACTTTAATTCTTCATGATCCTTCAATTTTAACAAAGGAGGGAATATCAGAGTTCTTCCAGCAGTATTGGAAATGAACCTTCGAATGAAATTAACCTGTCCTAGGAATCTTTGCAATTCCTTTTTGGTCGCAGGGGGTTTACTTTGGATAATTGCTTGAGCCTTATTTTTATCCACCTAAATTCCTTTTTCATGTATCAAATATCCTAGGAAATTTTCAGTACTAACCCCAAAAGCACATTTTAAAGGATTCAATTTAAGTTTGAAAAATCTCATTCTTTCGAATGCTAATCTCATGTGTATTAGATGATCATCAAATGATCTAGATTTGACAATTATGTCATCTATATAACATTCTAAAAATATTCCAATCATATCATGAAAGATGGCATTCATAGCCCTCTGATAGGTAGCTCCTGCATTTTTCAAAGCAAAAGGCATTTGTACCCACTCGAAGGTACCTATATCCCCTGGGCATCTAAATGCAGTTTTATGAATGTATTCTTCAGCAATACATATTTGATTATATCCTGAGTGACCATCCATCATAGACATTATAGTATTTCTAGCAGATCTATCAATTAATGAATCAACTATTGGTATAGGATATTCATCCTTAGGTGTGGCCAAATTAAGATTTCTATAATCAATACAGACTCTTAATTTACCATTTTCTTCATAACTAGAACAATATTTGAAAGCCATTCAATATACCTGACAGTTCTAATGAAGCCTGTCTTAAGCAACCTTTCAATTTCTTCTTTAATCTTCATGGTGACTTCTGGTGTCATCCTTCGAGGTTGCTGCTTAACTGGTTTATATCCACCTTTGATAGGCAATTTATGTTCTACTAAGCTTCTTTCGAGTCCTAGTAATTCATTATAATCCCAAGCAAAATAGTCTCGAAATTCTTTTAATAATTCGACCAATTTATTTTGGTCACACTTTCTAAGTTTAGAACTTAAATAAGTAATTCTTTTTTGCTGATCTGATCCTAAATTGATTTCCAATAAAGGATCTTGCGACACTTCTTATATAGAATTTTCTGGTATTACAGATTATTTTTCCTTGCTAGTATCCCTTAACTCTTGCGAATCTTCTTCGAAGACATAATCTGACCAATTTATGGTCGAATCTTTTTCAATCCTTGATTTTAAATTTGCAATCATTAACTTTTGTAAGACCAGTCGAATGGTTTCTTCTACATTTTCTATTTCTATAGATGTGCGAGTCATTAAATCACCTTGTCATCATCCAATAGTTCCAAAGAACCAAATGGCATATCAGCCAAAATATCCCAATTCTCCTCTGGGGATTCATATTCTGACTCTTTAGGGTCAATTGTTTAACATTCTCCGGATATAATTGAGCTTCGACACAGTTAGAACTAGCATGAAAAGGCTGAATATTAGCCTCCACTATTTTAATCTCACAGTCTTTCTTCACATACAACAATTTCTGATGCATTGAAGAAGGAACATATCGATTAGCATGAATCCAATCTCTTTATAATAAGGCATGATAACTAGGACTAGTATCTACCACAAAGAAAGCATTTTTGGATTTGTTCGAACCTACAATAGTTTCAATAGGTATTTCCCCTTTGGTGTTTTTCTTATCACCAGTGAAGCTTGATATCATAATGTGAGTCTGTGTCAACTTTGAGTCTTGTTTATCAATTTTCTTTAAAGTGCTTTGAGGAATAATATTGACAGTAGCACCATTATCAACCAATACTTTGTTTAAAAGAACTCCATTTAAACAAGCCTTTATATATAATGGTTTAAGGTGCTTAGTCATTTCTGACGATGGTTCTTCGAATGAATATACAAAATTACAATCACTAAAAATGAATTTAGGAAGATTTACCTCAGAGACATCTTTAGTAGATGCTTTTATTTCTATTTCTTCATCCATTTGTTGATCTTCTGTTGCTTCGAAGATCTTTGGTAATGTAAATGTGGCAGTGTTAACTTCCATTTGTTTTGAAAATGTGCCAAACTGGATGTGTATATTCTCATTCTTGACAATCTCATCACTGAGCTTCATTTCAGTATTTCCCAAAGTTTGGGATTCTACCATTGTTATTTCTTCATTTCCTTCGTCAATACTTATGGCCTTTTCCAATTCTATAACCTTGGCTTTAATGATACTTTCCTCAGACATAGTATCATTGTCTGCCTTAATGGTACGATCAAATCTAGGATTTGGCTTTGAAGTACTACCAAAGTCTTTCTCATTCTCATTTTCCACCTCTTGGTCTCGAGTATTCATGTTGGAAAAGTCTTTCCACATGGTGTACTTCCTTTGAAGTCTTCTTTGTTGAGTCTTATTTATTAAGGGAGCCACTTTTTGGTTCTTCTCTTTAGGATGTTGAAGCACACGCCATGTATTCTTTTCAACCTGTGGAGGTTTGATCATCCTGTTTTTGTTTTGAGACCCTTGTTGATCCATCATATTTTTGAATCTGTCATCTTGCATAACAAACCAATTTGGTACTCATGGTACCAATGTAGGCACATTTGATTATGATGCTTCACCAACTCTTGGTAACGCATTCGAAGTAGCCTTACTCATCTCAGTTTGTACCACATTGGCTGGTACTAATTTTGATGGTATAAATTAGGCTTGTCTTTCTTTTTGCACCATGTGATACTTCTTTGGTGCATAAGATATACCTGGCCTTAAATAGTGCATGTTCCTTGATGGTCGAGCAGAATTACCAGCATAAAAATTCCTCGAATAATTGGCTCTGAAATGAGCCATTGGTTTTGGAGAATATCTTGCTGTCATTGGTTCAGTGTGCATCGAAGCCTAGTGGATTGGACCCTTAAATTGTCCTCTCCCAACATTCATGATTGGTTGAAATGGAGGTTCATACGAAGTACTCATCTTTTTCTGTTCGAACGAAGGTTGTTTGTTTTTTCTGCCAGTTTTAAACCCAACCCTTTCATCATAGATCTCAGCATATCTTTTCCCACAACCAATGCATACGTTTTTTTTGCATACTGCTGGTTGAAAATGGAAACTTCAGGACTCTTCTTTGCCATCTCTTCGAGCCTTTGCTTTTGGTTTTCTGCCTTTGCATTTTCCCTTTCTTTGATAAGAGTTTCGAGGAAAATGTCATGAACATTGATGGACACTTCTTGCACTGCTGGGAATGGATCCTCATCAACCCCCATCTGTCTTTCAGGGAACTTCAACTTCCCTTTCTTGATCAGATCTTGAATCCTGCCTCGAAAAATAGTACAGTTATTAGTTGAATGAGTCCAGGAATTATGCCATTTACAATATTTTCTACCTTTCAACTCATCACTAGAAGGTAATTTTGTCTCATCAGACAACTTAATTATCTTTCCTTCTAGCAAATGATAAAAAATTTCATCAAGTTTATAAACATCGAAGGAATATTTCTTAAATGATCCTTTAAATTTATATACTTCAGCAGAAACATTTTTCTTCCCAAGACTCTTGCATGTGAAAGGTTCTTTTCCTATTATTTCTGCAACATCTATCTCATAATTAGGATCTTTGTAATATGTTTTTAGTGAAGAAGCATTCCTTTCATTTTGTTCTTGTCACAGCCCGGTCCCACAATAGCAGAATCGGAGCCCGTGGCACGCCACCGAGGCTAAACCAATTCATTAACGTTCCCAAAATTAGGTTTGAAGAACACACGCAGCGGAATAAAATAAGACATTTTGAAAACCATCCGTCCAATCGACTGATCCTCGGATCCAGTCGACTGATCCTGGTCCAGCAGAAAGTTGGGTTTTAAAACACCATCCAGTTGACTGCTTTCTACACCCAGTCGACTGGGACTTCAAATTTTCAGTCGACTGGTAAAGTCCGGTCGACTGAAGTCCAGCCTGGCCAAAATATCAGTTTTGAAAACCATGATCCAGTCGACTATGTCGGAGACCCAGTCGACTGTTCCTCTATGAAATAATGCAGAGAGTTGCTGAAAAGGAGGCTCCAGTCGACTGTTCAACAAACCAGTCGACTGATCCCCTGGCAGCAGCACATTCTGCAACATTTTTAAGTTTTAAAAGCTTTTGAATTCAAACGGGGATCAAACACACACTTCCAAAAGTACTCCAAAAATAATCCTAACTATATTAACATATTACCGAAGCACAGTTACAACATGTTACTAACTATTACAACGTTTTAGATTCATTCTAACATACCAAGTTAAACATAACTAAAAACCATAAGAATTCTTATTACAACATTCCTATTGTCTCAAAACTACAAGATTAACGTTCAAGTTGCCTTCTAAAAGAACTCCCCACCCACGTGCTCACTTCTGCGATTCCTCTCCAGCATTTACACCTGAAATGGTTATTTGAATAACCACACATATTCGATTTGTTTAAGCTAACGCTTAGTGAATAACACAACATATGCACATGAATGATAAACATGTCCGCATTCACATCTCTACAATTCATACTAGTCGCCGGAGACTCACGTGCCCGTCCATATTCCCCATCCGCGACTCCTCGCCAATAAGTCCACGCGAAAGGGTAAGACCCACGATTCTTCTCTTCAATCGTGCGACCTTAATGCCTATATCGGCTCCACAAAATGGCAGGATGACCACGTGCTCCTTCTAACCCAAATAAGCAACTTAACATGCTCAAATACATATCACCATGCTCGCGGTAATCAAAACATTTCATCGTGCTATTGGGCCTACTTATCAATATAAATGCCCAATATGAACTACACAAGATATCTCTAAGTATTAATACATGATATTCAAACATCACATGAATACATGTTAAGAAACCACTCCAAAAACATAGTTGAATCACTCACCTCCGATTTACGCTCTTAAACTTCGATTCAAAGAAAACCCGTGTACAAAGAACGTGTAGAAGTCCGTCTAGTACAATTCCTATGGATCAAAATTCCATTTATCAACTTTTATGAAAAATTCTAGGAAACAACTTTTCAAAAAACTTGGCCAAACAAGTCCTAACATATATCAAAACGAAGCTCTTACCTCGAGGAGCTCGAATATGAAATCTGGGAGAAAACAAAATGACGGAAGGTCGTCGTTTGGCGTCGCAAAACTCGAAGCAACAAAATCTCCCTTGACCTCTTTTTGGATACTTAGGTTGTAAGCTTTGTAAAATATCTCACTCATCTCTATCTATATATAGGCAAAACTCTCGAGAATTACGTTTACCTCCCCACGAGTTTTCAAAACTCCTAATCAGTCTCTAAAACTTTCTACACAGCTTATTCACAGCTTTATAAGTGAAACCTCAAAATTATAAAAGTTTTCGACTAAGTTTCATTTGGTCGCTGAAACGCGAATTTCTACATGACGTTTCCGAAGTTGCTAATTAGCCTACCAAATTAATAGCGTGTTAATTCGTTCTCACCAGGATACTAAAACTAGCAAGAAATATAAATTCTAAAACAGAAATTAATACAGATATTGAAATACACAGGTAACATTTATTTTCAGATAAACATTTAAAGTATTCCACAGTGACCGTCTCATACTCGGAGAGACGTCGCAACAACAAATCCTCAATCACTACAGTTTCAAAGGGTTCTCTAATACAGACACCCAAATCAACTCGTGAGTCAAAATTCACCCAAACATATGTCAAAAGACACGCCACATCACATTATCATGCATGACAATGTAATGCAAAAGCAATAACACAAATGCGGGTGTTATAGTTCTTCCAACAGAGCTTCATATCTAGAGACTCGAGCAGTTAATTCAACAAGATTTCTAAACTCTAATGCATCAAACTTCTTTCGAAGTCTAAATTCGAGACCATTTTGAGACAATTTAACAAATTCAGGCTTTGGCAATATGATTTTGTATTTTGTTCTAGCCCTTTTGAACCTATTTATGAACTGAGTAGCCTTTCCATTAGGTTTTGACAGAGTCTAACTAAATCAGCCATAGACACTTCTGGTTTTGTCTGAAAAAATTGAGTATGAAAGGATTCTTCCATCTGTGTCCAATTATGGATCGAATTAGGAGCCAAATTGATAAACCATGTGAATGCTGTATCTGTCAATGAACTAGGAAATAAACGAAGTCTAAGGTATTCATTGTTCCCTGCATCAGCACACTGACTGATAAATTTTGCTATATGTTCAACTGTAGATTGGCTTTCATCTCCAGCAAATATAGTAAAGGTAGGGAATTTGAATCCTCTAGGGAATTCAATCCTATCAATCCAGTCAGGATAAGGCTTCCTATATATAGGAGTTTGTACCCCCCGAGCCATGGGTCCACAAACTTCATGGATTAAATTGATTATGTCATTTCAATAAACCATATTAGGTGGTTGTTGATGACCATGTTGACCCAAAGGAGGATTCATTGGTGGTATTGGAGGTGGTTGGAGAACATTATCCACCCTCCTAGGAATTTCATTCCTTCGACCCACTCCTATTCCAGTAGGGTCTGGTTCGAATATAGGATTGTTGTTGACTCTTCTATTTTGGCCTATTATGTTTTCCCTAGGCCTAAGTTCTTCGATATTCATTGGTCTATAGATATGATCTTGACCATGTCCTATATGATATCCCTGAGATCCTTCGAACATTGAAGTAGTAGGATTAGGGACAAGCATATTGAAACTTTCTTGCGAATTAGGCCTAAGAGGAGGCCCATTTGCATGAATCAAAGAATTTGGCTGAAATAAGCCATGAGTATGCTCTTTTCCATTCTGTCGAATCACAGAAGGATTACCACTTGACACCATTATTGGTGGAAAATATGGTATGTTATTATTAAGGGAAGTAATCAGATTATTAATGTTCTGAATCATATTTCCCAAAATGATCGAACACTGGTGTCAATTGATTCACCAGATCATGTTGAATTCTTGAACCCACATTTCCATTGCTCGGATTTGGGTTTAAATTTTCAACTTCTATTACTGCGTTTTCATCGTTTACATGATTCCCAGTATTGCTACTTTGTGGATCTTGGTGTGGAAAACCACCAATTTCAGCATTATTAACACCAACATTGGCGTTATCAACAGACCTATTGCTTTGAAGGTTTCTGTTTGTCATCTTTTGACACTAGTGTCCCACCGGGCGTGCCAAAAATGTTTGGTTGAAAAATTATATATGTACAAGCATGCCAGGTAAGCAAATTTCCAATGTATGTAATGTAACAAATATCCAAACTGCGCCTCACCAGGGAAATTGTGGTGACGTTCGATGCCTTAACAAGGACTTTAAATGTGTAAAGATATGACTAAAAGAACTTCGAACTAATTAATGTATAACTACTCCTATGAAAGAACAGTAAAGTAAAGGAAAATTGTAAAGTAACAGAATATTTTATTAAGTAAAAATAAACTACGATCTAACCTTGAAGATAACTACGAAGGTGTCCTAATTCGAGTCCTAAAAGAACTGATAAAAATACAATATTTATAAATGGATAAAGATGTGTTCATTGATGTTGATTGTGTGTCTTCTCTACTTGATCACAGATTCCTTCTATTTATAATTATCGAGGCTTCACAGTAGTCTTGTTTGAATGTTCCCTCTTCTTTTCAAACTGATAACTGCCAATTCACGTGTCATTGACTTGAGTTGACACATGTTTTCCAATTACTCTTCAATGATCAACGCGTGTCCTTCAATAGTTACTCTTTCAAACAGAACGAAATGGCCAACTGCTACCAACTGTCTTCACGTTAAATTCACTCAGTTAACTGCCTTGCCACGTCGAATCCTTCGTGGCACCTCTTCATTGGCTGGACACATTTATCACAAACAACTTTTCTAATGAAAATACTTTTGCTCACCCAATTTTTGGTGCACCAATGCTCATCCAAGCTTCGCATTGGTCAATGCAGTGGGATCCAGGATTTAATTAATGGTGTTTAATTAGGGGTGGGTAATCGTGTCGTGCTGGGTCATAATCGTGTCATGTCATAATTGTGCCGTGTCAATAATCGTATCATTTCTAAACGTGTCAAAAACCTAAACCCATACCCGTCTAATGCAATTCACGTGTCACCCATTTAACCCACCAACCCGTGTAATGAACAAGTCGTTTTCTCGTAACCTTTTTTTTTTGCTTGTACAACATGACCTATTTAATAGATTGATTTCATGTAATAAAATACTAAATATATAGGGAAAAAAATGAAGAGGCACGATTCTAAGAACACAAGTCTTCCCACCTAATGTACCAACTACCAACAAATCAACAACAGTAAATGATCAATTGTTCCAAATTTAAACTAATTAAGTCTCATATAACAATATCTAACTATTATAAAGGTAAGACACAAAAGCGCATACATTCTACATATGCTGTCAAAATAATCTCCTACTTAATTATTTGTTTTCTAACCACATGTTTTTTTTTATAAGTATCCCTAAAAAATATGATTGCAATACTCTTAGCTCTGCTTTTCCCTCCAAAAAAAATAAAAAAATAAATATTACTTGCTTTAAAAAAAATGTATTAAAAAAGATGTATATTTTAAAAAATACCCTCTATAATCGTGTTAAACGGGTTGACCCAATTAAAACATGACCCAACCCGTTTATTAATCTTGTTAAACGGGTCGACCTGTTTATGACCCATACCCGTATAAGCTAAACCCAAGCCCGTTCAATTTGTGTCGTGTCGAAAATTGCCACCCCTATGTTTAATCCTGGATCCTACTGCATTGATCAATTTGAGGCTTGGGTGAGCATTGGTGCACCAAAAATTGGGTGAGCAAAAATGCTCTTGTTTCTAATTTGTAGACAGAACATGGTAAAATGTGTATTCTACTGCTGTAAATTTTACGTAGAGAAAAGAATTGTCATATGAATATAGGAACTGAGGGTTTTGTCCTACATACCGAAAACTTTTTAGGGTTAACTAGTAGTAAATCCTATAAGGTATTGTAAAAATAGACACAATCAGAAAAACTTTTTAGTGATAGGTCCACAAAAATATTTCAGACCATTCTACCCCCAGCAACTATAATCTAGGATTTTAAAAATTCAAATACAAATTTATTTGATTCCATATATATATATATACATGTATATGTATATGTAATTAATATAATTAATGAGCTTATATAAGAAACAAATCCTTTCCCTTCTCTTTCCAAACTAATTCTCTCAAACCCATTACAATTTTGAGTGATTCCTTATTCGTTTCTTACTGTTCATCTCTCTCTCTCTCTCTCTCTCTCTCTCTATCTCTCTCTCTCTCTCTCTCTCTCTCTACGTAAAGATCAAAGGGAATAGAGAGTTGTAATTGAAAGCAATGGTAAAGTATGTGGAGATATTGGATTTAGGGGTGAGATTGGCGGCCATGTTTCATTCATACTGCCCTCACATTGCTCGGTTGTACTACCACCCTCCCTCCAATGCCGCCGATGACCACCACAACCATTACCGGACACGCTTAGCGGCGGAAGTGGAAGCCATGCACCGACTCAAGAATCGACACGGATGGCTATTTTTTGTGTGTCGCTTAGCCGACCGACGACCTTGTTACTTCAACATGGGCGTGATGGTGATGGATTTGGTCAAGTGGAGGCGGTTCGGGTACACGAAACAGGTCGAGAGGTGAATGGAGACCCAGAAGAGTAGGCGGATCTACGAGGTCGCAGTTTTCTATAGTGATAAATTTTGCACTGCATGTAGTGATAAAGGGTTTTTGGTTTGGAGGAGTAGTGGAGTTTATTTATTTATTTATTTTCTTTTTTGATCAGTCATGTCTTTTTTTTTTTAGCCATGTAATTTGGTCGTTCTTATGGTTGAATGTTCATGTGATGGTTGGCGTCCTTAGTTTGGATTTTTTGTTTGGTCAAATTCTGAAAAATTGGGTTGTTGCAAAATTTTACACTCACACTGTGCACTCAAATTTTACACAGATTTTATACTCAATTTAAATTCTACACTCAAAATTGTTAGCATACCTACTATAGCAACACTCACATGACTGGTATAACAACTTAATATGGGTGTTAAAATTTATACATGAGTTGTAAATTCCACTCAAATTTTACACATGATTGGTAAATTTTACACTAAAAAAGATTTAATCTTTCAGTGTGGCATAGCAAATTCATATGAGTGTTAATTTTTGGTTTGGTCAAATTTTGAAAAATTGGGTTCTTGAAAAATCGTACACTGTAAGAAATTAAACACAAACAATATTACAAATGGACACTGTGAGAAATTTAACGCTCACTTGTTTACAATTTACTTGTTCGAGTTGCACAGAAAAATTTAGCAACCATGTTAAGGAAAATGTTGAGAAAGTGCAAAATTTCACACTCATTTATGATTAAGATGATTTGAACTTTATTTCACTCATTTTCAAAATGGAAAATAGGTCATGTTTGTATTGAATTTTACACTGCAATAGTATTAAATTTTACACTACAATCACCTAGTATAATATGAGAATACACAACTAAGGGATTTCACGTTAACTTCTTCAAAACACCAAATAGATTAAGAAAAATGTGTAGTATATGACCACACTTCAAAAAATCATGAAAAAACTAGGTAATATAATCGGGTTGAGCATCAATATACGTTACAAGTTGGTATATTAATGCTATAAGTAAGGATTTAATATCAAACAACGTCTATACATCCGTGTATATGTTATGTATATGGCTTGGATGTTGACTCATAATCTCCTACAATTTAGGAAGTTAAATATCAACTTTAATATGTGCTGAATATATGGGAATACAATTGTCCACACGATGCACACCATATAAGGGAATGTTATATAAATAATATAATCATGTGTGTATGTATGTTAGTCCGTGTATATGTGTATGTATATTAAGGGGTTAAAATTGTAATATTTTACACTATTTTTTTTTTTGGGGGGGGGGGGGGGGGGGACCAATCATAATGAAATCCCTGATAATGTGGACCTTGCAGTATAATTAAATGTTGAGTGGGTCATATCATAAAAACTTGGATAAATAGGGATTTTTGGGGAGATTTCTAAACTTTTTAATGAATACAAATTACAGAAAATAACTTAGGCTTTGTCATACATACCGATATACCTTTTTAATGAATATAAGTTGCAACAAATAAGTGTGGTTTTTGTTTGCTGTAGCACATACATTGATATGTGATATAATGATCACTTTCATAAATATATAGTAAAAGATGTAAAGTATTTGAGAAGCAAATTTAGAATTTTGATTTGAGAAGCTTAGTATTCTCAGGTATATTATGTATATATCAAATCTTGTTTGGGCCATTCGGTTACAAGTCCTAAATTTGGGACTGACTTGGTTGGAGATCCTTGTCAATTGAAATTCGATTACCAAAAAATAGGGATTTATCCTAAATTTTCACCAAAATCCTAGGGGTTTCTTCCTCATATTTCACTTTGGTAACTATCCACTTCTATTTCGCCTTCGTTCCAAAGAAGCAACGAAACATCTATTAAGTGTTTCATGGTCCAAATTTTTTTGAGAAATGATAGGTTCACAATACATTCCACAATAAGCTAGGCTTTAAATGGGCTGTACCTTGTGCTGTTTGAATTTCTTTTACACTTTTCTATGTACCACTTACTCAGCACATGGTACATGTATTTAAAGTCATGTTGTGAAATGTATTGTGTGCCTAATATTTTTAAAAATATTTTGTGAAATTTCAAAATCTGGATGTATAAATGTCCTACTAGTTCATTATGATATCAATCAAATAAGTATACCAATATTGTTGATGAAATTTTGAGAAATAACATTTTTGAGAAATTTCACAAAATAAGTTATAAGAAATTTCACAATTTAAAGTTTTGAGAATTTTAATTAAACCAAATCCAATGACATATATCGTGTTTGGAATGTATTTACTACACCTTTCAGAGTTGATTAAAACATTTAGTTTTGAGTGGAAGAGTAAGCAAAAAGGTTTTGTGATATTTTACATCAATGCCTATATAATGTGTCATTCTTTTTAACCAATGTTTACTCAAAAATTTCATCAACGCCTCCCCTAACTAATCGTATACAATATTACTTATTTGGATTTGGTGGTGCTTTTGAATTTAGGCAAAACATTAGTGCTAATCACAAAGGGCTCCCATGCAAATTAATTAAAATTCATTAAAACTATAAAGTCGACCTCTGTGCATCATGTTCGAGCTAAAGCACATTTAGATTTGCTTTAGGCAAAAACGTGCTTTTTATCTCTTTAAAAATACTTTATAGACTCTATCAAACAGTCTTAACATATGCATTTTTGATTCGGAAGCACGTTTTAGCCTACATGTACGTTTTAAAAAGTCATTTGCTAATGGAGTTAACCCACTAAGGGTCCAATTGGGAACCCATTTGAAGGTCTGGTTCTCACAACATTTGAGCAAAGATTGGATCTACAAAGGTGGTTATCAATACGTTTTTAATAAAATATGCTTTCGTAACATATGTAATTTGTGGACAAAATCTGATACAGGGAAAATAGTATCAAGTCTTAAATTTGTGTTTCAAATTCTCATTGTCAAGTGATTCGGAGTAATGTTATGTTTCTCAAATTTTTATCTCAAAAGTACTTCCTAACTGATGTAGCAGTGGGGCTAGGTCTAATAATGAGACCAGTTGAATTTTGACTGGAAGTTATTTGCATGACCCTACTACCATATCATTTGGAAAGCACTTTTAGAATGAAAATTTGGGAAGCATATCATTACTCATTGCTTAGACAATCGACCTAGATTCAATTACACTTGGACAACCGAAGTTGTTTTAATCGGTCATATTGCTACATCAATTTTTCAACCATATTTGAGATGGGTAATGCTATGTGCACATAGAGATCTGGGCCATTCATTTTGATAGAGCCCTTACTTGCATGCATGAGATCCACCGAAATTAATGACCTAGATCTTTATGTGCACCAATTATTACTCGTTTGAGATACAAATTTGATAAACATAACATTACTCTTTACTCATTATAAACTATGAACTTTTTACACTAGTACTAATATCATTTTTAAGACCATTAATATTGAACAACTACCAACAAAAACATTAATCTGCCTAACTTAATTTTCTTATTGCCATTTATGTTCATTGAAGTGTGAAACCGCTGTGGAATACCTCCATTGTCACAGTAAAATTTTTAATATTTGGATAACCATTGCCACAATTAATCCACTATGGCCAACCATTTAATTGAAGATTAAGTCGGCCACTTATGGATTACTCAAGAAAAAAAAAAAAAAAAAAAAAAAAAAAATCTAAATTTGATTTCACTCCAATTACGCCTTTGAAACCTTATTTCAAAAGGCTATAGTTATAGTGATCCCCCATATTCAATTACTTTGACCATTTCCAAACACTTCATTAAATTTTTCAGCCAATGGTCCAAAGATTTGACT